>JALHBU010000113.1:43288-70594 GCA_024340005.1 Tolypocladium tropicale | reverse complement strand
TCTTTAGTCTCTTACCTTAGTCTCTCTTTTCTTTCCCTTTCTCTCTCTATTAGCTTAAGTAAGATAGATTAGCATAAAGGCTTAGTAGAACTACTAGATAGCAATAGAAACCCTACCCTAACCCTACGTTAGTAACCCTATCCCCTAAGAGTAGGAATAAGGAGCTATACTATCTCTAGTATAGTCAGACCTAGGTTATAAAAGGTTAAAGTTAGGCCGGGGTCCCGTTAAACTAAGTCGGGGTCGGGATCCTTATCCGTTCCTTATCGTTTCCCTTAAGTTACTACTTAAGTTCCTCGTTTTCTACTTTAAGAATTTCGAATATTCGTACGAGTTATTCTACATAGGGTTAGGGTTAGGTACTACTTCTAGGTATAATTACTATATTGTCGAACGTTATTACTTAGGGTTACGCGGTAACCTACTAAATAAGAGCTTATAACGTATAACGGTTTAGGTTCCTAAGGGATAAACCGGAGGTTTATATTAGTAGATAGGTTAGGGCGTATATTACGTTTAGTAATAGATCTAGAGGATCGTAACTAAGTAGTTAGGTACTTTTAAGAAGGAAGTAAATAATCGTATTATAAGCTAGCTAGGTATCTATGCTAAGGAGTGAAAATAGGGGAGTCTATATACTTGCGTTAGATCGTATGGTTCTTAAGGGATCGTTGTGATCTATGGATCGCAACGATCCCGTAGATCACCACGATCCCGGGATAGATCGCAACGATCTATTCCTCATTGGTTGTGAGGTCCCTTCCGCCCCGACTATTATTCCGTGCGGCTGACGCAACCGTGCCCGGACCGTTCCGTGACCGATGGTCGCGGTCGTAATATACGATTATACGTTACGCGTCGCCGACGAGACGAAGTATAGGTACTTAGAGATCGGTACTTATTTACTCTACTCGGGCTAGTAGCGTCTCCCGTACTTAGAAAACTAGATCCTCTTAGATACCTCCCTCTAATTACCTTATACGAGAAACGGGGCCCGTTTCGCGCGCCTTGTTACGAAAAAACGCGAAAACCGAAACGGGGCCCGTTTCGCGGGGGAAAATACCGGGGGTAGACTTCGTAGGAATGATTGGCTCTAAATGCGAAACGGGGCCCGTTTAACGACACAATACTTGTTAGGAACCTAAACCGTTACAGTAACGGATGCGAACTATAGGCTAGTTACGGCGCTCTAATTAATAGTATAAATTTTAAGTCTACCCCTGTCGCTAAAATTTAAGTCTACCCCCGGTCCTATAGGGCTAGAAAATCAATTCTACTAGACTTAAGTACCTATATTAGCTACTAGGGCTCAGCAGCACATACTCCAGCCCGCCATCACTTCCTCTTACACGATTTAACAATCTTCTGAACTAGCTCGTCCTTGTCTCTGAAGGACTTGGGAAACTTAGCAAGATCTCCCGCCTTCATGATATCGCGCGCCCCCCGAGCTCTCTTGAACGCCGACGTCTTAGACAGCCTGCCCCCGCCTCCAGCGCCGGCTATGAGGCCGAGGATGGCGAACGGCGCCGACGCCGGGTCGGCGACGATATCGGAAATCGTCAGGGCCACGTTGCCGAGCTCGCCGATGAGTAGCGCGATGCGCGCCAAGTTAGCCACACCGCCGATGAGGGGCCCCAGAGCCTCCCCGACAAACGGGATGACCATGAAGACGATGGAGAGGATCTTCATAATCAGCGACTTCTTCTCCTCCTCCTGGGCCTTGGCTCCGATGTCCTTGATATCGTTCATGCTGTCCACCGCCTCTTGTAGCTGAAAGATGGGCATGGAAAAGGCAGACACCGGATCCAGGTCCGAGTTGCCGGTCTCGTCGCTGCCGTAGATGCTGAGGCCCACTTCCGCATACGTTGCGAGGAGCTTGTCTCGAAGCATGGTGATGTTGGGTTTTGAAGCTTCTATCAGGGCCTTGGGGTTCCCGACGTCGATGTCCTTATCATCGACCTTCTGCGGGAAGTTCCACCTCTTGTGGAACACCTTGCGGCACGGAGGCGCCCCACCCCCGGGACGCAATGGTGCTGGCTCGTCACCAAGGTCGCACTCGTATCCGTCATCATGAAAATCGAACTTGACCCACTTCTCGTCGATGCCCAAGTCGCTTTCCAAGGCATTGTAGAAGCCATCCTTCATGTCGTCCTTGAGCTCGTATCGAATATCATAGCCCACGTATTGATCCCAGAACTTAGGCATCTGAGTACATGGGCATGACTGCTCTTCCCTCTCGTGGGTCGTTCTCCAATGGCATGTGAAGTATTGGTTTCCTTTCCCGGTTCCAAGTTCCATGAAATCCACGAGCCGGGCATTTATGTTTTCCTTCACCCAGTCGGCGTAATACCCGAATTTGTCGTCGTAATCTTTGGAGTTCTGGTCGTACTGATCCATCGTTTCGTCTAATGTGCGGTCCAATATGTCCAAGGCGAAGAGAGCCTGGCACATGGCTGGTATCGAGTCAACTTTGTCGGCAAGGTCTTTCAAATTACCAGGATTCATGTCTGGACTGCAACCAAGCTTGTCGAGCCTGTCCCAGTCAACCTTCCCCCCGTCGTCGCCGTCTCCGCCGTCATAGTCACCGTCATCGAAATCCGCAAGATCAATAGCCCAGTCCGAAGTGCCACCAAAGTTGAGGCCTTTGATCCAATCTATGCGCTTGGCTTTGACGTCTCCATCCATATAGGCTACCCAGTCCACATCCCCTGCATTTCCATATACGAGAATGTTGGAGTCCGAGTCTGTATCGACGTACGACTTGACAATGGAGTACGAGCCGGGGTATTGCAAGACCTCGTTGATCTCGGCGTTGGAGATGTACCCACCGGTTCCCGTGCAGCGTCCTTTATAGGCATTGGATTGGCTGCGTCCGCCCGTATACTTGCAGGAAGGCCCCGTGCAAGACGGATCTGCCATACGAAAGCTTCTCCCGTAGCTGCTGACGCCGATGACGAGCTTTCTAGAGTCCACGCCGGCCTTTGTAACCATGGCTAAGACGCCGTGTGTTTCCGTCTTGTTCACGTGTGATCGAAGACAATCTCCGTTGTCACAATTTGGCATGGCCCATTTATTGCCCACATCTGTTTAGCCAACGGTAAGCAACTTGATTTGCCATAAGAACTCACGAGGGGCGCTTACCCCACTGCCCATGAAGATCATATGTCATGTAGATGAAGTAGTCCACCAACTTGGCCATCTTCGCGACTGGGTATGACCTGAGATACCAGTACGACGCCGGAATGGCAATAGAAATTGACTTGTCGAAAGACATTCTCATTCTCAACAACCGGAGGAAGTCCAAGTAGTTCTGTCCTTCTTCTAGGCTGCCCGGTGGGATAGCTGGGATATCTGGCGCCCCAGGGTACTCCCAATCGAAGTCAAAGCCGTCGATTCCGTGCTAAAGCTTTTGTTAGCCTAGGAAACTTGCGTTATGCGACTTTCAAAACCCACATTACCCATGAAAGTTACCAGGTTATTCACAAACGTATCCTGATGCTCTGGTTTCGTGGCATCTCTAAAGCGCTGGAACGTTTCTGGGCCCGTGGAAAAGTCCCACCCACCAAAGGAGAGAATCTTTTTGACGTCCTTTACTTCGACAAAGTGGTCGAATTGGTCCTTTACGGAAGAAATGTCGACGTCGAAATTGCTCGTCACCGTTGCGAAAGCAAAGTGGATATGCGTATAGGCTTTGGTGTCGATGCTCCTAACGTCCATGTTTAGGCATGGACGCTCTCCGTTGAAGGCCTCAAAGTATCCAATCTTTTTAAAACTATCCGGAGCCTGTCCGTTGTTCACAATCTCCGTACCGCAGTTCGAAATGCAGCCATTCGTACCCGGCTTTGCAGTGCCCGGCGCCCCAGTATCGGCAGGTGTTTTTGTGCAAAAGTCCTCTGTTGTTCCACAGAAACCCCAGATATCGCAGCATGCATTCAAGGGGCACGGGTTCAAGTCTGCCAAGGCTGTGCCATCGGAGGGCTTCTGGGTGCCGGGCACTTGCGGACCACAGACCGCATTAGGGATCGGCGCAGGCATTGGCGGATCCCCCTTGCTCAAGCAGATATTTTGGCCGGACTGTAAATGTTGGCATCCCGCCCAACCCCAAGTTTTCTTGTTGAAATTTTCGATATCATCAACCTTGAGGTAGTGGGCATCGGCGATAGCCCAACAACCGTCATTGGCTTGCACATTGTACGCGAAGCAAGAGCCGTCAGACCCAGGATGAGGTCGGAAGTCGGGGAGATCTCCAGGCCCGCAGCAGACGTGCTGCTTTGGCATCAGCGTGTTGCAGAATCTAGGCTGGGGGTTGTATTTCGTGATATCGTCGCTAGAAATTCCACATCTGCTGGCGAGAGAGGCGCAACTGTCACCGCCGTAAACTTCAACTGTTTTGCAATCCCCTCTAGCCTGAAGACGGGACGGCTCCGACCTCTTGAGCAGGCTTCCAAGAGCTAGTGATGTAGCGTTTGTCTCAAACTTTGAGACGAGCACGTCCACGTCCACGCTGCTTCCGGGGCTGGAATCATTCAAACAGTGGCCATTCGTCCAGCTCATAACCGCCTGCTGCGTTGTCTCAAGGTTGTCTAAGGTGGCGGCGTAAAGACCAAAGGTGAGAGCTGCGGTGCGGTTGGAGGCACAGACTTGCAAACTCGTGGAACCATCTCCGACCTGCTTCTGAAAGGAATCGAGAAGACCGGAAGCAGAGCTCTTGGCTACTTGCGCACCAGAATACATGCCCACGACCGCAGGCCCGGATTTGGCAAAAAGAACGGTAGTGCCGCACTGCGCGCCTTTGCCCATGAACGCGCTGAGCTGGCGCGCTGCTGACGCAACGTCATTCCCTTCGGGGGCCGCATTAGAGATTGTTGACCTCCCAATTATCGATCTCCCGATTGTCGGCGTGACTGTTGTTCTGATGGCCTTGGCCCCGCAGCTATTTGAGATGATGATGGAGCTGTCAGGACTTCCATGCTCTACGGGCAAGACCTGGGAAGTGGCATCATAGCTTTCGTCTCCAGTCGATACGCAGGCTCGGATCGTGAGCAGACTTTCCGCATCGTTGATCCGATTTTGTACATTTAGATCAAAGAGTACTGTCTTGTTGCAACTGCCCAACTCTTTGATATGATGGAGCTGTGTCCAGTTCGAGGGACTGGGACCCGAGTCATTGCACAGCACTGGGCAGTCATCCACGTACTGGCCAAAGTAGCCGTCCGTGAGAGACGTCGAAACAGTGGCCAGACTGACACATGTCGCAGTGATTAACTGCCTAAAGTGCCTCATCCTAACTGCCTGACGGGGGAAATGAAAAGTGTAGGAACGATGACACGAGAGATTATCAGGCTCCGGCTGTGGTAAGAGACAAGAGCATTGTTTTCGGGGGTCAGTCTGATGCCTTCTGCGCAACTGAATATCAATGGGAAGACGTCCGCCTAAACTATTGCAGAATGAGGTCATGAACATTGCCACCCTTGTTTCCCAAAAGGTGGTTCTAATTGACTCAACATGGTGTGGATACAGTCTCTATGCACATAGGCCCTTGGTTTCTAAGCTGTGGAGTAACCCCGAGCACCGTAATCCTGATTATACGGATCAGGTGCCACAGGACAGGGCCCGTTCATGGTGCAAAAGGTCCTGGCCTCCATATTACAAGGGAACCTCGGCTGTTCATGATTTCAGGCCGTTGGATTTCACGCCGGAGACAGCAGATGAGTCCACGGCTACAATAGTTCCTGCATATGCAAGCTCCTGCATATGCAAGCAATTCGGAAGGGGTCGAAAGAGGACCGCGCTGAAGTTGTGGCCTTGGCTAAAGAGATGGATACCAACCAACAGATACTGACCAACAGACCTCGGCTTACAGAGTCACCGTTTAGGTTGGCGCGTGAGAATTAGTTTTGGAGCCTAAGGCGGTACGTACCTGCAGCTAGTTTCTGCATAGGCTTACAGTTACATCGGGTCGAATGTGTGTCCACGCCGGAACTCTTGACACCCCGGCTTACAGATTCTTGTTGAACTAACCCAACAGAATACTGCCTGTATTACTGTACAAGTGCACGGTGAGAGCTCGGTTTACCGTGCGACCAGAACCGAAAGGGAAGGTGAGCTCGTAGCGACCACGCACATATCCAAGCAGCCCATGAGAATGGCACAGGAAATGTGGGTTCCCCGGCGTTGCCCGGACTTTCCATTCCCAGACTTGAGTCGAGGGGAGCAAGAAAGGCTCCCAGACTTTAGGATACATGGCCACTCCATTAGGAATGATACTAGTCAAACTTGCCTTTCTTCTCATGTAGTAAAAGGAATCTATTCATAGAGCGCCAAGAACCCATCTTCTGAAGCCGCCGCCTCCTCCCTGAGTTTTTCTGGGGAGCACATGAATAGGTCAACCCTCTGGCTCTCTGCATGCCACCCATCGTAAAGCCCGTCGGGGGATCCAGTGAACATTGTGCCAGGACCCAAAAATCCCCAGACTAACGTAGTCGTTGGCTCCTTATCCGCCGCGGCTTGCGCCAGATCAAACGGATAGTCGCGACTGTGCTTTGCCGGTCCTTGAACTTTCTCCCGGGCCTCCAGATCCTCAAGAAAGTACTTGTTGGGGCTCTGTGACGCTTCTTCTAGGAGGGCGTGGGTGGGCCGCACTTGCAACTCGTCGTAGAGAGCTCGATAGTTGCAGGCAATGCAAGCGTGCGCAACCTGAAGGCTCATTCGAGGCTCTCGGCGGACAAGTTCCTTGAGGGCATACATGTCCGGTTTTAGAGGGTACCATATAAGATATGGCAACCTGCTTTCATGAATGCCAGGCTGGAGCCAAGACAAATCGTTGACCATGGTAAATCTAGCGTGAACAGCTTTGTGAATCTGGCCCCCCGCACTGCTGAAGCGCCCTGGTGGACCCTGCTCAAGCTGAATCGACCACCACTTGGCAAATGTCGTGTTGTGGTATATGCCTCGTATGGCACAGATCCATTCGTTTTCTATCAATGCTGGTCGGCGCAACCGTGCGTATCGATCCACATTTCCCTCGTAGGCCGCCATCAGAATTAAAAGGTTCTTATTAATAGCTGGGAGATCCTTCGGGAGAGGGTTATAGAGCAGCCAAGCATCGGCTGGTTTTAAGGTTCCAGGCTCCTCGGCGACGTCGGTATCGTGGTCATCAATACCGCCGTCCTCGGCAATATCAAAGTGCGTTACCCAGTTCCAGGCCCCGTAGTCACAATTTGGTGATCGTCGCAATTTCAGCGTCGAAACAAGAGCCGTGTCTCCGTTTAAGCCGGCACCTGGTTGAGGTTCGTGATATATCTCTCTTGCATAATCGTTCATGACAGCATACCGAACAGGCTGAGCCATGATGTCTTTGAAAATATCGCCACCGACAGCTGACTCTCGGGCCTCCTCGGCGATGGAAACATCCGGTAGCAGATCCAGCTCTCGATACAGCGTAGTGTACCCTGCAACAGCGCAAGCCCGGCCAACTTGATATCGTAGGCATGGGTACCGGCGCGCCACCTCGCGATATGTCCCCTCCGTGGCCAAGTCAGGGTGCCATATGCAGTACGGAGCGAGATCTGCATTAGAGCTGTCGAAGTCTGGAACGATGTTGCTCATTATCAGCCGTGCGAGATGGGCTCGTTTGTACCCCGTATTGTCATGGCTCGCAGTATCGGGTCTCTGAACGAGCGCCAGGACCTCTGCAGAGTTTGCAAAAGCTTCATGGTAGCGAATACCATGAATTGCCGATTGGAAGGCCGTGACGTCTGCGTGCAATATCCTGTATGAGGGGAGCCTTTCTCCGCGTATAGCTGCTAGGTAATCGTCAAGGCTGCCTTTCGGAGCCACATAGGACGAGCTGTCGCCATCGCTATCGCTATCGCTTTCTGACAAGAATGCAGCCATGGCTAAAGGTAGGCAGCGCGAGTGCTCGTTCGAGAGAATGGAGTGACAGGGCCGAGGAAAAATGGTGAATTTTACTCCGCACCCTGCTCTAGTTCATGTCTTCGGCTGCATCGACGGTTAGGGGTTGTAGCGGGGTATGTTTGATGAATTGGCTGGTTGGTTGTTTGGTCGCGCATCCACCCAGGTGGCGTGGCGTGGCGTCATGACAATTTGAAGCCAACAATTCCGGGCCCTCATTCCGCGGCCCTTGCCTAGCTTGCCTTGCGCCGGCCGCGGCCGAACGGGATCTTCTCGTAGGTACACTAATTACGGACTACTCGTAGCTTTGTTAGTCCGCAGTTCCGCATCCTTGCCACTTCTCTTTCAGGAAGGCGTGTGATGATGTTGCGAGCCGCAGGGGCGCATGCATGAAGCTGCGGCTGGCAGGTTTGCTAACCCTACCATGGCTTGTCAGCTACTGGTACGGCTCAGTACCCATGCGTGTACATTGGAGCGGCCTTGCCAATATCTTGGAGTCTTGAGGGGCCACACGAGGCGCAAGAGTAACAGCCTCGTGACAGTTTACAAGACTCACCTTGCCCCATGCATGCGGACTGTGCTCCCACTTTTCTGTCTCTCTCCGTCTATCTCTGTCTCTTCTTATCCTCTATATCTTCCATTGCACAACTCTGCTTTCTGTAGCACGCTGCCATAATGTTGCTACTCAAATTTTGGCTTGCGATATTACTCTACATTACTACCCAAGTCCTCGCCACCGGCCCCGCGGGCGCATATGAACGACTTTATCTATGGCGGGCATACAACGTCGCATGGAAGCTGAAAGGCAAGGCACAGGCCTATATCTTGAAGATCGAACGGGGTGGACGCACTCACAAGGGATCGCTGCCCGACGGGCAATTGGATTTTAACGAGTTCATGCATGAGATTGAAGGCAGACCAGGGGACGTCGACTACACCGTCAAACCCCCCGATGAAGCCAACGGTAGAGACATCGACGCGGTAGCCCAGGATCTTGACAAAAACCGATATAACGGCCCGCTAAACCCTCGCCTTGCGAATCGCACACTCAAACCGAAGCAGCCCCGAAATGAGTATATGCAATTGTGGGACTTGGTAAATAATATGATCGAAGATGCTCGAAAGAATGGCAAGGTCACTCCCGAGGAACTCAAGGGCTTGCAAGACCTTGCCGATCGAATCAAGTCCATCCGAGCTGACGAGTTCTACGACTGGGTCGGAAAGGATCTTATAAAACCAAAAGAAGAGGGTGGTTTCGGTATGGACCCGGCAAAGGTTAAGACCACAACTATTCAGAATCCATATTCGGGAGAATCACACGAAAGACTGGATATCGACGAGACATTGAACCAAAATCCCGACCTCAAAGGCAAAAAGAAACAGGGGTTCAAGGATTGGGTAAAGAATTACGGCGACAAAGCATGGAAAACGCTACCGAGTGAACCAGGTTACACAGATAAAGCGATGTCACATTACGCGGTACTCAAGATTTGGGTAGATGGACACCTTAGGTTAAGCTCAGAGTGCACTTAGCAACAAACCAGAGATGATATATGTTCATACTATGATAGTTTCAAAAGGGAATAATCACTGCGCAATGACGGAAACGTATTAAACACTACCAAACACTTGACTTTGTGGCACTACTCTGCTCGAATGAGACTCCCATGAGCTTGCAGAGTTGAGAGAACTACGGCGTAATGAAGGCAGAGCCACCCGTCACACCATCATTGCCATCGTATTGTTTGCTCAGAACTAGGTGACCGCTTCGTTCATGGAACGAAACGTACGGGCTAAGCAATGATAGGAGCCAAAGCAATCTCGGCGCCGTGTTTTGCCGAGTGTCCATTCCACGGTGCGTGTAGGCCCACGACTCGGAAATTCCGTTGTAGTGACTTCCGTTGTACTGTAGTGGCAAATTTTGTTACAAATCAGACAATATAACCAAGCAAACTATGTCTTGTTGGCCCCCCCGTTGGCCGACTGTTGCCGGTATAGGTTCACACTAGCGAGGTGACCTGCCGGATTATTCGTAGGGGCAAACCGGCTAGATATTTCGCTTCACCGACATAAATCGCGCACTGCAGATAGCAAGCAGGGGTAACGGACTCCTTCAACGGCCCCTCAATGGCTTGTATGGTACCTTACAGCTAGGCAACAGACTGCTAGACTGTATGCCCTTACATTCAAGACTCCCTCGTCTATATAGCCTATCGCAATCAGTACACGAGATTTTCCTGAAGTCATTTGTCAGATCTATCGTCCATAGATACGCCGCGTCTCACCTGAAATTACGCTAAATGGGATGAAATGGCTTCACATGCTGCTACTTTTGGCCAACATCACCCGGTGTTGACCTCCGAGCCGTGCCTCGCAGATCGTGACGCAAACATCACCCCATGCGCGGGGCGCAGACTCCTCCCCAAGCTTTGCTTGTACATTATATAAAAAGACATGTTGGTTTGCTGGTCCTCCAACGTCGTACTATGTCTCGGCCGCTTCCTATACAGGATGTAAATCACATGCTGGATGATGTGGTTACAGTAAGACCCCTGTTCATCAATAGTGCATCATGCTTCTGTTCATGCTAAAATTCAAGCTTCCAATTGGACGTCCAACGCTAGGGGTTTCGCTCGGGGATTCTCCATCTCAAGAAGGTCCTTGCATTCCTGGTTAGCAAGCCATAAAGGTGCAAGGGCGTAAGCGATTAAATCTCTAATGCAATTTCCCGAATTCCGTCCCATCCCCACCTATGTGAGCGCTCCCAATATATCATGTGTAAGCGGCGGCGTATTAGTTGACGCCTGCGTAGACGCAGTTCAGTTTCTTGCCAGCAGCCATTTGGAACTGGGACTACACTCCAAAATGGGACAAAACAGCTCTATCTATGCAGACAACTCTGAGTTCTTTGCGAGCTCTAGCAATATTATTTCCATCCCTTTCGAAAACCTGACTGAGCTGACCTTGCACCCCGCGACGGTCGATTACGAGGCGTTCCCAGGCTACGACTGGACCAAACCCTTTCCTGGCTCCAGCATCGACGGGCACAAGGCGCATCTCAGGGTGGCATGGGATGTGCCTGTACCGGAAAGCATAGTCCACAATGCGACCACGGCAGTGTCCTCTTTGACTTTCAGCGTCCCCGACTCTATGATGCGGGACCAGATCAACCCGTTACCTATGCACCCCTCCTGGTATATTTGTCGCCACATTTACATCAGCACCAAACCGGAACTCAAAGTACCCCTCACAGCAGGCCAAACTTGCGATTCAATCCTTCCCGACAATTGCAAAGCAGATCTGAAGAGCGCTTTGACCTCCAATTGGGGGAAGGCCGACAATGAGACCATGTGCTCTGCGTTCATCTTTGACGCGCTTCCGGAGAGTTGTGTTCAAACATTTGGCTACGCGCGCGCGGACGCTTTTGGTATGTTAATGAACTCTCTGTCTATTAGAGCGATTCTAAGATTCAACAGCCTTTGACTCTTCGATCGCCACCGCTGATATGTTCCCAATGTTTGCCACGGACACGCAATCAGTGAACAATTGGCGCATCGGAACCGGATATCACCCTCCCCATGATGACCGTGCTGCTTGGATTGCCTTTAATAGGACATATCTCGTTGCTACGGTCTGGGGCTACAACAGAAACGTTGATCCAAAGATCATTCGGACTCCCGAGGTGTCCCTGACCTGCGTCTCAATGTTCACAAGCTTCGGGAACACGCCTCCGCCCCCCTCCAACTCGACTGCATCGAGTAGCACGGCAACATCGGCAACTGCGACGACGAGCAGTCAATCTGTGGCCAAGAGATATGCCGTGACAGGCCTTCCGCTGCTACAGAGTTAATGCATCGGATAATTTGGTCAACTAGTGAATCAAGGAAATGCAAATAATAGGCAGGATAGATACAAACGAAGGCAGAAGGGTGCACAAAAGTTTGGGCCTCACATATTAACCGTTAACCCTCCTGCTTCCGCGGATAATAAGAACCGCTTGTTGCTATATGTGTCATACCATTTACCATGGCCAGTCGCCTCATCAACCTCGGACGACGGAACCCTTCTTGTACAGGTACTTTGATGGATTACGCCTTCTCTTGCTTTTGCACCACGTCCGCCATTGAGCAAATTGCCCCTCACTCACAAATATATACATAGCCTCCATTAGTTCTCCTTGTAACTGTCGTCGTCTAAGCTGTCAGGAATGCGACGGCCATCTAGATGCTTCTTCGGATCATACACAGGGTGGTCCCTATTCATGAATTTGCGCGCCGCATTCGAAAAAGCTTTATCGCGCACAATGGTGTCTAAAAGATCATCCAAGGGAAATGCTACCGGCGAGCCTGAGGACAGCCTTTGCTTTCTTCTTTATCTTGGCGATTCTGGTGAACCTGCCCTTGGCCAAATCTTTATTGCGGTCAGCAACCATCCTCTCAGTGAATGAAAACCTGTTCGTAGTCCGCTGGCAAATTATCTGCCATATCACTGGCGGTCTTCGGAAAACACAGGTCGCCAGGTCTACTCCGTTCATCGTGAACAGATTGATGATACGTCGCACGCGTGTACTCTTAAGTCTCGAGCCGCGGTCGTAACCTAGGACTTCAGACGTCCTATTAGAGTTTTGTCTGTGAGTGGCGCCGTAGCAGACGTGAAGCAAAAACCTATGCGGAGCTTCCTCGTGGTCAACAGCGTTAAATAGTCGCAGGCTATTATGTCTGCGTCGCCAACGCCACGACCATCCGGGGGCAAAGCCTAGGCACAAGCATTCTGAGCATCGACGCATGCTCCAGCCCGCCGAGTATTCGGTAGCTAAGATTCTCGGGGTTAAGGTCGTCGCCGAAAACCACGTATATACACGTCCTTGTTAGATATACTAGCCCGATAAGCTGACCCTGAGACTCTAAATAGCAAGAAGCCGATACTAGGCCTCTAGCCGTACCACGATTACAAGAAGCTGATAGCTTCAAACCGCGTGAGTGTCTACCTACGTCTATATACTAGCTTTCTAACTACTATTAGCAGACGTTATTAACGTTGCTAGCGTTATTATAGGACGCTACCGTAAAACATTAGATCGAGTCAGACAATAAATAGACTTAAGAGACACTATATTAGCGATAGACTTTTAATCGTCGGACCTAAGAACTTTCGGTTCGCCTCATTCTTCCTTCTTTAGCCTAGGTAATAATTCGCTTCGCGGCTTTATATAATAGAAGACTACCTCGCTTCTTTAAGCACTAAAACTAGCGATTTACTTGTTACAAACCCAACGATTGGGCAGGGCAAGTTGGCCTGAATGACAGGCCCAGGGCGTCACAAGCAAGGCTGACGGTTGGTGTGACAAGCACGCAGCCGCGCCAGGCGAAGGGACGACTGAAGTACTACCGCAGGAAACGGATAACTAAGCCGTTTAACCACTCTCACTACCAGAGGGGCTGAGCCCAATCAGAGCTAGCCCTAAGGATCAGTTACACTGACACTGAGCAACCTACATGGCTCAGTAGCATCAGCACTGATCTCACTGATCGAGGAGGAGCTGGAGGAATATATATACCACGGTCTTTACCCACAGAATAGCTAGCCAGATCCTCATCGATCAATCTAAGTCATTCATCACTGATTGAGGAAGTGTAAACCTTCTTAACGGAACTCCTTTATAATAAGACATACTGCTCACCAAGCCTGACTTACTACCTAAGAAACAGACCCCTTCGGACTCTGTAAAGAGGCTCCGTTACAAGGGCCTCCCGGGAGTTATATTCACCCTTAGGAGGGAGATAATTATACGTAAATTTGTTTTAGGTATCTAATAGCGGTATCTTGACTGGAATTCGAGCCATACAGAGTCTGACGATGTTATCCTTTAGTCGGCTAGGCGCGTCACGTTTGGTGTTGAGCCGGGATTATATAAGCGGCGCGCCCGGGCGCGACCCTATGGGGCGCCGCTTAGCCGTGCGCAAATGGGATCCCGGTCGTGCCGATCCATGTTCCAGGCGTCGCTGCCTTCTGGGTGGAGCTGCGGGTGGTCTTCGAGTAGGCCGCCTTGGTTGGTTTGTAACATGCCTCTCCTTCCTGATTGCACACCACCTGACTCATCCTACCAGTCTATCGACATATCCTACATTCACATCGATTTCCTCTTCTACGCAAAGCACCACGAAGGTATCTAGTGTTGCGAAACGGGTCACGGTTACAATAAAGATACATGGGGACGCTAGCCTCAAACATGGCATCTCACTCGCAAGCTCATCTCCAGATCTTCACACCGGATCAAGCTCTGAATGAGGATTCCAAATTTCATCTCTTCCCTCAGCTTGCAAAAGAACTACGCCAGAAGATATGGATGCATGCGCTAGAACGCCAGCGCATCATTCACCTGACTCTCCATGACCCGATTTACTCAACTGGAACACATAACAATGCAGAAGGAACCACGGAATTTCCAGAGAATGGCGAGTCTTTCTGGGCGATCACTAATGGGCATCAAACTATGAGCAGATTATTTCGTGTTAACAGCGACTCCAGAGAAGCGGCCTTGTCATTTTACCGCGTCCATTTTCCGTGTAAGCTTAGGACCATTGGAGGACTCGTGAAATGGGGGATCGTCTACTTCAATCCTGAACATGACTTCCTTCGTATTACGCCGGGATGGTCGGTGAAGCACACTCTGTTCAATTTCATGTACCACCTAAAGACCACTTACGATCCCCGTGGCATCGGTCTCCTCAATCTGGTAGTCTCAGGGAACGACATGACAGGCAATGACTTGCAACTCACAGACCCATCGGATCCAGAACTTGACGGAGGACCTACGATGGCTTTCACACAGATCATGAAGAATCTTCGCGAGGTCATCTTCTACTCTACAAATCGAGCAGGCCGCCAGATCCTGGGCTCCCATACCGGGGTGCCTACTTCGGAGATAGTCTACAACCGCTCTTTCCCAATCGAAGCCAAAGTACCAACGTTTGATCGTCTACCCCGCGACCCGCGCACTATTGGTGAAGACTTGAAGCAGGTTTATGTCGGCATGCATGAGAATCGAGGTCCGATCCACCTCTGGTATCAACTGCTGAAGAAATGGGACATCTCCGGCCCTGAAATCGAGTATAAATGGCATATAGCATTCGAGACACGGGAGACGGAGCTGATCTTTGATCACACATCGGCAAATGAGTTCATGCAGAGAGAAGAGAACACCTGGAACGGAATCGAGGACTCTGCACAACCTATGCTTCAAAGTCTTCGGGACTCGGGCTACAAGTTTCCCGTTGGAGCGGAGAGCGAGAAGTACAAGAACGAGGATCTGGAGACAGCTGTGAAGCCTGCCTTTGGCTTTTGGTTGTTTCCCATTGATGTGCTTGGGCCAGTGCAGGAGGATGGAGTTTCGGAGGAGGAGGGCTTCAGACACAATGATACGCCGCCAGTGTTGTGGGGCTTTTCGGAGAATTGGCCGGAGCTTTGGGTAGCGAGCTTGCCGGAGAGAGTTTAATAACTTTAGGGAATTAGACGAGGGGCCTGAGGATGTAAGTTGAAGTTATGAATATCGATATCAAGAGCCGAGAAGTGGTATTGGCGGAGGGCATTGTCGAAGCTTGGGGCCTTCGATAGAGGTCCGAGCTTCTAGTTATTAACGTAAATTTTGCTTTATTGTAATGCCGTAATATCTACGGGATCAATACCTCATCGAGCGCGTATCCTCTGATAAAAGATCGCATTAACGAAACTGCCTGGGAGTTGTGGTACTTTGATGGGGGAACCGAAGATGGCAAGACAGCCATTACGGTGTCCTTCTTCCGCGACGCGCGCGGTCTCAAAGACGGTGGGTTTCGCGTGCAGATCTTTGTCATGTGGCCCGATAGCACCACATGGAACAACGAGTTGTTCTTTTTCGAGTCCATCTGGACAGCTAAAGGCAATTCACCCGTTGAAGCACGTGTTCACGGCGCCTGGAAGAGACAGCAAGATGGAGCGACGGCAAGCTTTGTCGTCGCGGCGAACTTGTCAACGGCCAAACTCGATTTTTCAATTCCAAACCAAGTCTCGGGGACTCTTGAGTTACGTGCCATGAGCGGGAGCAAGTTGGGTCTCCCGTCTACCGATGAGGAGGCGCAGCTGAGCCCCGGCATATACTATATGCGGCCTATCAGCCTAGCACAAGTTGATGCTGCCCTCACATTCGAGACGGGGGGCGTTAAAGACGACGGCGAAGGGCAGCCTGAGAAACGTAACCTCGACTTCAAAACTGGTCGAGGCAGCATGGATCGCTGCTGGAGCACATTATCGTGGCCACAGCTCATGGTCGAGTCTTACTTTTTGCGCGCCACCGTGGGTCCGTACACCATCCAGCTTATCAGAATCATCTCGAATGCCGCACGAGGCAACAATCGGCACACTCTGGCTAGACTGTGGAAGTATCAAGAGCTCGTATGTGCTACGCAACGAGTTGTTGATCGTAACACAAGGTGGCGCATTGACAGAGGGCGCTGTCATCGTGGACAAGATCTATGAACCAGATGTAAGGGGCCAGGTCGTCACTGGCGGCTTCAACGACAATAACACTCGGTACATGGTCGAGTTTTTCAGGGCAACAAGGGAGACCAGAAGCGATGGCGATTCAAAATACATCACCGCCGGTGCCGGTGGAACATGCCCACGAGTGCCCCTGGACCCAAAGCTACGGGAAATTCGGGGTTCCTAGAGGCCGTTTCGGGAGGAGCCGATGGAGAGACGTATTCTAACGGCGGCGGGGGTGGTGGACAGGTTCAACTACAGTAACATTGGGGAGGCATTAGCATCCACTCTTGAAGGGTCGTACCATCTCATTGCTCTCTGTTGCCAACCGAGCGTCGAATTTCTTTTCATATACACTGAAATAGACAAATAATTATCTACCAAATCTAAGGAAATAATACATGCCTCTTGATGCTCAGGTGCTATATCAGGCTGTCCACGTATGTGGTCCGTCCGAATCCAACATCGCTCGCCAGAAGGCTTCGTCTAAATCAATAGGCAACAGGAAAGAGTCTAAGAGTTGGTTCTGCTCGATATCCAGGGACTGGACCGGTGATTCAACGCTCTCTGTCGTCGAAGATGCCGGCTCATTCCTCGTCGGACCGATTTGGAAGGCCGCTGGGGATGCCTTGGACATGTACCACTGCCTAATCCACATAACCTTGGTGTGGTTTGCGTCTAGGACAGATTTGCCACTCTCCTCAAAGATTCGCCTGCGCCCCAGTGACAGCGCCACTTGATCTGCCTCACGGAACCTGTCACCCAAGATCTGACACGTGGCAGCAAAGTCAAATATCTTACGTGCCAGGCTGACATTCCAGTCCCGGTCGTCGAGCAGGAGGAGCATACTGGATGTCACGACGGCAAATGACATGTATGCGGTGGCCACTAGAGGCATCGAGCCCAATATATCGAGGGGTATTGTGGTATAGGTGGTGAAAAAACATCTTGCGGCCTGAAGGCAGTCTGAAAGTGCTTCGGTACGGCGAGTCGAGTCGAGAGGACTGTGGGAGCAGCTCGAGGGTCGGACATGAATGACTGGCTCGTATAGTCTCATGAGAGCCCCATGGTAGTTAACCCACAGAAGGGCTATCAAGTGATTATTAGTGAATTAGTTCTCAGTGCAAGGTCATAGGTAGGCTTTGTATACGTCCGTGTCCGCCACTTGGCGTCCTCCTGATGACGTTGCAGAAGGAAAACAAGAAAGTATAGGAGCCCATACCGTTTCCTGCCACCATTGACGGCTGGTTTTGAACTAGGGTATCTAGTTCTTTTCTAGTCGCGGCCATGACCATGTGTAATGACCCGTCAACGGCCTTGCTCTCCATCTCATGTAGCCCGGGGCCAGGAAGTATGTCGGAAATGCCCATCAGGAGTCGTTGTGTGTCAACTAGGGCGACAAGAAGCTTATCTGAGTCGTATTCCTGCATTTTCAACAACTTGTCACAGCAGTACGTCAGATAAGTCGTGTAATATACTGAGCTCCGCGTTCTCCGAAACAGAGTGGCTACCCTGCAGTGAACGCCGTCATAAGCGTTATGTACGTCAATCAAAGAACGGTCGCGGGCTATTACTTACAAAGAGTTTAGATAAAAACACCCCAACATGGCCCGCCTATCGCCTAGGGTGTGTCCTTCTCTAATTAAACCCTTGACCTTTCGAATCGCCGCTGGTACGAACGAGAAGCGCGAGGGTTCGAGACAGTTCGGGAATTTATCTAATCCGAGGTCGATCACAATAACCGCAGCTAGTTGGAGGAGGTCTGTGGCTTGGGACTCAATGTAAAATTGAAAATTTCCCCCGTAGAATGGTTTAGCAGTGAGTTTACCGTTTCTTAATTGTTGGAGGGCCTCTAAAATCACTCACCATGCCAGAAATACCAAGATGGCCTGTAGCAGCTCAAGTCGCCTCTCCTGGTCCACTACGACATGCTGTGCAATCCTTTGCCGGAACCACGTCTGAGCTACCTTCTGAATAGAGGCCGACTGTGGTGCTGTCATAAGAAGGATGGTACGGAGAAGGAAAGGCGTCGTGCCGAGAAACTCCTTGGCCGTCATGGTGGTAGAGATGGGTACAAAGGGAAAGTAGGGTGTGTAGACGAGTCGATAAAGATGGAGAGCGCTGTCGGCCTCCTCCAGGGTCAAGGAAAACCCAGGTAGGATATCAATGACCTTTGGATGCGTTATTTTCCCGGGTGCTGCTGCTAATGTCGACTCTGGCGTCTGCAATGGAGGGAAAGACGGTGAAGATGGGCGTGCAACGATGTCCGACAACGATGAGCGAGATGATAGCAACTCCAGCCTGCCACATATGATATGAGATTATGGAAATAACTCCCACGACAAGAACCCGAAGATCACAGGGCCTACCTGTGCGGCAGTTGACTGCTCTGCTGCTGCTGCTGCTGCCCTGCCTTGAGCAAAGACATGATCTCATTAAGCTTTTCTTCAAGCTTGTCCACGCGGCTATTCATGACATCTAATCGTTAGTCCAGTTTATTGAGCAAGGGAGGGAAGGAGGGATGCCATGTTTCGGCACACATACGAGGATGGAGCCTTGCGTCGACTGGGATTTACGTCGCGCAAGATGCAAGGCATATTGCTCTTGACACATCTTGGAAGTGAGCGTCAGCAAGACTTCATCATCATTATCAAAGTAGAATGGCTAGCATCTAGCAGAACAAGAGCTATCTCGTGAAGCAACCTTTGGCAAGACTTGGAGCCCGGATTAGAGGGCCACACGCATCTCAGCTTGGCCCGAGTGCATCCCTGACAGGCACGTGGGCGGTACCTTAGCGCATGAGAATAATCATTGGCCGTGACTTGAGAGTCATCGGCTGAGGCTGGTGTAGACATGACAGGGCTATCTCAACTCAAGGTATCAAATCCATGCATGCATGGCCAGCCCAGTAGGAGTGTAGATGTATGGTAGAGATGTTGCATTGAATGCTGGACGTCGGGGTCTACGGATTCTCCGAAATATCTAGGGGAGAGGGGCCTTTATTCATATAACGTGCATACCGTTTTCACACGCATTCAACGGGATTCGGAAACCCGTGGCGAGAAATCTCCCGATTGGACGACATCAATCACAACCAATCGTGTTGCCTCGCATATCCAGCGCCTTTGGGCTCGGCCAGGTCGGAAATTCCGAGGATCGTCGTAGTCATGGTTGGACGGCCATGCGTTATCTGACTATTTCTTAGATGCGACGGCTTCTTCCATGATTGCCTTCTAAGGCCTCCTTTTTATAGCGTATATCGTCTTGTTCTATTTTTCTTTCTTACCAGTCAATCCATCGTCCACGCCTAACTTTGTGAAAGTTGTCGGCTCTTCAATCTCTGGGTGTGACTGCTGCTCAAGAACACTGAAAGGCGACAAAAGCTTACTCGCTCCATTTCCAGACCCCAGAAGCACCCATTTCCAGCGTGTTGGCTGTGACTTCTCCAAAATGTCTGAGGCCGGCAATCCTGAAGCCGACACGGGCGTCGCCCACCAAAGCCAGCGGGAGCATGGCAATGACGATACCTCTGGTGGTCCGAACCAGATGTCTGAGGATGCAAAGGAGGATACATCACGGTACCCGGCTGGTCTCAAGCTGATTTCCATAGGCGTTGGCCTGTGTCTCGTGGTCATCTGCAGCAACTTGGTAGGCGACTTAGTTATGATGTCCCTGCTTGTATCTCTTTCTTTAGCAGACTATAACGTGCTCACATATACTTGTTCCCTTCAGGACCGGTCTATCCTCGGCGTTGCGACTCCTGAGATCACCGCCGAGTTCCACTCTTTGGACGATATGGGCTGGTATGGGTCCGCCTATCTACTGACATCCTGCTGTTCGCAGTTGATGTTTGGGAAGCTATACGCCGGATATAGTATAAAATGGATATTTTTGGGCGCCCTCGGGATCTTTGAAATCGGTTCAATTGTTTGTGCGGCGGCGCCTAACTCTAATAGCCTTATAGTTGGCCGAGCTATTGCTGGATTAGGTGCCACTGGTATCTCTACGGGGTCTCTTCTGGTATGTAGTAAATTGTGCTTCGAGCTTTTTTTGGGCCTTTCAAGACTAAAATAGTATATAGATTATCTCACACATCATGCCAGTTCATCAGAGACCTAAATATACCGCAATGATTGGAGCGTGTATGGGCGTCACGCTCGTCATAGCGCCTTTCCTCGGAGGAGTCTTTACGGATAACCTCAGCTGGAGTAGGTCCATTATACTTCCTTGGCTAATACGTAAAAATTCATATGCTTATTTGGTCTATCTAATGTAGGATGGTGCTTCTGGATCAACCTTCCTCTAGGAGGCCTGACCCTACTCGTTGTGTTACTTCTGGTTCACCTTCCTGATGTTCCCAAGGAACACGTTACAGCCAACCAGAGTATTCTGGACAAACTCGACCTCCCTGGTACCGTCGTTCTATTGCCTTCTACTATCTGCCTGCTACTTGCTCTACAGTGGGGTGGCACCAAGTATCCATGGGATAGCTGGAGATGCATCCTCCTCTTCTGTGTTTTTGGCATTTTTGGTCTCTTATGGTGCTATATACAAGTAAGGCAAGGAGACGTGGCTACCGTGCCAATGCGTCTTCTAAAGACAAGGCCTATCCTTACTTCCATATGGTTTGCGTTTTGTCTATTTAGCATGATGTTTATTCAGTCATACTACGTGCCGATTTGGTTCCAGGCTATAAAGGACGACTCGCCCTACCACGCTGGCATTAACATGCTCACTAGTACGATAGCCATGACGGCGTCTTTTGCCGCAACAGGTATACTGGTAAATTCTTTTGATGCTCTGTACGTCGAGACTAACTTGCGGGCACTAATTTTAAAACTGCTAGACTTCCGTAACGGGCTACTATGTCCCTAGCATGATGGCTAGTTCCGTTATATCAGCTATTGCAAGCGGGCTTATCGTAAAATATAACTCGTCTACAAGCACCGGATACTGGGTTACTTCCCTCATCCTATCTGGTATGGGCTTTGGCCTCGGGGCTCAGCAGTGTATGATGGTGCCCCAAACTATCCTAAAAGGCGAGGATATTGCACTCGGGACGTCCATTGTTATGTTTGCCGAAACAATCTCCGGCGCTGTCTTCTTGGCAGTATGCGAGACGCTTTTTGAGAACACACTCATCCACGAGCTACACAGCCTAGCACCGACTGTCAACCCAAGAGACGTCATTGAACACGGCGCAGCGAATCTGAGGTCCTCGATGAGCAAACTTTACAGCTCAGGTATTGTTTTTGAGATACTAGACTCTTACGCAAAGGCCCTCCGGCCTGTTTGGATCGTTGCCCTCGTGCTGGGATCCCTGAGCTTGGTGGGGGCTGTATTTACCGAGTGGGTTAGTGTTAAGAGGGAGATCCCTAAAAGTAAGGGCAAGGTGAAAACGAAGCATCGGAATGAAGAGTACGTAGGGGAGCTACTATACATTCCAAAAGAGGCGGAAGACATAGCTAATTAATCGGAAGACGTAGTCATCTTTGTAATTTATAGGGCAGTATATGGGCAAAGTTACGCATTTAGACTGCCGTATTTGTAGCAGATATATATTTACGGCTACAAGGGCTAAGAATATTGGTCTCCTCCTAAGAAATAATAAACCTTAGGATCCCGTAGTGGGTCCGTTACCTATAAATCCTCGGTTTATACCTCAGGAACTGAAACCGTAACACCTTTATTCCCTAGATTCATCTCTCTTAATATGTCGATAGCACCCGCTTGGCGCAAAAACGCAGGTTTGCGGATCAACAGCCTCTTCACCAGAGGCTCCCCGGACTGAGCTTTATGATTAGCTGCCTCCCGTTGTACTTGAGGGGTTCTGACTGCACGTCCAGCGCAGCCGGTTTTCATCCGCAAAGGGTAGTGCCTACCTTTGAGAAAGATGGCAGCTTTGTCGGCAACAGGTGCGGGTGCAGCGGCAACACTAGCGACTGCTAAAGCCATGAGAGCGACGATGTTGAAAGCTTGCATTTCGACGACTTGTGCTTCAGCTAGCAGAGAGGAAGGTGTAGATTCTGGTTTGTGATGTATGCGACGTCTGGAACTGGTTGAGAAGGCGGCATTGTTTGTTCCTTTTATATGTATGCCATGCCAGTGAACAATGAGCGCTCGAACTGCCAACGACATCCCACCAATGTCCGCATCTCAGCGTTGCCCTCAGCGTTGTCTCCGGCGTTGCCATTTCTTGAGATTGTGCAGGGTCACACGGCCCTTAAGCGCTTTACGCGACTGCTGTTGGATGAGGACTCCGGCTACGGGCTGCACACACTACTCTCTGAAAGGGAGGTCCTTAACTCCACGACAAACTCACCCCGACCGTACGTTAACCCCGTGTACCTCCTAGCAAAGGTTCCATGCAGACGCAGAAAGATGGAGATGAGACTTGTCCCGATATCGTCGCGTTTGCTGGTTGAGCAATTTATTGTTCCTTGTGGTCCTTTTGTAGAGAAAGCGCTGAGCAGCGGCGGCTCCGGTGACAGAGTCTCTGCAAAATTGGGACAGCTTCCGTATCGCTCTTCGTGATATTGCCTCTGGTTAACGTCAAATAGCAATTTGCGTATCGCGACAATGATTTCATACGAAACAAAGTCACACCTCATTGATGAGGCTTCAGAGTTCCTGGAAAGCAGTTGAAGCTCAAGCAACTGCAGCGACAGACCAAAAGCTCCAAGAACGTTTGGCTGCCCTATTGGACGTCATTGGCTGCGGAACAACTAGCTCTATGCAGTTGCGTGACCTTTATTACGGTCAGCACACTCGTTCTCGCCGGCTTGATTGTTTTTGCTAGGGTATGGCTGGGGTTGGATCAAAACATGCTGCGGGCCAAGATCCAGACATCTGGGTGTCCAAGTAAGAACCTTGAAATTGAAGCTGTTGGGTCTCAAGGAGGCTGACGTTGCCTTCTCATGTCTCCCGAGTGGCGTGGGCTTCTCCACCTCACTGACGAGGACATTAAAGATGTGGTCCAGAACAGGGTGTACTAGCTGCTGTACACCCCTCCGAAGGCTAGGGTCTTGTTTCGCAGCACGACGCGTAAGCCAGGACCAACAATTACCTCTCAGGCGTCTACATGGTGCTTTTGCAGGACGGCTCGTAAGCCAGGGCCAATCATTACCTCTCAGCCATCTATCTGCATGGTGCTTTTGCAATTCCCTCAATGCTCGGCTACATGACCGTCTGAGACCGTGCCGATATCCTGCGCACGGCAAAGTTGCCCTAACACTTTGAAGAAGGTGTTTCCCAAGCCGAAGACGGATACTCTTAGATGCCCAAGACCTACTCTCGTCGTTCATCTTCCTACCTTTAGACCCTTTGCACACATCATAATGGCTCGGGTGGGCCTTCCAACATCAGGCCTCGGCCAAAACCTGAGGCGTCTGCGTCTAGTGTTTCACGCTGCTCTTGATCGCTCTCGTTCCGAATCAAACAAAGAACATCCGGAACAGCAAAGCTTTCTCTGCACCGACAATGAGAGTGCTGACGAGCTTAAACTATCCAGTATTGCAACCAAAATACCAAAGCATCGCCATTGGCTATCAACAAGAGTCCAGATCTGGATATTTTATACCCTTATTGTTTTGTTTATAGCAGCTTCGGTTACCATCATCAGTGTCGCATCGGTGGCAAGCCTTTCGCCAGACTCAGTTGCGGACTCCGCCAAAATCACGCTCGGAGGATTTTCCAATCTCAGGCCAGAATATATTATGAAGTCGCCATGTGGCTCTACGGCGGCGGAAGCGCGCTGGCACGGGTGTAAGTTTGACATTATATCATTTTGCTGGCTTCCAGATGCATGTTATGATGCCGAGCTATCTACGAACTTCGATGGAATTACTACTTGGGAGTGGTTTAAGGACCCCAATAAAACGCAACCTCTTTCCAAGGAGCAAGTTATGACGGGAGAGTTTACGGGACTATACGTCAGTTGGGAGTATCACGTCAAACATTGCACTGCCATGTGGCAAAAGATGCATCGCGCGATCCTCAGCAAGGGAAAAATGGCGATTGATAGCTATACTGGAGAACTTCATCACACCCATCATTGTAGTCAAATGCTTCTAGAGCACGAGTCTGCGTTTGAAGATATCAATACCATTATTATGGTAAAGTTTCCAGATTGCGGAATCGAATAATACTAAGCCGCCTACACTCTGTCAATTATTTATATTCTGAGAATTAACAATAAGTCACTGAGCTGTGGGTCATTCAGGTGACATTGTACACTCGAAGGATCCTCATAGCAGCGCGACGCTTAAGATTTTGCGAGACGCCTAATGCAATAATACGTGCGACCATCCCCTCGCCGTCGCAATTACGCAATGGAGAAGCCAACTACAACTGCGAGGCCCATTACGGCCGTAGGGTTTACATGATCGTTAGAGTGGTTCGTCCCGCAATGGATAAGGTGGTTACATCTAACGATAGATCGTTAGTAAAGGCGCCTTTTAAAATCGACATAACATTCCTAACACCAATATCCTTGCTACACCTCTCATCAAGCCTATGTCGTCTGGTCAATGTAGGATCTGGTGTTTCATCTTATTGCTTGTGCGGGGAGCGTTAGGGCATCCCTCGACGAGTAGGCAGAAATAGGTGCTGCGTATCAAAGCACACGGCACACCTTCGATATCCCCGGTAACGATACGGTCAGGCTTGGCCATCTTCTGTGCCGCAGTGATGCCCTCTGAGTACGGCTCAAGGGCCGTATATTTTCCGCCGGGCCAGCCCAAGGCTGTGTAGCACAAGTCCATGCTCTGGGACTCGGAGAAGTAGTCTAGGGCATAGTGGAGGCCATTCTTGGTATGCGCTTTGATGTCGTCGGCGCAGCTAGAGAGGCGTTAGTAAAAAACAACGTCGGCGCCGTACGACTTGACCAGCTCAAAGTTGTGCCCTGAGCACGTCGCCATGACTAGAAAACCCACCAGCTTGAGCAGTTAGATCGCAACCGTGCCTTTGCTCATAGAGCCGCCATAACGAGCGCCAGGACAGGTTTCGAGCCAGGGATAGGTTCCAAGGGGTATCCGGGGAGTTGAAGGCTCTTGAACAGGCCCAGCCCATCCGTCATAAATTCCATGTTCGTGTTGGCGGCGGTCGTGATGCCTGGGGGAATTTTAACCAGTCCCGAGGCGTGAGCTCCAACATGCTCCTCAAAAGCTCTTAGCGTTGGTTCGAGGGATTCATGCCCAGCAAGGCACCACAGACGGCGTCTCCGACCTTGATGTCGTACTCTGCGGCTTCCGACCTAACTTGCTCGACCTCGCCCGCAAAGTCGCCGCCAGCAAAGGCTTCTGGCATGCATAGAAGCTAACCATTTTAGTGTTGACTGGGTTCACTGAGATTGCTTTGTTTCAGGCTGGAACGATGTCGCCTGTCACCTGTGGTGTGGGGGCCTTGTGAGAGTGAACCAGACCTCCATCGTGACTCCCCACTGTAGCGGTCTGAGTTCGGGATACACTACCCATATTGGCACAAATATGTCCACAGCGATGGTTTACGATCGTATTTCGTTTCCCTTCCCGGTATCAGAGGTTATCGTTCTTATTTCTGAGAGCTCCGTACGTCGACCTGTAGGGGCTTATAGGAGACAAGTTACATCGCATATACCTAACTAGCACACGGATGAAGCGTGCAAAGTAGATTTATCCGATTAGACTTGGTTGAGGGACTTAACAACACTTTCAGAGCAATGAGTCTCGATAAACTGAGCTGACCGTTAAATCTATTGTATGCACTGGAAAGGGCCTAATGGCGCCGAACATTGGGGCATGCTATATTCCTTGCTACGAATAGAACGCTGTGGCTCCATAGCAGCGCACGTCACGAAAGAGTGGCTTTGCACTGGTATAGGGAAATTTACTATTTTACCTTAACCTTTACCTTTGGAAGTAAAGATTTTGCCAATTAGATACAAAGTTGACCAAGGATATGGTACATTAAGATCCGCTGAGGTCGCTCAATCAATCGATTACCTACTCTGCGGTTAGACGCTGGCCTCTCTGCTAATATAGACAACCGGCTAATCCTTTTAAAATCCCAAATCGTAATAAGAACCCGGGGAGGCAAGCAATCGGGTGCGTGCTCTGTCTTTCTACGCTCAGACCGTTAATGACCAGCGCAGCAGGCAACGTTATCCTCAGAATGACGATCCATTAGCAGTCTCCTTCCGATACTCGCCTAGGTATCGGGGCCACGGAGCGCTACGTGAACTCCTCTTCCTACGCAGGAAGTAAATATCGTTCCCAGCTACGTTGAAGCTTTATTCTATGGTCCTCGCTGCGTTTTGGTGGTTGGGACAGGCAAATGGCCAGCTAGATACGCTGTGCCCCCAGTAGGGCGAGCGTAATGGCCCGCCACTGCAGCACGTTAAACACCTCCCGTCGAATAGTAAATATATCCAGGTTAATGAGCCCAATTGCGGCTGGAGCGCTTCCGCCACGCTCGCTAGCTTCCCTTGTCCTCTGGAGCTGCGTGTGACGCCATCGGGCCCGCCGATACGCATCCCACTCCACACAGATGCCACTAACACTACTCCGTACTCTACCTTCTTGGTGGAGCTGGTGCGTTGCGCTGTCGAGACAAATGTCCTCATTCCGAGGCACCTGCTTTATAGATTTCGCTGGGTAGATAGCAACGACATTAATACTGTACCAGCTTAAAAATTTTGCAGAGGGAAGAAAAGGCAGATAGATGTAGCCATTAGTTACGGAGCTAGGGTATTTTCTATACAAGATGCAACGCTCCACTGCAGACACCCCGAGTCAGACAGTGAGCCCGTGTTCAAGCAGCAAGACGCCTTCGTTTACTCCGTAAGCCCGTGGCCATTGGCTTGTGTGGCATGCTCCACGTCTTCTGTCTAGCAGCACA
>JALHBU010000113.1:0-43047 GCA_024340005.1 Tolypocladium tropicale | reverse complement strand
CCTAAGTGAACCCCCCCCCCCCCCGGGTCAAGCCGCCTAATGTTTAGCAGCGGCTACGGTGTAAGGAGTAAATGGGACCTGTTCTGATAAAAGGCGTCCGTGCTGTTGTATTACTTCGGACTCTATCGATGCCCTTATTTGTTTCAATGCCATGGCACCAAGTGCAACCGCCCCGATACCAAACTACTTCAAAACGACAGAGAGTATCCTCAGCACTATTGGACTCAACAATGTCTTTCTCGGTTTTATGGTCGCTGGCATCGTTGGCGAATTTTCTGTTCTAATTTTAGTGCCGATCATTAACTCCGCTGCGGTTTGCCTAGCAAATGGTTTAAGTTATTTTTCCTATACCGCAACCGAGTATCCAACCCTTAATAGGGCGGTCGCCTCCGTCTTCTCCGACCTCGCTTTGCTGGTGAGTGCTCGAGACGGGATTCACGGGCCTGGATATGATACGTTGCCCTGGGACACAGTCCCAAGTCATACCTTCCCGTCTGCCTCCGACCTTCTAGGCACCCTTGCTGATTCAATTGCCACTGTACAGGTTCAAGAAGCTGGACTACCCTTTTACAGCTATGTGATACTGAACCGAATACTCTGCGGCCGCGAACGCTTCCTATTTCTGACAGCTTTCTGGGCGTTAATGCTCGTTATATTCGTCATCAAGATCATCATGATAGTGTGGACCGTGAGCAGCGTTCTCCAGTCCCCGGCCTTTTCAAATTACGCAAATGACAACTTGCACTTGGGCTACTACTTGGCCATCGCTGTCGTCGAGTGTATGAGCGCTGTGTTCTTGCTAAGGAAGTTCCGCTCTGGACTCCGGTTATTGAGGTTGGCCCCATTGAAAGGAGGCAAGCTATACCGCTACCTTATGCGCAGCACGGAGATCCGCCTCGCCACGATTGCGCTTATCGGCATCTCACGAACCGTAATCAACACGGTTGCGAAGACGGCGCCCGTGGCCATCGAGATTGATTTGTTCATATATACTGTGGAGTGTATGTTCCCACTCGTTATGTAGTAAGTTTTATCTTCCATCACGGTTTAACCCCTATTATAATAGTGCTTAGTGTCTGCTGACACGGAGAACTTGTTCAAAGTATTGACATTCTCGCCTCGCGCCTCGTATTCACCCATGAGAGCAGCTCAAGATGCATTGCCCCCATGTTAGGTGCTCCGGAGATGGAATGGGGTAGCCAAGGATCTTAATCCAATAGAACAGTAAAAAGAACGTCAAGATAACTGTCAAATAACGCCGGTTGGGCCAAATATTACTCGGACAGAGTAGACCCCTAGGAGGCTTCAATGATAACGTGTTAAATCTTTCTCCTTATAAATGCACTATTATCCTTGCGGGCTGCTGTTCTCTAATTATACATGGAAGCTCGGTGAGAGGAGGGAAGACCATATGGTGGTGGAGAGTAGTTATTGTCATGGCGCTTCTTCCATGAATTGTTTGCATTGGGTTTCAAGCGGTTGAGCTTTTCCAGCCTCAATCTGTGGTAGTCATACTACAACGTACTGGTCGTCCTCTAACAGCGGCTGGCTCCTAAGCCACCTTTATTGTTGGATTGTGGCAATTAGCAACTTCTGTACAATTTAAATGAAAGGTTCACCTAAATAATCGCTTGCATCCACCAGTAGCTTATAGAGCTTGTTTAGGTTGCGCTCCTTCGCGCTGAACACGTGTATAAGCAGCCCCTTTATCTGGGATGACAAGGTCACTTAAGCGTTAAACTACTTATTTGTCTCTTTTTCCTTAGGACCCTTAGATTGTTTAAAAGCTCATGCGTATATTTATAATGTTTACAGTTGAAAAATATGTAGCTCAACTCATCGTCCTTTTGCGTAACCACTCAGAACGATATGCTGGTTCCTCAGCCGATAGCATATCGTACTATACCAGCTACATTAAAACAGTACGCGTAGTAAAGAAGACAGGTACGAATTTCAAAATGAGCGCTTTGCATTTCGGGGAACTTGTCCTGAAATTTTAACACAACGGAACGCACAAATATAGGTGTACCGTGCTGTTTGCTGACAACCTTAGCTAGAAGTTCTCTCTACCAGGGACAGTATGACAGATAGAATCCGTGGTCGCTGGAAGCACCAACTGCCACTTTGGGGATACATGGGATTTTAACCACTATTTGTCCTTCAAAATGAGAAGGTTATCAAGAAACAAGTGTCTCATTGTTAAAGACAAGATTGTCGGGTTATTTCAGACTGCCGGAATCATTTCAAAGGGCGTAGGGAATGACATCGACAAGACCAGCTTCAACGTTGAGTTAAGGGACATGAGTATAAACACAGGCTGCTTGAAACATTGGACAAGCTTATGCTAGAGTCCACAGGCCGATACCACGCGTCTTGCGGTAGACCGCATTTACATCCGCCATCCGCCCCGAAGCCACTCGGTAATAATATGATACGAACCCTCCATCACGTCAGCCGGCACGGTGTGCCCTGCCTCATCCACACTCACAAATGCTAAACGACCATCACTTGTGGCCTTCCAGGATCCGGTAGCAGCTATCCCCTCTGGCAGTGACTTCCATTTCTTGATTCGATACTCCGCTTGGCCACTCCAGCCAAGTCTATCATATTGCCAGATATTTCCAGGAGTATTAATAAACCAATCCAAGTTACCATTGATAACCATGACCCTAATGTCAGCCACACTATCCTTATTAGCGTGCTCGTCTAAAACACTGGCAAGCTCACGCGTCGTCGGCTTCCACGTAGCACCGCTGTTCGCAAAGGCGTCGAACATGACTCTGTTGATACCTTGAAACTTAAATGATGCCGGTTTATCGAGTGCGTCCTTGACCTGGTCCGAGTTAAGATACACTGTGATATCGGCTTGCGTGGGATCCGGGCATTGCGGCCAGTTGAATTTGCCGTCGCATTTCTTGTGAACTGCGTGATCATTATTAATACTCAAGTACTGGTATTCATGACCGGTGCTTTTAGTGGCTTACTGTTGGCCGGGTGCCGCTTCCCGGCTTTCACCAAGTCCTTGTAAGCGGCATGAATAACCTTGTCCCCATGCTCATAGGCAGCTGTGCACTCTGCGCCAGCTCTATAAGCGAGTTGACAACTTCTCCCGAGGCGCTGCTGCTCGGGGAGATTCCGTGCAATGTCTTCGCATGCTGTCGCATTAAGTATGGCTTTTTCTTCCTTGTCTTGACATAACAACTCGTACGACCCCACAAAGGTTCCAGTGAAATCAATAACTGCATCAACGAGTATCAAGGACGTAATGTTGCCCCAGAATGCCGTATGAGAATCGTATCTCCGTGACTGCATGATATGGTTTAAATATATAGGTCCGTAATGACCACCATATGACTCAGCCGCCATGTGGATAGGCAGGTTGCGTTTGTCCGGGAATACATCTGAGAAGAATATGTTTAGAAATTGCTGAAAATCTTGGGCTGTGTCTTCCTCCGCTACCGGTATGGCTAGACCATCGGCAAGGGGTGAGAAACCGGTTCCTGCGGGCTGGTCGAGGAAGAGAAGTGAAGCATTGTTATTCCACGACCACTGGTTAGGCCGAGGCTCGGTCTTGTTTTGCTCCAGCCAGCAAGGCCCCATCTCAACAAACAGGCCCAGCATGGAGGAGCCACCTGGCCCTCCGTTCATCCAGATTATAATCGGGTCGTTTTCTGGGTCGTTTCGACTATCGAAATACCAGTAAAAGAGATCTCGCCCTTCTCCCACGGTGACAGTACCTGTCCATTGAGACTCGCCGTATGTAGGGCATGTGGAATTGTCTTGCAGCTTCTTAGTAAATCGGTCGCCATGTCCCTCTTGCCCTTTTCCTCCTAGTGGCCGTTGAGAATATGGTGAATTCCGGCCCTGGAAGAGCTCGTTACTAATTGCGACTTCACCGGAGGCGACACTGGCTAACAATAGCAGGGCTGCCGTGCTGAACAGCAGACCGGCTGAACCAAGAGCAGTGATGGCATCCCGTGTGTGCATCTTGAAAATGATGAATTTGTCAACGGTATCGTGACTGTGTGGCTTTGCGAATGGGTCATTGACTATCAAGCTGCTAGCCTGCGAGGTGAATAGGCGAGAGAATGCTGTGCGCAACTTGAGCGCGGGATGGACCATCGGAGGTTGCAGGATTCTTGAAATGCGGAGAGGGAGGGGATGGTGGCATTGGCTCGCCAGCCACCTCCCAACATGCAATTCTCGCACTATTAATCCGTACATACAGCTGGCCTGTACTCGTATGCAGTTGGCCCCAAACGCCGTTTCACAGCTACTCGTAAGAGTCTAGTCCCCCGGCTCGTCCAAGAACCGTTTTCGGTGAACATCATACCCAGGTGCTAGGCTAGGCATGGAGCCAACAACAGGATGCCAATCCTTGTCATGGCGCAATCCTTGCATCGGGATTTCTAGCAGATCAATCGAAGGATACCTGCGTCACGGAGTACATATGGACGACCTCTTTTTCAAGACGTCAACCTTTTGTGGTGGTCCATTTGTGGACTGCCTTTGATCAATATGTAGCCGTATTTCGATCGCCAATTGCCAGCTAAGGCAAAAGAGTGATTGCACATCTGTCAGGGAAGTCGGTCTAGCGCGCATGTACGTCTCCCAAAGAGCTCAAAAAATTTTAGTCACGTGAATCATCCTATCTGCAAATTATTCATAGCAAGCAGATTTTCAAGACCAGAAAATTTATTTCTCGGCTGCAGCATAGCAAAACTATTATCTCTTATATAGATGTGTAGTGGTGAATGGCCCTCAGCTCACGGCCCTGTGCTGCTAGCCAAATAAGGACTTTTTGAGAATGCTCGGGGGGCTCCGAATCTCAAAGTAACCAAACGTTGAAAGGCCTGTCCACGGCATCTTGCCAGTAGACACAAGCTTATACCTGCGTATGGCGCAGAGTCCCCGAGGTTTGCTCCACCGAACGGCGAACCTGTATTTGCCCGCTGGGTACACCGGCCTGTCCGTATTCTCTTCGAGCGTTGCCCATTTCGTATGCCCCTGGCTCTGCTGATACTGCTGCCTCTGCATTTGATCCTGCGATTGGTGCAAAGGATGAAGACGACACGTTTGACTTGAGAGCCTCCGCATTGGAGAGGTTATGCGACTTCCGTGAACTCCTTGAGCCCCTCGAGCCCCTTGAGCCCAGCGAGGCAAGCGACACGACGCTGCGGATGCTTCGCAGGATGGCCTCTGGGGTTGCGGAAGTAAACAGCAGCCAGATAGATGGCAAGTTAACAGCAACAACTACCATGCCCATTTCCAGTAGTAAATAGAAGATTGATCTGCTGATCAATACTATAGAAATGTCAGTCACGTTTGGTCAAACAAGATTGCGGCGCGTTCGAACTTACTTCCTGGATCAGTGTGGCTAATCTTCTCATGACCAACTGTCAAAATGAATAGATCAGCATTGCATCGTGGAAGCCAATACATAGGTAGGGGACCGCTCACGATTATGTAATTCGATGAAGATGACCATGCGTGCGATTGAAGCGCCTACGCCACTTGGTACTTCATTAGCAATGGGCGCGAGGGAAGTCGATTAGGAAGTTGAGACCTACATGCAGGCCAGAAGAAACGCAGCGGCAATACCGAATCGTCTAGTCTTAGTTGTTTGAAGCTTTATTATCTGTAGAGTGTCAACGCAACAGACTTATGGTTCACGAAGACGGAGACGCCATACAGGATACATTGGCAGCACCAAAACCCAGACATCGAGCAAAAAGTCCGAGATAGCTTCGCCAATGAGGGCTGGGTAGGCTAAATCGCAGTACTTGGCCGAGGTACCATCCCAGGACGCGGAGAAATGTGTGTGGCACTGGAATGCGATAAGAAAGGCGAAAATGACTGTCCAACAGGCCACGACGACGATGGAAGAAATGACGACAACATTGAAAATGGCTTTTCGGCCGGCAACACAAAAGATCCGCTTATAGAAGAATAGCATACTCATCTTGGCGAAGCCGAGGCAAAAGATGGAGCTTATGTTGAGGGCGATTTGCGCCTATGACTTTGTTATTCAATAGTCCGACGAGTTGTATGAGATACGTTGCAACTACTGCTTACCCTGACAGATCGTTCTGCTTTAGCCATAGCGTCCGTCTTGGTCATGTCATGGGAAGAGTAACCAAAGACTTTGAGATCAACCCCTATAAGAGACTTGTGAGCTCTCGTGCCAACCGCCAAGTCCGCGGCATTCAACCTACCAAAAAATATAGCACCACACGCGCCAATGTACGTGGCCTTGAACGCGTTAACAAGCCTCGTTCAAAGCTCGTTGACCGCAAAGACATTTGCTGCAACCTACCAGGGCGGGAATCATCAACCAGTCGTCGCTTAAAATGGCAGCGCTCTGCCGACGCCGCGCGTAGAAGCGCAGGCCCAGCGTGATGACGCCGAGGCCGAGGAAGACACCGGCAACCGCGTCGATGTCATTTGCTTTGTAGTCGGACATGTTGAAAGGATTGGGCAAACTGTGCGCAGTGACAAAGCAGAACAAGAGACCGGCGAGTCGCTAAGGAGGGCAGCATCACAGATGCCAACACTCGGCTTTGGTGAGTTTTGTAGATGCGTTTAAGTACAGCGCAGCACCTCAAGCGGATGACCGAGTATATAGCATCGGACTACTCCGTGCCCCAACACTAGCTGGCTTCAATGTAACGGCAGACCGTGAATGGTTGGTATGCCAGGTTCAGGTCCTTTAGCTGGCACGCCTCGGCGAGACACGACCGGCCATCGTGGTCCGCAATGGGCGAGAGAGGGCAGGAGACGGCAAGAAAATGCCTCGTGGTGTTGGTCGCCCCTTGCGTGCTCGAAGCCGCATCCATGGCGTCGCTCGCCACCCAGGTCGTACTCTGCCATCCTGCCTTGCCAATCTGGCTCCATGTCGCCAGGGTCTGTCTGATGTCTGGTCTGTAGTGTCCGGTCCGGAATCCCTTGTCATGCCTACCCCGCTTAAAATACCCAGCCCAGCCATCCAACCCGCGGTGGGGAAGGGCGTTGTAGGTTCGCCAAATTCCATCAAATGGCGGGTAGCCCGAGACTATTGCCGTCTGGGCGATCGATCTGTAGGCGGCGCCACTGAGGCTCCTGCGAGCCTCAATATAAATGATGCTTTCTTTGATGGATCTTGACGCTTAGACCTGGTTCTATAGATGCCTGACCTTCCACCGGAGCACGGCCGGCTTTGTCAAGCAGCAGTTAAATTACAAGCAAGTGGTAGGTCATTTCACGAGTACATTTTGGAGGTTTCCTTCTAAAAGTTGCCGGGATTGCAGAATTGATCGGAGTGTTGGTCGACCCTACGAGTATTTAGATTAGGCAGGTCAATTCCATACTACCTATGCGGATATGGGGTATCGTATGGGTACTTTTGGGCGAACTCTCTGCAATCTACTCCGTAACGCTAGAAGACCATACAGCAGCCAACCAGCAATCAACAACACGGCTGGTGACGACCAGGATGCCAGGTGAACTCGGTCGACAATGTACTTCGTACGAGTAGAGCAATTGCACGCTAGTGCCAACATATTAAGAGGAACCTAGATCCCCGTGCCTGGCACGGCAGCCAGCTAGGGTGCCATGGTGTGTGCCATGCCGTCTTTACCTACAGGTAGCCTAGGGAGCTGCTTATTGGTGGCAAAAGCAAGCCTGTAGGGGCTTGCAGCCAGTCCCGAGCCTAGGAGTTGACAATTTTGCAGGCTTACAAGTAGGCTTCCTGGAAAATACAATTCCACATTCCCACAATGCTGAGAGTGCAATGCTCCGTGACCAAGATCGACGGGCTCTCCTCTCACGCGCACCTGCGATAAAATTGAACTCGACCTTTCATCCTCCAATTAACATGGACTGTTCTCTTTGATTCTATACAGTATCTGACAACGAAAAGAATGTCTCCTCAGCAGTACGAACCGCTACCGCGATCCTCTTCTGGGGACTCTGACGAGAGCCTCCCCCTCCACAGCGAAAAGCTTCCCTGCAACTTCGGGAAGTCACTCGTGTCACGGACGGGGCGCCCTTTCTATGTTTTGTGCGCGTTGTTTGCCGTATCCGTGGCCTTGAATGCGCTACTGTTTGCCAAACTACACGTGAGCCGACGCAATGAGGGTGCTACAAGCATTGGTAAGCCAGCCAGCGGTGCCAGCCGCGCTAGAAGGAGGCATAACTAAATCTGCTTTCTGTAGCCCGTCTAGAATGGAACCTTCCCGTGCCAATTCCTCTAGATCAGCGGGATATTGATGATGAAATGTGGGAGGACCCTGGTTATGATACCAGCCAGGGAGTTGTTGCTCTGGGCCATGAGTATGTAAAGATGGAAGGCGTGCCAACTTCTCAAGTTTGGCCGTGGGATCCTTCAAAGGGCATCTATGTGATACATGCATTCCACTCTTTGCACTGTGTGGTAAGTGTACTACTATTGCATTTGCCAATCTGAAAAAGTGTGAAGTCAAGCTGATAATAATGCGACTTCAGGGTGTGCTCCGCGACGCCCTCAGGCAATTTCGAGATGGCGTGGAACAACTCTACCCCTTCTCGCACGTCACACATTGTCTCCACGTCTTGCGTGAAGATGTTATTTGCTATGCCGACGATACACCACGATACACCGGTCACCTCCATGCAAATGAGAATAAAACTGGCGGCGTACCGTCTGGATTTGGTCAGCATCACATGTGTCGCGATTGGAACAAACTGCGCGACTTTGTTCTCGAGCATAGCGCTTGTTACCGTCGGCCCTTGGACCACTGGGTCCCGGTGCTGGAACGCTATAAGCACTGCCCTGATGGGAGCACACCTTGGATTGGGAAAGAGACCTCGATCCCGCAAAAGTGAACTGAGAATGGGATAGCGATTCTGAACCTAGGCATCGGCAGAGCCATTTGGTGCTGGTAGAGCACTCGAAATGCCTGCTGAAACTAGCTTCAATGATCTATTGAGCGTAAGTTCAAGTTATAAGAAAAGTATAATAGGCCGCTTTGCTTTGTCAAGACAGAATCCAGCTTGACAATCTGGCATCAGATATTGTATTCAAGACCCCTTTAGCCTCGACAGACGAGGTCAGATAAGGTAGAGTAATGATTCAAGATAGTTATTATGGACAGAGAGAGGATCGTAACACTACGAAATAAAACCATAACTAGATGCCAGTGGTCAGAGTGCAAGTTCGGCAATTCAAGTGCTTTACAATACTTCGGAGATCAATCACAAGATAAAACTAGGTCCGTATGGCACCAAACTACAACATGTCATACTTAAGTGGCTGGTACACTGGAAGCAAAAGACAACCGAGCACCCTTTCTGCCTATTGACTACTTGCGATGATCATAGAGCTGGGTCAATGCCAAGCTGTAAATGCTATTTACTCTTGGTTCTCTGCAGCGTTTGTTAGAGCGACAAACGTAATTGCAAGGGAGGCTGAAGACTCAACTCACCATTCGTAGACCAGGCAAGCGTCTCAACAACTTTCCCATCATCGTCATATACTTAAATCACTACGTTAGAATGTCTACGTTATGGATTGTAGTGTCTGGAGAGTCTAATACTGCATACCTAAGACTGAATCATGGCCTGCAGGTAGCTTCCCGGCCATGGCAAATGCGGCCATGCCGAGAGTCAGAAGGATAGACATGTGCATTTTGAACGTATTTTAATAGACTGCCAGAATAATCTGAAGCGAGTATGTGAATAGCAGATCCCGAGAGGGGGGGTAGAGCAGAGAAATTCGGACGCAACGAGAGAATGCTCTAGCAAGTCCCTTATATACTTGACTTGGCTTCCCCTGTGGCAACAGCAGCTGTGAGCGCAGGACCACGCGAACGGCTTGCCGTGACCATTGATCTGCAGTAGCTCTGCCGCTAACGGTCCGGTATGCAATCCAGGACTTGGGGTGGAGCAGCAGAAGTTCCCACAGGTACGGAGAATCGCGAACCGAAGAGCGCTGTTAGCCGGGGGGTTCCTTCGAGGCTAAGGGGATGCTGGGGTCGCACTAGCCCTCCCCTGCCTTACCTGTTGGTGTAACAGCGGCCTGGCGCACATCCAAGTTCGCAACCAACGACATATGTACGCTCTCTGCCGTCTCGCATACTTTGCAGGGAGTAGTTGAGCCTAAACTACGTAGAGACAAGAACGGTTGCTAGGGGCTGTTGGTTCAGGGGTGCCGAACATGAAACGCAAAATGGCATCATGTACGGAGTATTCTCCAGACTCTCATTTCCATGTGACATGCAATAGAAATCAATTCCAACGAAACGCTTTTTCACATCGGGCGAGCATTTGTCTAGGCGCCTGCTCACCCTTTTTGCCCCTTTGACAGCCGATTCCTGTCTGAAAGCGTTACCGACAACAACTATTCATTACTCGGAGGCGCGGTCATCCCGTCTCCTCTTCGCGTTCGCCGAAGGTTCCTGCTTCACCAGTTTTCCGAACAGTATAGCTGCCGCGCTTCAGCGCCGCTCTGTTATTAGGAATGGGTTCACTCACCCTGCTCGGGGTCGGCATTGCGATGCTACAATCGGCGGCTACCTTCACCACCGCCAAAGATATTTCCCCATTCTCTCTCGACTCTGAAGGTCCGAAGCAGAGCTCTCTCCAGATTTGAGGACCTTTGCTAACAGGGTGGTTAAAGATGATATCAAAAAGAGCGCCAGCATTCTCGCCAAAGACATGATGTCGTACTACAAGGGAAGCCAATATGGAGGCACGCCAGGCATTCTCCCGGGCCCTCCGCCACAAGGAGACTATTACTGGTGGGAGGCCGGTGCTATGTGGGGGACTCTAATTGATTATTGGGCTTTAACCGGCGACTCTTTGTATAATGATGATATTATGACCGCGATGCAGTGGCAGGTCAGCCCAGGCAAAGATTACCAACCTCCCAACGTTACGTTGTCGCTTGGAAATGATGATCAGGCTTTCTGGGGCATGTCGGCCATGCTTGCCGCAGAACAAAAATTCCCTGACCCGCCGTCAGATAAGCCTCAATGGCTATCACTTGCACAAGCTGTCTTCAATACCCAGGCCGCTCCTGAACGACACGATGCTGAATGCGGAGGGGGCTTACATTGGCAGGTTCCTCCGACTAATAAAGGGTATGATTATAAGAACAGCATAGCTAACGGCTGCTTTTTTAACCTCGGCGCCCGTCTCTACCGATATAGCGGTAATCAGACATTCTTCGACTGGGCTGTTAAGACATGGAATTGGATGGAAATGATTGGTTATATTCACACCACGACATACGCCGTCTACGACGGGGCCCATACAGGAAAGAACTGCACCGATATTAATAAGCAGGAGTTTTCGTATAATAACGCCGTGCTGGCACAAGGCACAGCGTTCCTATATAATGCTGTAAGCACGGAAATTACTCCATAATAAGTAGGGGTCCCTTATACTAATGAATAATTTAGACGAAAGATCTGATATGGAAGGAAAGAACCGAGAAACTAGTAGAAGCCGGTCTTAATACCTTCTTTCCTGATGGTATTGCCGTTGAAATTACCTGTGAGAACGTTAATACCTGCACTTCCGACATGGTCACCTATAAAGGCTACGTCCATCGTTGGTACGCGACTATCACCCAGTTGCTCCCCTCAACTTCGGAAGCTATACTTCCAGTTCTTAGGACGTCAGCCGCTGCAGGACTGAAGCAATGCACAGGAGGCGACTTTGGGCGCCAGTGCGGCTTGAAGTGGGCTAGCGGTACCTATGACGGTAAAACAGGAGCTGGCCAAGAGATGACCGTGCTCTCGGCGGTATTGTCACAGCTCATTGGCGCAAGCAAGCCCCCAGTCACAGGAACAACAGGCGGCACGTCAAAGGGCGATCCCAACGCCGGCACTAAAGGCAACGACTTCCAGAGACATGACCGACAAGTTACCACGACCGATCGGGTCGGCGCTGGCATTCTTACATTCCTTGTTCTAGCGACTGCCAGTGGCGGATTCGTATGGATGTGCTTGGGCGTTTAGCTAGGCAATTCATTGATGACCCTGGCACCCGGACAAGCCAACTTCAAACTTGTGCCATATATATGTGTCATTTCCCCACGATCATTTCATACGAAATAAATTCTGTAGGAGAAGGCTCCATTACTGCATAATAACTTCTCTTGCGCACACGCATCTAGGCGCCACTGGCAGCATAGAAATGTATGCTCCGAACTCGTACTGGCTTCCAAAAGCCTGTCGAATTTTTATGATGAGCTCTAGAGCACAAACTGATGCCTTTAATGACCCTTGTCTGCAGTCCCTCACTGAGCCATGAATTTCGTTGGGTCCCGGAAATGAATGATCTTCATCCACTTTTCTTCCAGCCAACTCCTCGTGGATACCTTCATACTTCCACGGTATGTGGCGATGCAGAGGATATTCGCAACCACACCTTGAAATACTGGTTATCCTGCGCTGAGAATCTGCGAACACGTTCTCTGCCCTGGGGTGCGATGATGTCGCGCGCCATCTTCCCCTGCTCCGGCTGGCAAGTCCGGCCGAAGTACCGCTTCACGGGCACTTTTACCTCGCCCAAGGCTGATTTGAAGTGCCAGGATGTCCGTCCATCAGCACCCCTGCTCCTTTGGTCGAGAGTACGACCCCGTCACACCGCTTGAAGCGGCGCACGAAGTGGCTAAGAGCCGCCCTGGAGCGAGGGTGCTGCGGCAAAACTATGTCAGCCATGGGGCCTTCATTTCAGCGCCGAGCGAGTGCACGACGCGATACTTGCGGGCGTATATGGACACGGGGGAAGTGCCGCCTGAAGGGGCAGAGTGCGAAGCCGACTGCGTGCCATTTGAGCACTGTCCTCACGGGAGAGCCCAGTTGCCACGATGAGAACCTCGTTCTGGAGAATGGTGAAAGCCAAGCAAGTCATTAAAAACATGTTGTAAACTGTAATGTAATTTCGGGCTTCAAATAACTTCTAAGAATCCAGGTTGTCGAGTGCGTTTGTGAGCCCCTAGTCGGCTTCCAAGACGCAGGTGAATCCCTCAGAGTAGCAGAGTCGATTACCTTTCTGATCAGTGAGGAATACGTAATAACATTAACAAAATTTTCTCTTTAGGTATCTGAGAAGCCGAAGATAGGTGGTTCCTAAGAGTGCTCACACCATACGACGGTAGTCTTGCTGAACTGGCAATATTATAGTAGGCTAGGATAATGGGAGAAGTGCTAAATCAAATATTTTACATGCAAGGCGCCAAACATTATGCATCATGTGGTGTACGTCAATTTGGCAGCTCCGCAGGTGTTTCCATGGCAGCCGCTAACTCATGCGGACCATCGCCGCGTACGAAAACCTTGCCGTCATACTTTGGTGGAATACTTCTAGCGGCAGATACGTTGCCATTTTCTGCGCTGTGCGTCGCACGATGTTTTCTGAAGAGGTATATTACAGCAATGATGAAGGCGCAAATCACAGCCAGTCCACCCACAACTCCTCCTACGATGGCACCGGTATTATTTTGGCCGCTGCTGTTTACCGCCAAGGGCGCGAAACTGCTTTCGGAGGTGGCGGACGCAGCGGTAGAGCTTAGCGAAGTTGGGTCGATTTTGAACAGTGATGATAGTGAAGGAGACAGAGATGCAGTTCTCGAGGATGCACTCGTCGATTGCACGACTGGCGTAGTTGTAGGAGAGACCGTTTGTTTCGCGATTGTGTTTGATGGTACAACCGTGGGCGAGATGAGATAGTGGTCGGTGCTTGGGCCTCCGCCACACGCGATATAGGAGTATGTTTGATCAACGCCAAACGTTAGGAGCGCTGTCGAGCAGTATTGCGTAGGGTCGCTATAGGTCATGCGTATTATTCGTCAGCTTGCCACTGTATTGTCAACGGTAATACAGATGTGATCTTTAAAGCTTACCAACTAAAGGTTGTCAAGCTGCTCTGGTCGGTAAACCCACAACCACTAGAGCAACCGTGCTCATCAACACAGCTACCCGCCAGTCCGCAGTCTCGCGCAGAAATCACAGTCGTCGGACAAAACCCCCAGAGGCCATTTTGCGTATCAACTCGACAGTCATATCCGGAGTTAGCAGTGCGAGGTTTTGACGGGTCACCGTTTAAGTAACCACAAGTTGACAGCTCTGTGCCACTACCTGCTCGCTTGAGGTGTGGGCAGTATTGGTTTCAATGTAGATTTCGCAGCTTCAAAAGCCAGAGCGTAATTAAGCGTAACAAAGGTGAACAGTATGAGGAAGCATGAATGCAGTGCTAAGTGAGATTCGTTGATAGTCATGATGCTGTGATGTATAGTTGTATTGGGATACTAGGTCAGTGTTCCATCAAAGTACAAAGCTGATGATCTTTCGAATGCAAAATGTCACCTCACGTGCGATTCAGCGCGGAGTACCTAATAATTGGCACGCAACTTAGGCCTGAGGAGTTTGCTCGTGGAAACCTGTTGGTTCCAGCCGCCGAAATCATCATTCTCGGCTATTGGTTTCATTATAAATCTATTTTTAGGTATTGCAATTTCGCGTCAGCCCGTACGTTGCACTCCGTACGGAGTACGGAGTAATTATTTGTAGCTGCCTTGATTGTGATTGACCAAGTGCTCTCTCTGGAAGGAGGAGCCCCGAAGGCCAGGGGTTCGGCGGGTCGACAGGTATTCTGACAAGGCTCTGTGCCGTGCCCGCGACCAACGAAAGTGACCGAAGCAAGAATGAGATCCTCATCGGTCTCGAAGGACTCTTCACCAGTCATGCCTGGCTTAACGTCAACATGCATCGCAAGCTTCGGCTGTTAGCAGCGCCTCTCGTCCTCTTGTTTCTCGCGGGGAGCCTCTACCTTGGGCGAGACAACTTTGCTCGGCTGCGGCTGCTGGCCCAGACCCAAACCCCTCAGCAAGAGCACACCGAAGCCCCCGAAGAGTCTGGCAACGCCAAACTTGTTGATGCTTCAAATGATGTGGCACCTGTGGCGCATGGTACATGCTGAAACGCGAGATTTGTATAGCGGCTTACTGATGATCGGTCGCAATAGGCAAAACGCTCGCCGCAGACGATATCAAAACTTACCTAGACGCGATTTTTAACCGAAAGCCGACCCATCCGACTCTAGAGTGCCCTGCGATAAATGTAACGCGATACGACGGACTTCGGCCGAAGGACTCCTCCGACAGGAGAATTCAATACTTCTTTGCACTCAACCTGCGCCAAAATCTGCCACTACTTCCCCGCCTGATAGGCAGCATCGTTGAGGCCATTCGCTTTCTTGGTCCCAAGCAGTGCGTCCTCTCTATTGTCGAGGGAAACTCTTCAGATGGGACTGCAGATGTCTTAGAAGCAATCCTACCCAGCTTTGAAGCCCTCGATATCACATATACCTTCAAATCATCGCCGATTGATCCTACCCAAGGACAGCGCATCGCGAGACTTGCCGAGCTGCGAAACTTGGCCTTGCAGCCTCTGATCAACCATTCTAGAGATGCGAGTAATGACACGACCATCATCTTTTTAAATGATGTAGCAGCTTGCCCGGAGGACATCCTTGAGTTGGTTTTCCAACGAAGGAATCTCGATGCCCATATGACTTGTGCCATGGACTGGACGTACGTAGGTAAAGACCCGACTTTCTATGACGTCTGGGTCGCGCGAGGTATAAACGGGGACTCGTTCTTCGAGATTCCTCCGGATGGCAATTGGAATTCGGCGTGGAACTTATTCTGGAACTCCGAGGAGACAAAATCACGCTTTCAGCAACTCCGACCATTTCAGGTCTTCTCCTGCTGGAACGGAGCCACGGCGTTCAGTGCGCAGCCGATTCTCGAGAAATTGGAGTTCAGAGGGCCACACCCCAGCGAATGTAACCAAGGTGAGCCGCAATTGTTTTGCAAGGACTTGTGGTTCCACGGGTATCGGAGAATTGCCGTTGTGCCCACCGTAAATCTCGAGTATTCTGTGGAACAGGCAAAAATGATCAAAGAGGCGAAAGGATTTGCATCTGACCTTGTGGCGACACACGATCTAGCCAAGGACAGCATCGAGTGGCGAACAGACCCGCCGGAAAAGGTCCGATGTATGCCGACGTGGGAGAACCAGTCCTGGCAGCGTTGGGATGAAGGTCTATCCTCATGAGAACGATAGTTCAGCAGACTTGTAGATAGTTGGTACGAAGCTATGGTATGTGACCAAACTAGCCAGAAAAGCCTCGAATACATGCCGTTATAGACGTAGCTAGTGGCGACGAATATGATTGGCCAATATCTAAACCAACTTTCTTAAAAATGACGGCTTGGTCGGATACATCAGGTAGCTGGTCATATCAACAGACATTGCTACGTACTGACGCGCATGTCAGGACTTTGTTTACCCCGGGGTGAGCAAGAATTGTCCATGATAATCGCTCAAAATGTAGCACCCTAGTTATGAATTGCTATTCAAAGACTTTGGGTTCACGGTTCCTTTACATGCTAAGCCCTTGTATCGATTAACGCTCGAAGGAAGAGTATTTACACTCTTCGGGATACTTTGCGGCTTTGGCCACGTGTTGATCGGGGAGCTCCAGAATGGACAACCTGGCCGTTAACTCTTAATCCCCGTCACCTGCCTAATGTGGAATGCGGCACAACGTGAATCTCCGTGACTTTCCCTCCTTCACCTCTCTACCACTCATAATACTGATTGATCGAACTCATCCGAAGGAACATAATTACCAGCAAGCCAGCATCAACATGACAAGGCGTCTGCTCCCAATTCGCCCTGCACCTGCGGCCTCTACACCCGACGCCCAGCCAGCTTCTATAGACCCTCGCCACGCGACTGACCCACCAGAATACCTCCATCAGCTTGCTGCCCTACGTCGTCTGGGATTACCGATCGCAGGCATCGCCAGTCAGCACATCAAAGAAAGGCACACAGATTCAACGAGCAAAAAATCTTTCTACACCATCATCACCTCGGAGCTTCTTATACCGGGCGACGGCGAGCCACTTTCCAATGGGGCAGTCGTCGTCGAGGACAGAATCATCGTCTGGGTCGGACCCAAAGCCAAAATACCTGGGCCTTACACCCAGCACCCGCACGAGTCATACCACGTCCCGTACTTGATGCCCGGGATGTGGGATGTGCACGTGCACTTCTTGGATGGGTCCGAGGATCCAGACGATATTCTCACCACCGCGGCGCTCGGGGCTCTCGGTCAACACCCTGCTTTTATTGGTGCGCTTCTTGCGAAACAATGCTGGCATGCCATCCAGCTCGGATATACGTCATTGAGGGACTGCGGTGGTTTTGGATGTGAAATTGCAAAAGCGATCAACACCGGGACCATCGTCGGGCCAAATGTCTACAGTGCGGGCAGCTATTTGAGCCAGACGGCCGGTCACGGGGACATCTTCTCACTGCCTCCAGGGGATGCCTTACTTAACCTTGGGGTCAGTAGTATCACTGCCGGCTACTGGGGCTCGGGCTTCTCGTGTCTAGTGGATGGCGTCGACGAGTGCCGTCGAGCAGTGCGTCTCCAGGTCCGCCGAGGAGCCAAGTGCATCAAGGTCCTGGCCAGTGGCGGAGTCATGTCTCGGGATGATAATCCCTTGGACGCGCAATTCTCTAAAGATGAGCTCCATGTCATCGTTGAAGAAGCTAATCGCATGGGGCGGGCTGTTGCCGCTCACGTGCATGGGAAACCTGGCGTGATTGCCGCGGTTGAGGCCGGCGTAACAACAGTAGAGCACGCCACCTTTGCAGACCAGGAATGCATAGATCTAATCAAGGAGAGGGGGACTATCTATGTAGCCACCCGAAGCGTCGTCGCCATGCTCATGGAAAGCGGCGGTGTAGGGCTGCCGAAGAAGATATGGGACAAGGTTCAACTAATCAACACAAACCACCTAACGGCATACAAACTGGCGATTAGAAATGGAGTAACCATTGCTTTAGGCACCGATAGTCGCCCCGGTGACGAGAAAGCCAAAGAGCTCCAGTATGCTGTAGAGGCAGGGATGAGCAACCTGGAGGCCATCAAAGCGGCGACAGCGAATGGCCCGCTGACAGTCAAAGGGCAGGCACCAAAGACTGGACAGCTTAAGGTCGGTTATGAGGCAGATATTTTAGGAGTCCTCGAGAATCCAGTCCAGGATGTCAAAATTCTTCAGAAGAAAGAAAACATCAAGTGGGTGTGGAAAGGAGGCGAACTGTGCAAGGGCCCGAACATAGGGCCGTGGGGAGAGAAGCTTTCACAGTGATTCTCTTTTCGGTGTTGAACTCTTATAATATGTACCGTGGGATTTATCTTCATTCTATTACGTGGAGCGGAGAAATTTTGCAATGGATGGGCGAACCGTTAAGTAGCGGTGGTGAAGAGATTTGTCTGATCTTGAATTAAGAGAGTAGGAAATCAATTCTTTTAAGCAATTTCGAAGCAATCTTATGGCAAACTAGTAGCGAAATGAGAGACCACAACCCGCAAAGGAGAAATACCACAAGGAAAAGCTAGAAACGTCGGCCACTTTATCTCCGCCATAGGCTACGCGGCCATAGTCGCCGCTATATTTGCTCCCGTGGTTGATGCTGCGTTCTCTCCTTTTCGAGTGAAGAGGCGAAATGTGGGAGTGGTCTCCGTATCAATCGTTGTAGTCCCGGTTGGCCCGTTACTCTGCCGAGGCCCGTCCTGATCCGGTGTGCTCGAAAGCCTGGGATATTTGACAATATCGGGCATGCCCTTGAGCTTCAGGATGGAAAGGCACTCCGACTTGAGGAGGCACAGCTCCAGATCCAGATCCTTTGGCTGGCCAGTAAGTGTAAAGTGGAGGATAGGGTGCTGAGTAGCCTTGGGTTGAGAACTAGAATAGATGTCTAGCTCGCGGCTCTTGTCCAGGGTGCCGGAACACTCAGCGTCCGGGCAAACGCCGCTAAAAGGAGAATGCGCCTGACCAGTGCCTGTCAATGTTGAGGTTGATTGAGCATCCGGCTCAGTGTTCTGCTCGGCGCCGAGGCAATCGGAGCCCACGCATCCGCCGTTCGTGGTAAAGGGCCCAGAGCTGACGCCGTCGACTAGCTGTGGTGCAGCAGAGACAACCATCGGCAGGAGTACGCACGCAAGAAAGATGTTGATGAAGTGTTGGGAGAACATTCTGCTCCCAATTTCGCCGGTACTGATCAGTTAATCAATTTTCTTTGACAGCCGACGCCTTGTTAGATGCGGGCAGAGATACTGCAGGTGAATGGGTATGAAGCTGCCGTGTAAGACGGTTTCGGAGTCAATTACATGAGGTAGAGAGAGTGTTCCTGCGGGTAGACTAAGTAGGCGAGGTTTTGCAGGTCATGCGAGGTAGAATGGAAGATGAGCCAGAGACAGGGGTGGAGGCAAGCAAATATATACCATTCTCACCCTAAGCTTTCGCTCGCGCATCAGCTCAAAATTGCCCATACGTTTAAGCTCCTGCTAATTATTTGACGGAGATGAAAAGTCTATATAAAGCGCTTTCTCACGGGCCGTCTCTGCCTGAACTATCTTTGTGCACTGCTATCGATGAGCCGCGGGTCGCATACACAAACTTTTGGTGGCTGTGCGGGACGCCACGAATAATAGACGCACATGACGCCCGTGTACATAAGCTAATGGGGACTTCTTGTATTCACCGCGGAGTCAAAACAATACGCCAGTCTCAAATTCGGATCTAAAGGGTGGCGTCACATCTAAAAATCCGGGCGGGACGTGCCGCCGTCCCCAATAGCATTTACGTCGACGCCATCGCAGGCAGATATGCAACACATTATATCTAGGGAGCCAAATATTATACTGGCACATCAGATGCGCCGATAAATTTTTTCACCCTTCGATAAGTATTGAATTTCATGCTGAAAGCTCCGCCGATCCCGAGTTCATTCTGTGCACGCCCTCGTTCGAGCACCTGCTTTGCGCAGGTAGCTCCTGTGCTGCTGGTGCGCTGTTAAGCTCGTGTACTAGCTTACTATCCAGCTCTGTTTCCCGAGCCGGAACGATTCTCCTAGCATTTCGCCTCCGAATATGCCTCGCGAGCAACAACGCCAACACAACAAAAAGTATCCCTCCCAGCGCAGCCCCGATTCCAACGCCAGCCTTGGCCCCCGTCGATAGCACGCCCTCATCCGACGAGTTAGTCTGGCTCGGTAAGACGGTAGTCCCTGTGGAACTCGCGGCGGCGATGGAGGACGATGGCAGATCTTTGGCCTGAAAGTTGATCTGGATCAATGGGGCATATCTCGTGTACGAGCTCGTCCCACTCTCAGGGACCGTGATGAAGCTATACTGATTCGTGATGCCGCCGTCACACGTTGCAGTTGGGAAGGACGTTGTCGTGGTCGCTACCGCCAGGCAAGTTTGCGTACCGCCGTAACCTTGCTGGCAGAAGAAACCACTTGATAGAGACGTAATCTTTCAGCTGAACGCCTTTGAGAAAATGCAATGCGATCGCTCACCTTGGACAACAACCCACCGCCGTTTCTCCGTCAAGCAAACTGAAGGCGACACCCCACTGAGAGCTGCCTCCACCCGTCGCGGAACATGCCGAGGTGTATCCCGCCGGGCATATCAAGCCCGGAGAATAGAAGCCCCAGGCATACAATGGAGATGGAGTTATTATGCTGACGCCGCTGCGAGGCGGCCAGCATTGCACATTGTCAGCTACCGAAGCTGCAGTGGGACAATGCTGTGCCATCCAGCCGCCATTGCAGGTTCTGCAGGATGCTATGGCCACAGAGCATGGCGGCGGCTGAGTCCATGTTGTTGTTAGAGGACCAAGTATGGTTCTTGAGGCGTTAGTAAAAGCCATTGCTCTTACATCGTGGTTTCCGGAGGAGCATTGATGGCCAAGTTAAAATTCGAAAAAGGACTTCGAACGGGCGAGGAGACTCAGGCTTATCAAGCTGACAAGAGAATGCGACTCCGTCTTACTGCCGCTCGGCCCCTGCCCCCAATACGCACTTGGGGAGACAGACTCCTCTCATTTTATCTTTGCTGCTGAAACAGCCCCCAGATTTGACAAGTCGGGATGCCACCATGCCTCGGCACCGAGGCCTCGCCGTACCCGATACACCAGGATCCGGGCGGAATAACTCCGTTTTCCAGTTGGCGTCTACCGTTGAATCGCCATTAAGGTGGCGCCTAATCCGTACTTCCTAGTACATACAATGGATATCATTTGAGCGGGCTCGTGCATCTATCGGACTCATCGGCAGATGTGCCGCACTTGAGAGCTCGCAGCTAACCTAGTCCCCTTGTGCTCTTTAAACCATCTCATGGGGATGAGACCCTGTGCCTACGGCCCTTCGAGGAACTGCAGGGCTTGTGTGGTTCACATTTCCGGTGTCTCCCAGATGCCCATGCCCCACTGCTGCCTCCTTACTGTGTCCAAGGCCCCCAAGGGCATTGCCGCTGCCACGCCATCCAGCTCTGCCGGTGAAGACTGCGTCAACGAGGTCGGCACCACCCAGGTCGTAAGAGAACGGCGATCCTCTGTTGAGGGGAATGTGGTTAAAGCGCCAGTCCCAGATGGCGGCGTAGGTCATGCGATAGCTGGAAAAGGCCATGACAGTGCCGATGGCGGCGCCGGCAAAGATGTCGTACCAGTTATGGTATTCGTCAATGGTGAGGGCACCCCCAATCAAGACCGCGCCTAGGATTGGTGCGTAGATGACGACGAGCTTCCACATGGCTGGGTGGTAGTTGGAAAAGACCTTGAGCTTGGCGTTGAGGTACAGGTAGAGGAACACGAAGCCTGCGAACGCCGCCGTGGTGTGGCCGCTCGGCATCGATTCAAGGCTGTCGTTTATCTCGTCCTGGTCGCCCGTGCACACCTCGCGCGTAAAGTAGATCTGCTGGAAGCCCTTCAAGTTGTACCCCGTCGTGGCCGTGGCGGCTCGAGTCAGATCGGGCTTGCAGGCATCGAGGAAGTGCGGGCGTAGCCCGCCAATGAGCCACTTGACGAAGACTTGGAAGACGGCGGCGGTGATGAGCGAGTAGAGAAGGCCAATGATGCCATTGTTGACGTCCCAGAATGAGCGGATACGGATCTGCATAACCAAGATGACGACGATGGGGATGACGCTGGCAAGGAAAGCGGCGAGCCAAATGGGGACGACCTCCTTTCGCATGGGGTAGGCAAATTCGGGGTAGACAACCTCGCCATCGGCGAAGGTGACGGCAAACGAGCGCGATGGCGCGGGATTGGCCTTGTAGACCTGAGAAGGCGTCAGATGTGGTCATGTCTGCTGGCGCAGAGCGGAGACTTACCCCGAGGCCAATGGCGCCCATTGCTGCCATTGTCAGGATGTCGAGCCACGTGTGCTTGAGCCACTGCCCGAATGTCGGGCGCCTCGTCATCGAGTAGGACGTATGGTTGCCATGTCTTTGCCTCTCGGTATGGGTCGTCATGCGCGCTCCGTCGGCGGCCCTCTTGCGGGTGAAAAAGCCCATGATGGCTCGGGTCGAAGCCGGGCACGCGACCAGATGGCTCTTCAGGAGTGCTGTTGGAGTAGCCGGCGAGTGGCAATGCGTGATCGGAGAGGACCACGAGCGACAAGAACGAAGAAATATCTATGCTGCGGGAACAGTTGTATAGGGAACATGGACAGGCGCGGTGCCATCGGGACGTGTATGGAGGCAGGTATATAAGGTATGCAATCAAGCAGCCGTGCCCGAGCAGCAGGATCGTGATCACCCCATCACCTGCTCCCTCCTGACGTCAAGCAGAACGCTGCACGGGCAGCAAACCCCGACTTGACCCTTCGATTGCGCGCGCACCTTGCGCCATCGTAATCGCTTCGCAATGCAAACCGCGTCGGCTTCTCCACCTCGCCAAGCAGTGCTTCTTGAGGGCGCGCGACGACGTCATGCCGCTGCGAAACCTTGGCAGAGGCCCCGTCTCGGTTGCTGCCGGCGGCCAAAACGGGCGGAATGCTCCGGCGCCATCGAGATGAGCTCCAGTGCGCGCCCGCGCGGCAACTTATGCTTAGCTGCAGCCTTAAAAACTAAAGGTACCTACCTACCCAAGGTACCTAGGCATCTAGGTAAGGTAGGTAGCAAGGTTGCCACAGGCTGTTGGAGTTGGAAGCTTTCTCATTGCTATCCTTCCACCTAATGGACAGCCCCGTCGCTAGCCTCCGCCAGAAGTGCAGCTCGCTCAGGACGTCTATAGACCTGCTCACACATGCACCGAGAGTGTCTTTCCTGCAAGATGCCCAGGCCGTCCATGTACGGCTGGCGAGCGCGCGGTTCAAGGAGGATGGGGAAACGAGCAACGCTCTGCATGGGGACGAGTATGAGCGGCGGGCGGTAGGTCTCATCTGTTACCCCAACTTCCTCCTTTGCATATTTGGCTCCAAGCCAAGACAGCGAAGCGGTTAATTGAGCTGAAAGTGCTTCGGTCGCAGACTGACCCTGCACGGATTGACTGAGACGCGCTAGCGTGCAAATGCAAGCGAGGCGGAGAAGATTCGTCCGAGTCGAAAAATGGCCAGCGCCGTGTCGCATCTACTAAGGTAGTAAACAGGCGGCCAACAGGCACCCGACCTCGAGAAGAAAGTTAGGTGATCCCCACACCCCGACCTTCCCAGCACGGCAAGTCGATGCTCCACCGGGCCAGCGACCCGGCCAGGCACGGAGGCGCTGCCGATTCGTTTACGTATTCGATGTCGGCAGGCCCCAGCAATGTCTTACACATAAAGAGAAACACGTCCATCCGAGACTCCTCTGCTGCTCTCCGGGCTATGGGAAAGGCTTCGCCGCTGGTCGGGTGTGCGTCCTGCGTCAAACCAAGCTGCAGTTCCTCTCGCCGAGAAGCCGAGCCAAGTCCGGCCGCCGACGTTCTGGAAGGGTTTCGAGCCCGCAGTGGGGCCAGCACCGGCGTCGGGACTGGGCCAGTTCTATTCCCTTCCCCCCGCCAGCATGGCGTCGACGCTCTGCTGGGAGTCATCGCCTCGCCGAAGCCGCCGCCGCCGCCGCACATGAATTGACCGGACGTGTCTTGCTGCGTCCCTCAATCTCTCTTTCTTTCTCCCTCGCGCTGTTCCATCTCATCCGCTGTCTCCCTCACTCCTTTAAGGATTTCTCAATTGAGCAGACATACCTCCCCTCCGCCGACTTACCTATCTCGTCCATAATGGCCGTTGCCGACGATCACATCCTCACGCTGACGTGCCCGGACAAGCCCGGCATCGTCCACGCCGTCACTGCCGTCTTTGCCAAGCATGGCCACAACATCCTCGATCTGCAACAGTTCTCCGACCCCGTCTCGAAGCGCTTCTTCATGCGTGTGCACTTTGGGCCCGCCGCCGGCAGCTCCACCACCGAGCACCTTGCCGAGCCCTTTGAGGCCCTCGCCGCCGAGTACCAGATGACCTACGACGTCCGGCCAACGGCCCGCAAGACGCGAGTCCTGATCATGGTGTCCAAGATTGGCCACTGCCTCAACGATCTTCTGTTCCGTATGAAGACCGGACAGCTGCGCATCGAGGTCGGTCCCGTTCCCCTCCGGCCAGCAGTTGCATGACATGGCCATGTCGCGGGCGACCTTGCTGACTGTCATCAACCAGGTTCCCGTCATCGTCTCCAACCACCCCGACTACGAACCGCTGGCTCGCAGCTACGGCATCGAGTTCCACCACCTGCCCGTCACCAAGGACACCAAGTCGCAGCAGGAGGCGCAGGTCCTCGAGCTCGCGCGGCAGCATGGCATCGAGCTCATTGTCCTGGCGCGCTACATGCAGGTCTTGTCACCCACGCTGTGCGAAGCCATGTCCGGCCGTATCATCAACATCCATCACAGCTTCCTGCCCTCTTTCAAGGGCGCCAAGCCCTACCATCAGGCCTACGACCGTGGCGTCAAGATCACCGGTGCCACGGCACATTTTGTCACCGCCGATCTTGACGAGGGGCCCATCATTGAGCAGCGCGTGGCCCGTGTCGACCACAGCATGGACCCCAAGCAGCTGGCCGAGGAGGGCTCCAACGTCGAGAGCCAGGTGCTGGCCGCGGCAGTGCGGTGGTACGCCGACAAGCGCGTCTTTCTCAACGGCGTCAAGACTGTCGTCTTTCCCTGATGAGGCGTTGCAGGTCGTTTGATTGGTAAACTGAGGCGTTCATTGATGTATGTAGGGTGAGCAGGGCAGGACCCGCCTCCTCATCTCAGCATTGGGAGAGCAACGCAAAAGTCAAGGAAGCATCCATAAAAGAGTACGCAGCATGTCTTCGCGCATATTACTTCGTGATGAATAATAAAGCGATTCCTTCGTCACGATTGGTTGCCGACGGCCCGAGTGGGCGACATCTCGAAAACCCCCGATCGCCGAAGTCCTGGGTCTCGAACCCTCCTTGTCAGCCTTTAAGCCCAGTGCACTCCGTACTTCGTACAAACGGCACGGCGGCGACCCAGTTATTAGTCCCACAGGCCATCGCCGGAAGCCTGGCTTGCCGGGGCTGAGCTCAGTTCCACGAATCGAAGCGCAGGTGTGAGCACTAGCTATCGGTGAGCGCTAATCGCCCCCCGGATTTGCCAGGCCCAATAGTCGGCGGCGGACTTCACGATGAAATTCGGCATGTCTTCGCTCGCGACGTCCCCTTTTCTGAAGCTATCCCCCCTCTCTTGTGCTCGTCAGCAAGCACTCTCGCTCATTTCTTCATTTTCTCACTCTCGCTCATTTCTTCATTTTCTCAATCTCTTCGCCGGCAAGGTTTCGATTGCGGTGCACTGGTCAAGGATACCTCGTCTCGCAATCCTTGACCTTTCGGGCCCGACCGCCCGGGCCGAGCCGACAGGCTGCGCGCTTCGCCGCTTGCGCAAACAAGACGCGTAACTGCAACGGCCTCGCCATTAGCCGTGTCGATTTAAACGAAAGACAATTCCAAGATGGGCGGCGTACCGTCTGTACCCACCGACCGCAGCCAGAGGGTGCAGGTCATCGGTGCCGGCTACTCTCGCACGGGGACCGTCTCCATGGCCCTCGCTCTGGAGAAGCTGCTCGGCGGCCCGGTCATGCATGGCGGCACCCACCTCTTTGGCCGCGAAGATGGTACGAAAGACTCCAAGCACATTTTACCGGCCGTTGCTCTTGAAGGCCCCAGCTGATGAGGAACCCGTGGGGGACGTATCAGCATATACCAAGCTCTGGATTGACATCTTCCGCAACCGCCACGACAAGCCCGTGCTCATGAAGCTCCTGCGCGAGGCCACTGCCGGCTTCATAGGCATCACCGATGCTCCCGGCACCATGTTTCTGCCTGAGCTTCTGGAGCTGTACCCCGACGCCAAGGTCATCCTGGTCGAGAGAGACCCGGACCGCTGGCTCAAGAGCATGGAGCCCATCATGAAGAACGCTGGCATCAAACCATGGGTGCTGAAGACACTACTGTTTCCGTGCCCGACATGGCGCTGGGCTCCTGAGTTCCTGCAACAAATGGGAGAAAAGTGAGTCACGAGTTCGCAAGTCCCATCTCCATACCATCAGCGCACAACTTGCTGTGCAGTAGAGCGCGCATTGACTTTAAACTAACCAACCTCTCACTTCAAGGGAGAAGGAACGACTTCCTGGGGCTTCTGGCAAGGGTATGTCTCTCAACTTCACCCACATTCTGTATTGCTGCAGATGCATCTATTTGATCGAAACAGAGGGCGCGCGCTGACCATCTCATCAAGAAATTCTGCTCCGATACAATGAATACGTGCGCACGCAAGCGCAGCCACCGAGGCTGCTAACCATGGAGCTTAATCAAGGATGGGAACCGCTGACCAAGTTTCTGAGCAAGCCCGCTCCAAACGAGCCGTTCCCACGGGCCAACGACGCCGAGGCCATGGAGGCTTACGTGAAGAAAATTTTTGTTACCGCTAGTTTGGTATGGATGGCTATCCTGACTGGAGCCGGCATTGCGACGTGGAGCGTTTGGACACTGTGGAAGGCGTAGGTGTTTCGATGATGTTCAATGGCGACTATATAGAAACGCAGAAAAATATGTCCCTCAGAAGATGACAAAAGGGATAGATATCATCCCTTTTCCTGCGGTTCCTGCGGGAAAAGTTAGGAGACTCAGATTCTCCGTCGAGTCTGCATCTGAATGAAGATCTATTAAGGTCTTTCTGTACATTGAAGGCCATATATCTGTAGACATGAGCCCTGGGAAAGAAAGTAAAAAAGAGAACGGGTAAAAATAGAGAGAAAGAGGAAGTAGAGGCTCTGAAATGATACCTTTCAAAATTTTACATGCCTCCCGGTTTCATACTCGCCCCCTTTTGTCATGTCGTGTTGTGTCAAAATCACTTTATCTCGCCTGGCTTTTTCAATTCAACATAACTCTCACAGCAGGCTTCACGGTTAAAAACCATGCCTCGTGTGCACGGCGAAACTGCCAGACCTAGCGATGAAGTTACTCCTTTGAGTTCTACACCTTTCTTATGGGACTAAGATAGCTCTTTATGTTCATTTTTGTTTTGCTGATGAACGTGTCCTGGCTACGGCTAACAAATTCCAGACAGGAACCCAAGCAGTTGTTTGTTTTATGCTTGAAAATCACACGCAAGTGATGCTCTTAGTACGCCATAATAACGAAAGTGGTGCCGATCAGCGATGGAGTGCATACCCTGGAAGATATCCGCAAATAAACGCTGCGCAAGAGGCTGCCGCGGACCCCTCATGCTGCAACACACGCGCCTGCATCTCTCGACCCCAATCCCCAGAACTTTTGTTGGTCGATGCTGCCCTATAAGGCAGTTGATAACCAAGGATGGTGGATGAACTGATACATCTACAGCAGGTGGGCCTTTTGCCGGCCAATTGCAAACTGTGTTCCAGTGCCCTCAGCCGTGGGAAGTCCCCGTCACTGGCACATGGTTGCTCATGAAGTCGCGATGAGGAACTTTCGGGTGCCAAGGTTCGGTATGCATATGAAATGCCTCCCGCCTACAGTTGGGCGGCCAAGATAAATGGCATCGATCGTTCCCCAGGAAATGCGAGGCGACTTAGCAAGATGATCCGGTAGGTTTGTGGACATCGTGCACAAGGGCCTGGTAGCTAATGAATGGCACTTACTACTCCGTACTTTCTCGATTGTTGGTTGCGCCTTGGTGGTAATATTGACGTAAAGTCCCAGGCCGGAAACCCAATGCAATGCAACGCGGTGGATGGATGACAGGGCTTTTGTTTGGCTTGCGCGTATCACAAGGCAACCAAATGACACCTCGCACTGCATTTCACTCCCGAGGAGCTCTGGGGCTGGAAATTACGATTCATGCTATCAAGACTGGCGGACGAGGCTCAGTGCTTGAAACATGAGGGACCCGGACACGCCACGGAGTGCGCAAACCGAGACAAAGCCAGCCCGTCATCGGCGGATTAATACCCGTTGATGTTATCTGGCAAAAGGGGATATGATCAACTACGCTATTCTGCGTTATGCCGCGCTCACAATGAGGGTACCACTTCGTGTTTGGGCCAGGGCAAAGAGAGCCATCAGCCATGGCCTTCCTCAAGTACTTGTCTGGCGTGTTTGACCTCAGTGGCCGCAACGGTGTTCGCCAAAACCATGAGATTCGAGAGCCATCCGAAACACATATCTGCGGGGGTGGGCCATAAGTTCTCAAAGTTCCGTAACTACGGAGTATTACCTGCAGCCAGGAGAGGGCCCAACGCAAGAACGGTCACGGCCACACCCCGGCCCAACTGGGGCAGCGGGACACAAGTTCCTCTCAAAAGGACCTGGGGGCCACACATGACCAGCAAACAACTGGCTTCGGGGAAAGCTCCACAACGGGTATCTTCCGTGCGTCGCACTAATCTGCCAGCCGTTCGAAAGACGGCTCGGGCGATAAGCGTAAAATAAAGGCTTGAGCTAGTTGAGAGGGGTACCTATGTGAGCAAGCATGCTAGAACGTCTGTGAGATGTCGCTACGAGTATGGGTATACCAGCTACGTTGTATAATGTACGAGATGTGACTAGATGTTGCGTCGCGCAAGGGCGGAGGCTGTCGACGATTGCCGAGCAGGCAATTCTTTCAATCTTCAAAGCTGCTGAGCCCGCCATCCGCATCACCAATTAATCATCTTCTACGGAGTACTGAGACAACATTTGCGTGGCTATCTCCCCTCCTTTCTCCGTAGAGCGACAGGCAGTCGCTGCAGCATCCCGACCCGATGGAACAATAAACGGGTGATAATTGTGGCCACAGGACAATGCACATTGCCACACCGAGCTATTAGGCCGCGACGAACCAGTGCGCACAGAACTGCAAGCAAAACACCAGCGACAGGGTCGACGTCCCTGCCGCGCTGCACGAGCAGCTACCGATGGTCCTTTTGTCCAGCCTATCTAGGTATGTACCGGCACCACCTTCTGGAGAAAGCGGAAAACAATAGTTCAGGTATTCATATCCAACGGGCTGTTGTTGGTTGGGAACCACAGCGAACGCATGATTGTACTTGATCCCCGACAAAAAAGGGAGGTATCTGCAATACTGGTGAATGGTTACCGTCGCTCACCCTTCTCGGGATCACGCCAAGAGCGTGGATCCCTCAGGATGGCACACCCGCCACTCAGACGGACGGATAAAGACAGCAGACTACCTTTTCTCTCGGGATGCCGTGGTTCGATGTGCACCAGGGGGTATCGCAGCAGTCTGACAATTCTGGAACCTGCGTCTGGTTGGAAAAGGCGGCACGCACATGGCGTATGATGCGCCAAGGATCCTCTTCACCCGCCATGTCGTATAGATGAATCATGTATAAAGATGCAGATCCGCCCGTCGCAGCCCGCCCTGTGCAACCGTGCCCTCGTTGGGATCCCCATCGCCTCATCTGCGCCACGTAGCGCCCCAAGAAAAAGTCTTCAAATAGCACCGCTTCAACTGACCTCTCGGTCCCTATCCTCGGTCTCAACTCCTCTTCTGTCAGAGAATGGGGTTCAAGGACCGCTTTGGCGGCCGCGGCCGCAGCACCGCCGTCGAGGTCGCTCCTGTCGAGGGCGGCCCTGGCGTCGTCGGCGAGAACCCAGCCAAGGAGCTCGCCAACTTTCGCCGGCAACACAAGTGGGACCCTTTCCTTGACACCGAGAAGCTCGACACCATCGACAGTGCCCTCAATTCGGCCAATATCGAGAAGCAGACCATCGTTGATGAGCAGCTGCTCCAGGAGGACTCGCCATACGCCGAGGTCCGGTCGTCGGTGCGTCTCCCTACATGCCCCCTTTGCCTTGTATTGTCCGATTGGGAAATCGAAGAATGCAAGTAGACATGTTACGATGCCTATTTGCAACACCAACAGCAGTGACCATGTCTTGAGAGTACGGAAAGTAACATGAACTTCTTTAGGTCCCCCCGACGGATGACCCGGACATGCCCGTCGACACCCTTCGTGCTTGGATCATTGGCGGCCTTCTGTGCACCATAATAGCAGCCTGCAATGTCTTGCTGTGTCTGCGCCGCGGCGTCATCAGCATCCAGTCCAGCGTTGTGCAGCTGATTGCCTACCCGTACGTCGGCCCCCGGGCCATGAGATCCCTGCTATCTTTCTGGCTTGCCGTTGTCAAAGACTAACCCTCGCGTTGCATAGCATCGGATGCTTCTGCGCTCGCGTTCTCCCAAACAAAGTCCACCGCGTGTTTGGCCTCGAATTCAACCTCAACCCAGGACCCTTCAATGTCAAGGAACATACCATCATCACCATAATGACTGCCGCCGGCACCTCCTACAGCTACGCCATCGATATTCTGCTCGCTCAGGAAGTCTTCTACAAACAGCACTTCGGGTGAGCCTCCCCCCTGCTTCGCTCGGGAATTCACCTTTCACAAGCTTGGCTGGCGTCCTACTAACATCCACCAGATGGGGCTTCCAAATTCTCTTGCTAGTCTCCACGCAGGCTATGGGCTTTGGTGTTGCCGGTATCGCGCGTCGCTTCCTCGTCTGGCCTTCGTCCATGGTTTGGCCCGCCAACCTGGTCACTACTACCGTCATGCACTCGCTGCACAACCACAAGCGTGCCGACCCGGCCACCACAAACGGCTGGGGTATGGGCCGCTACAAGTTTTTCCTCATCGTCGCGCTCGCCACCTTCGTCTGGGAGTGGGTCCCTCAGGTCTTTGCCCAGTTCCTCCAACTCTTTTTCCTCGCCTGCTTCATTGCCCCTGAAAATGTCGTTGTAAACCAGATCTTTGGCGGCCAGACTGGCCTTGGCATGTTGCCCATATCCTTTGACTGGACCACAATTTCCGGCTTCCTTTACAGCCCGCTGCAGACGCCTGCGTTTGCCATTGGCAACGTTGCCGCCGGTCTGTTCATCATGACCATTGGCGCAATTGGGCTGGCCTGGGGCGGCCCAGAGTACTATCAATATTTGCCCATTAGGTTCGTGTCTTTCCTGGTAAACCAGTTCCAAGCCGTCGTCAGTTACTGATGCAGATCTAAGTGCCAATGCCAATTGGGACCGATACGCCAAACATTACAACACGAGTCGTATTCTGACCAAGGAGTTCACAGTGAACGAGACCGCCTACCAAGAGTACTCGCCTATCCTTCTTGGCGCTACCTTCTCTCTAACTTACGGAATGTCATTTGCTACACTCATCTCCACCGTTACCCACGTTGCGCTCTTCTACGGGCCCGATATTTGGCGCCGTGCGGTCAGTTCCAAGTCGGAAGAGCCGGATATCCACCTCAAACTCATGCGTCGCTATAGAGAGGCGCCTGAGTGGTGGTTCGCGGCCATCTTTGTGCTCAGCTTCGCCTTTGGCATGATAGCCTCTCAAGTCTGGCAGACCCACCTACCGTGGTGGGCTTATATTATTTGCATTCTCATCGGTGTCGTCTTCTTTATCCCCATTGGCATGATTCAAGCCATCACGAACCAGCAAACTGGCCTCAACGTTATCACTGAGATGATTATTGGTTACATGTGCGTCTTGCCTGCTCTTCTTTACTTGTGCATGTTGGGTTCCTGATGCGACTCCTGTTGCCTACGAAGGCATTCGCTCTTCCGAGAAACTTCTGCTGACCAAAATCATGCAGGCTCCCCGGCCGTCCCATCGCCATGATGCTCTTCAAATCCTGGGGCTACATGCTCTCCGCCAACGGCCTCAATTATATTTCGGATATGAAGATCGGCCACTATATGAAAATTCCACCGCGGAGCATGTTTGCTGCTCAAGCTTTTGCCGTCATCTGGCTCTCAATTGTGCAGACCGCCACGTACAACTTCTTACTTGGCAACATCAACGGCATCTGCACCGAGGAGCAACCCCAAGGCCTGACCTGCCCTAACGCGCGCACCTTTTACAACGCTAGCGTCATTTGGGGTGTCATCGTGCGTCATTCCTTGTCAAAGACACTGCGTTGTTCTCTGCTAACATGATTTGAACAGGGCCCCAAGCGAGTGTTTGGACCCGGCGCAATGTAAGTCTTTCTCCCATCCCCTGCCATTCCGTTCTATTCTTAACGCCCTGGCTAACGCTTCTATAGCTACGCCTGGACAAACTGGTTCTGGCTGATCGGATTTGCGCTTCCTGCAATCCAGTACATCATCGCACGTCGCTACCCAAGGAGCTGGATGCGGTACATCGTCTTTCCGGCTATCTTCGGCGGCGCCGGCCTAATTCCGCCTGCCACGCTGTACTATCTCGTGCAATGGGTCATTGTTGGCCTCATCTTCAACTGGTGGATTCGCCGCCGGTGGTTCGGGTGGTGGAGTGAGTTGTTCCCATTTGTGCCCATGTTTTGACCTATTACATTCCAAGACTGCATCCGCGCTAACAAACTTCAACAGCTGAATACAATTATGTCCTATCCGGCGCCCTCGACATCGGCTCTCGGCTGACAGTCGTCATCGTCGGTCTTGGCCTTGGACTCGGTAACGCCAATTTCCCAGATTGGTGGGGGAACACAGCCCCGTACGACACTCTCGACAACAACCAGACGGCCGTAACCCATAAGTTCATCAAAGGAGTCACGAAGCCCCTGGGTCCCGAGACGTGGTAAGCCGTGATGTGTGATATTTATGATATCGAATCAACTGTTTCGATTTGTATGCGTCGAACGTGGTCGAGTCCATAGCTAGCAGAACTTTAATTTAATTCGACATCACGCTTCCTGGTATCTCCAAGGTTTGAGGCATTGATGCCACCTCTCGATAGTTGGCCATGGCGTAACATTGAGTTCAAGAACCATGAAGTGAACGATCTCATCGTCTATCGGCGTCTCAACTCAAATCCAGGGACTACATGTCCCCTATCCGGTCCACGTCATGAACTCCCTCCAGCGCTTATATCCCGCCGCGTCAGCGTCCATCACTGCAATATTCTCACCGTTTTCCCCAATTGTCCCCCTTCAACCTCCCTCACCCTCTCCTTGACCCTCCCCCAAACCTCATCCGCTACCTCCTCCACACTACCACCTGCATCTACAGCCACTAGATCCCCTAGCCCTTCACAATCTATGCCCTCGCCGTTCATCATGCCGCGAAACAGCTTCCTAACCGCCCGCTGCATCTCCGCTCTCTCGTACACCTCATCGCCCCAGCCGCCCCGAGCCTTGGTCTTGACCTCGTCGAGGTCGAGAAATAGCACAATATCCGGCCGCGGGAGTCCACGATCCGAAGCGCGCGCCCACAAGAGCGTTAGCGAGGGGTTCTGCTTGGCGGCTGAGTAGGCAATGCCGGAGTGGTAGAAGCGATCGCAAATAATAGTGGTCCCCGCGGCGAGCAGCGAGTGCATTTGTTTGCTGGGGCGCATTCGTTAGTCACTTGGGAAGGACAGAGCCATCTCATGATCGCAGAGCCCATCTCTAGCTTTCGAGACTCGGGCACGAGAGCAGGCAGGGGCTTACGCTGCCTCCCAGCGATTCGCGCTAAAGAGAAGATGAATGGCATGGTCATCAATGTCAATATCGCTCTTGAGGTAGGCATCAATCATCTTTCCAATCGTCGTCGTTCTATCTGCGGCTAGCATCAGCATCTTTGGATGAGGTTTATCATTTCGTAGCATGGATCACGGCAGTAATGTAGATACGTAGTACAGCTACGAAGTACACCGAATTCGGAAGTCAAAGAGAGTAGTGAGAAACAACGAAGAATCAATGTTAACTCACCCGGAAATCGCATCACCTTGACTGCTCGCCCCTCCTCCACGAAGCGTTGTTCGAGCAACTTCACCTGCGTCGTCTTGCCGCTCCGGTCCAGGCCTTCAAGCACGATGAAAGCGCCTCTGCTGTCCGCCGACGAGCTGGCTATGGCCGCCGTCGCCAAATCGTTGATTGACACCATCAAAGAGTCCCTAAATGGCCTGACCTGGCCCGGCCTACAAACAAGGCACTTGATGGCGGTGCCCGCTTCAAAGTGATGACGGGAGACCTGCGAGAAGGCAAATCCCGCCGCCTCATACGGGAGCTGCCTAGGAACCGCAGGGCTCACACTGTGCTAGTAGACGCGTTTGCGGGGCTGGGTCCACCAATTCACATTGGCCTCCACGGTGAACCCGCGGCGCAGTACAATGAATTCCTGGTTCGAGTACTTTATCCCCGTACGTAGTAGCTTCACCTAACCGTGAAGTAAGCGCGTGTGCGCGGTACGACAATGCCTGGACGCACACTAGAGATAGATTCCATTCCAACAAGAGTCCGCAACGCAATCAGGGGCTCGCAAAGCCAACCAGGTATTCAGTCCGGCGTGCGTGACTAGTTGGTACCTAAAATAGCAAACAAGATCGAGATAGAGCAAAGCCGAACGCTCATTACTCCTCAGCGCCGTCGTCGCAGAACCATTACCTCAAGACGCCATAAGTCCGTGCCATACCGGTCATGTAACAGTTCATCATACCACATCCAGCATCGTACTCGTAAATATCAACTCTTCGCCTTCATCAGCAACAACCGTCACGACTCTCCATCAGCCAACGTCTCGGCGACGGGCTCAGACTCGTCTTGCACGCTGTCGCTCTCCCAAAGATCAAAGCTTTCGCCTGTGCCCTCCATAGGCTGCAGAGCTGCCGCTTTGGAAGATCCTGCGGCCTTGGTGGACATGAGCACGTCGACTATACTGACAGTGTCGAGCACGGCTTTGTGATCGTCCTTGCGCTTTGGCGCCGTCAAACTCTGAGTGACGGCGGGTGGCCCGGCGCCAACAGGTGCCGTCCCCCCGACGGGTCGCATCTGCAGCTCCTCATCCTCGTCGGCAGGGACCAAGATAACCGACAACTCGTCACAGCCTTCGGCGTAGAAGTCGGCTGTGTTCATCTCCCCTAAAGCAACACGCTCCTTTTCAACAAACATGTCGTCAGCGCTCAGCCGCGCCGCCCGACGCTGAGATGTCTGAGAGACGTCGTCGGCTGGAGGGATATTCTCCTTATCACGGCCTTCTGCCCGTTCTCGCTTCGCCTTTTGCTCGCTCTCCTCGTCAGATGAAATGTCCAGAACGCAGGTGCTATGCTGGAGTAGGTTTGTCATCTCCTGCTCAGGGGTGTCCTCGTGAATGTCAAAGAACCAGCTAGCCTTCATGTCAGGTTTGTGGAGGTCGGGCACACTGCTGCTCCGGGTTGCAGCTTTGGGACGGGCGCCATAGCTGGGGATGGTGCCCTTGAGAGCAGCGTCAAGGGAAAAGGGAGCTGACGAGTTGAGCTTGAAGGACGGAGGATCGACGCGGGCGTAGGACCCAATGGTGCGTCGGCGGTTGGAGAGGACGCCTGAGCGCCTTGCACGGGTGGGGGAGCGACCAGCCGGCGCAGAGGTCGGAGAAGACTTGGCGATGCCGACACTGAGTCTGGGTACTGGGGACTTGGGCTGTAACATGCGTCGAGGGGCGGAGGCGGAGGTCGACTGTTTGATGGAGTTGGCGAGAGCCTGCCGCAGTTCGGGGGCAGGTGTCGACGTCTGGGTGAGGAGGAATGACGAGGGCTTTTTGAGGATATCCTGGAATGGCGTGCTGTTGTTGGTGGCCTTGGAGCGCTTGGCAAACAGGTCAGGATCTACATTTTCAGAGTCATCGGTGTCGAGCAGCTCAGCCTTGCGCTTGCCGCTCGCACGTCCCGGGGAGATAGCTGTGGCGGTGTCAGTCGTCATGTGCTCATATGTGTTTGATGTCAAGTCATGTCATTTCATTAACAGCTCTTGTTTTCTCTTTTTCTGACCAAGCACAGGAACGAAGCCCGGCACGTCTAGTATGATCATTTCACTCGTGCATATCCAGAGGTCAGCGCTCCGGGAAACCACGTACCGTTCTGCCTGTTCTTTAGGCTCGTCAAGTTCTGCAGACGGGCTCCATCGAGGGGAGCAAACGGCTGGCGCGATACGGCAGACATGGCGGATGTGAATGCAGGGGGAAGGTGACGCTGGGCCCCAGGCACGGAGGCGGATATGATCCCAAGCAGGCGCCGAGGATGTGGGCAACGCAAGTCGTGAGCGGAGTGGGCGCTGAGTGATCCCGTCCAGGCCCTCAGGCGCAGCGGGGAGTAAATGGGTATGTGGACGAGGGAGGTTGTTGCTATTGACGATCGTGGGAGCAGGGTTGACGAGCGCTGGGCAAGTCGATCTGGCCTCTGCTTCCCAACTCGTCGTTTGTTATTGTTGTTTCTTCGCGAGCCTAGGACGTGCTCAAATTGAGAGGGGGGAGAGGACGAGGCGGAAATGCGGACAGGTGCGGCCTGCCGGGGTAATAAGAGCAGGGAGCCAGGGAACGGGCAGTGCGCTCGCTGCAAGACAGGACAGACCGGACTGGAGGGGGAAAGCGAAATGGACGCGAGACGACGGATGATTGCCCAAGCGCCGGCCAACTGCACGAACCTGCAGCGAACAAGGCGACACGGGGTGGGGGGGGACCTCGACGCGTCCAGATGGCGATGGCGTCGCATCAGCCACAGTCAGATCCGATATGGCGAGCGGGCCGTGGTTGGCTGCAGCCCCCGGCTCCCCTGCCCAATGGCGTCGTCGGGCGGGGCCAATCGACGCGTAGCGATGCGACACAGCAGCACCATCAGGATCAAGGTCAAGGGATGGCAGTGGTTGCGCTGGCGTCGCGCTGGAGAAGCCGAGCCGACACTCGATGGGTGTGGTGGCGGCAGGACGGGCTTCATGCAGGGGGGAGAGACACTCAATGCTGGCGCCCACAGCGCCTCGAAGAGCGCGCGAGGAGACGCTGTCGACGGTGGGTGAATGGGCGAGATGCCGCAAGGCTACGAGTATAACGGGTGACGACCGGGACCGACGTCGAGTTCGGCCGTTGATAATAAACGACGCCAAACCGCCAAGCCCACAGGGGACAGGATATCGCGACCTGCATCTCACAGCTGAAGCGCTGATCCGCGTTGGGCGCTACGAGTAATTACTGTAAGAGTATTTCCGTTTCCTGCCCCGCATCCCCAATGCCGTTTCAATTGTGCAGCCCGTGCACAATTCCATGCACATTGTCTCACCCCCGCTCCCTTCTCCCCTTCTCCCTCGATGCGCCCGACCCGTCAACCTATGGCTCTCATATAAGCCGGTGCACGTCTTGCTTGGCTGAGGGCTCCATCCGGAAGGACTGGCTGATGTACTCCGTATCGAGGCAAGCAACGCTGTTGAGGAAAATCGGAGTACCTTGAATGGCTTTTTGCCCATGCGCACTCCGCAGCTACACCCTTGACGAGGCTTCCCCTTATATATACCCAGTTCCTGGACATGGAACCTCACCTCTTTGTCTCAAGCCCAGATGCCGGGATACCTGGTATGCGTCATTAAATATCTAGTCCGCTTGGCTTGTGCCCGTCTCCCCCGTCGGTCCACGAACACGACACGGCAGGTCACCGCCATCCGCGTATCGGGTCGCGTCCATGGCGACCACCTCCCAGCTTCAGTCGCAGCCGGCGCAAGCTGCAGCGGCCGACAATATTAGTAGCACCTAGGTATGTACGGAGTAGTATGGTAGGTAGGTATGCACCTCAACTGCCGCCATGCGTCATATGCCCATTGGCTCTGAGCCCTCCTGAATCCGGCATCGCCTAGTCCCGTTCAAAGAGCGCATCGCTGCTTCGGCGACGGCCCAGTCTATGGGCTTGGTTGGCTACGATCACGCCATTTGTTTTCCAGTAATATCAACATGATTGAAAGGGCCGAGAGCGGATTGATTCGAGGAGTGCCTGTCGTGCCATCATACTCCTTGACTGCGACCACCCGCGTCGTCTTCTGCAACGTCTCGACTCGAACGTCGGTGGCGACAACGGCTGGAAGGCACTTTGTTGCCCTTCACGGCCGCAGGGCCAATTGATGGCGCACCATCTTCTTAGAAACCCCTGCTTCTTGCGACAACACTTGGGGGTATTGCTGGTGCCAGTCATGCGAGCCGTTCGTCACGCAATGCGGTGAGATGCGACCTGTGACAATAAAAGGAAGTTTGGCCATCAGAACTCTTGGGATGAGCAGTCTGCCAAACTGTTCGGCCGCCGCACTCAGCAACGATAACCACGACGCGTCTCAAAAGATCGAGATTACGGAAGTTCTTTGGTAGATGATTAACCTTACGCCATATGCGGTTGGCCATAGCTGTCAAGCTGCGTCTACGGCTCAGCAGTCAACCCCAGACGTTAGATATACTAGACATCTCTAGGCTAATTAGACTTTTCAGAATCGGCCAAATGACTTCCTCCAGCAGCTATCTAGTGGTCTTGAGGCTAATACCCACCCGACTGCTGTGGTTATAACCCAATGTCAAAGAAAGCCGCAATATGATCGATAGGCGTTGCTTGCCCGTCGCGAATCCGACGGGCGGCATTCCGAGCGTGTTCCGGCAGCGGGGCGGAATCGGCATGATGACACCGTTGGTGTGTCGTGCTGCGCCGACGCCTTCATCCTCGGCCTCGGATGGCTGAGCAGTTTCATACTTCGCTCTCTAAGCGGCGGCTGTTCTTGGGATCATAGCGGCCGGCGGCCTCGGGCAAGCCGCGAGCTCCTTATGCAGATGGCCGCCGTGGCAATTTAACAGCCCAAGGCCACATATACCTGGGACAACTTTGAAGCGTCAGCTGAAGACTGTCCCGCCTATACACGTACTCGGTATTCTAAGTTCCTTGAAGGCTTCGTCTTGTCTAAGGCGATGCCACAATGGTCGAGCTAACGCCATGCCGCTAAGCATGCGGATGTTACAAAGACGCTGCAAGGGCACGGGAATCTGGGACTCGGTAATCCTAGTCTTTAAGCGGCTATTAGACGATACTTGCTATTCAATGTCTACTCAGGGCTGTCCATTTGAGAGTGATCCATAGCCACCTGACATGTCCAGTTGCTTTCAGTGGGCGCCCGAGGGGTATGACGGGTGTCCCAAGCTCTCTACCGTCAATGTTGCACCTCTGCATGTGCTTCTAGGGAGTGCTCTAAAACCTTGCTCTTCTTGTCAAACTTTGCATCAGCTTCCATGCTATGGGCGGCGTCGCCAAGACCGACTGAAAACATCGTGGCGTCGTCCTCGAGAGCATGAGGCGTTCTGGGGCTGAGGGTTTGGACTGCTTCGTGCGCATCGAGTGCATGCTTGGACCCCGCTGAGGACTTCATCACAACGGCGCCATCGTCCTCGAGCGCATGAGGGTGACCAGAGCAGGTTATCTCTACGGCTTGATTATTCGTGAGGTCATGCGTGGATGGGCTCGCTCGCTGGGGCGCCTTTGGGTCGCTATCCAGGTGGTGCGAAGATTCACCACGAGGCACGGGCGTAGACTTATCCTGTTGAAGCAAGTGCTTGCTCGTCTTGCTAGTATTCTCAGCCGTGGCATCTTCGTCCAGATAATGGGAAGTCTGCGGGAATCCATAGGCAACAAGCTGGTCGTGAGTAAGGGAGTGTCGTCCAATGATTTTGGCTAGGATGGGGACCGGCTCCTGCTGACTAGTTTCGACAATGATGGGAACTTGCGCTAGTCCGTCCTGGATGGCCTTGGCTCCCATGCCCTTCTGTTGGTCGGCAGGGACCAAATACTAATCCTGGTCCAGACATTGAACGAGAGGGAAGGCAACGTAGTTGGAGTTGGCAATGCCATCGTTATCAGACTGTGCTGCAGCGCAGGGCGTTGGGAACTGACGTCTTGGTTCCTTGGCCTTGTCGCTTAGATTCGGGAGTGGCTGCTGTGGAGTATTCAAAAACTTGATTCCGGAGTTGTCGTAGGTCATAGGTGAATGCGACTGATACTGGCTTGTGAACGGGGTAAGAGGTTCGTGGAGACCCACGAGCCGTTTGTGCTGCTTCTCTCGCAGGATGATCTCGTGCTCATTTCGTACCAGGGCAAGGGACGGACAGCAGCAGCCATCGTACCAATCACAGACATCGCTGCCATCAATGCCATAAAAGGACCGGACTGTCGTTTGCAGGCGAGCGATGAAGCATCCGTAGACTGCCTCTGGAGGTCAGCATTCAGCATATTGTGCACGACGGGACGAGATCTGAAGTGAGAGGCTCGTACAGGGCAGACAAATTGCAAACTGAGCACAATCCGGGTTGCAAAGCCCCTGGTCGGCAATGTTCTCGGCATCATGGCCCGAGAGGGCATATCGAAGGCGAGACGATGTGCGAGAATAGATACCGCATGGCCAACATGTAGCCCCGAGGCAAGACTTGTCAAAGGCATCACCCGCACCCTCGGCGGCCTGCCACTGCCACTGACGCTTGCGCTCCGCAGCAGCTTGCTTCTCCATCCTGGCCGAAGGTCTCCTCGTCCAAAAGGCAGTGGATTGACGGTTATGCCAAGCCGGAGCGTTCCGCAGGTGGCTGAACCGAGGGTCTTGTGTCCAGTGAATGTGAGCCAGGCGAGCCATACTCGACGGGACAAGCCCGACCCAAGGTCAAGGGCCTTTGGCGACAGTGTTGGCCCCGAGGGAGGAGGGGCGAAGCCTGGTCCTCAGATGGGTTCGGGGGCGCTGGACGCGCTGATTTATCGCCGACAAGGGCGAAGGTGCGGATTAGCGAGTGGGACGGTAGTCTAGAGAAAACCGCCAGGGACGAAGTGATGCAGAAGCAGAAATGTTTGGCCTAGACGATGTTGAGATAGAAGGGGTCAAGATGGCGCGGCATTGGGTGGGAAGCAAAAGAGGGCCGGACGCCAGTCGTGAGAGGTGTTGATGCCCGCAACTGGGTCGAGGAAGGAGCCCAGTGCCTGAGTGCTTCATGCAGCAGAGCCCACGAGAACACGGATGCTCATCCACTTCAGCAACAACCGTTGACTTGGCCGTGGGTGCTGGTGTCGGGAAGCAGGAACAGGCTCACGGGCAATACAACTAGAGGTTCTGTTGGATAATTGGTCCGATTTGGCATCGTCAAGCTCCATATGGCAGCCGACTGCAGCAACACCTGCACCATGGGGATGCCGGGAAGGAAGTTGGGCCAAGCCGACACATGATAGGTGTTGGTGGTCACCAGTCACCTCTGCTCAGCGGCATGTATCCTTCCACGTTATCATCGCCCACCTCTGGTTCCTGAAGGCGTGCTGCAAGTGTCGGAGAATGCGCCATCGACACGGCCAATTGTGCAGAGCACCAACATCCTGATTCGGCCACAGATAAATCATGATCCACCGAGGCGGCCGCAAGCCTGGTAGAGGCGACGCAGTGAGAGGGCAGGCTTCGAGACGTTGCAGTCGACATAGTAGAACCGAGTACTTCGTACGAGTACTCCGTACGGAGCACGGTAATACTGGCTGGACTGGACTGCCTCCCTCCCCATGTCCTTCCTGTCTTGACGTCTCGTGTGGGGGCTACGGGTGCCTGCATGACGGGTCTGCGCTCCATCGGCTGTCACAGCGTCCGCTGTCATCCGATGGGTCCATCACACCATGGATCTGTCCACCACTGCTGCCCCGAGCCAAGCAAGCCAAAGTAGCTACCTAGGTAAAGTAGGTAGGTTCGGAAGTACACGTAAGATACCTAGGTTACATAGGTACCTGAGTATCAGGTAGAGTATTTTACAGTCTTCGTGAGGGTCGGCTTAGACAATCCTACTCTGCACTATTTGGAAAACCAGAAAACACGCGATTGCGGGACCAGAGCCCTCATACTCGTTTCAACTCTACTCGCAATACTTGTTTATCTAAGGTAGGTAGGGTAGAGTACTGGACGTGGATCAGGTACCTGCCTAGGTAAGGTAGGCACCCTTCCCCCCGATCGCGCTTTGCAGCCATCAACAAATCACTTCGGGGAGAGCGGCACCTACAAGTACTTGTATGTTTATCCGTACCTTGCGAAGAGGTACTGAGTCAATAACCCACAGGCGCAGGCTAGCCCTTTCTTAGGTCGTGATCTAACACTGGTAGTGGCTGCACACGGACGCACGACAGACAGACGGCAGCGCCCTCATCAAAATTGCGAGCTGCTCGTGCTACGTCAGGCCCCGTCAAACGACCCAGTTCATGGCGGACTTCTCATCTCGTCCAAATTGGCGATCAGCGGCGCCGTGAGCGAGCGATGGAGAAATTTGCACAAGAGCTCTTCAAGGCCTGCCTCTCAGGCTTGAGCCGTCCCAGCACTCGTAGTCGGTGGCGCCATGACGGCCGCTTTCCTCAACAAAAGGGGCCGCCTACGAGTAGTGCTGCGGCGGCGGCGGCGGCGGCAAACGCGCCGGTGGCCAAGGACAGTAGCGTCTCGGCAGCATAGCACCCTGCACCTTCACCAGGCGGGAGGCGGGGCTATCGATCCTGCTCCACCGTGGTCGTGTGCGTCCTAATACTCGTACTCGTCGATTTACATACTCGTACGCGATATTCGCCGGCTGGGCGCCATGAATGGAATGATGCGCAGAAAGGTGCGGCCGCATGGAGGCAAGCCCGGTTGCCCGGTAGCAGACGAGTCTCCGTACTCTTTCGAAGGACGCGGCTGGAACTTGTCTAAATGCGGGCTGCCGAAACGCAGTAGACGATAAAAAGACGACGACACAATCATCATCGGTCCAACCTTTGGCAGGGAGGGGGCAATGAAGGGTCGTATTGCCGCCGCAGCTATTTCTCCAAGGTACGAATGGGCCGTGTGTCGCCGCGGCGAGCAAACAACCTGGAACCATCCCCCCTATTGCGCATGTTGGCGTCCATTCCCCCGCATACCGCAATGGGTTACGGAGCACTTCAGGTCTGTACGAGTTTTGTGGTGCGCCCCCCCCC
>JALHBU010000112.1:187341-268766 GCA_024340005.1 Tolypocladium tropicale | reverse complement strand
GGGGGGGGGGGACCAAGGTAAATCAACAGGTCTGGCGCCTCCACGACGCAGGCAAGCAGGGTCTCAGCAGCATGGCCAGCCATTCCTGCTGCGTTCGAGACTGGCACAGTGGCTGACCAGCGTGCGCTATCCGACCACAGGAGGGGCTATTCCTGGGAGGCTTCCTCGTGGCCGCCTGTAGGGTATGAAATACAGCTGAGACCCAGCGGGTTATTCAGGGTAAAGGGCTGAGACCTCGAGATACGCCGGGAGGCTACGCGGACTCGACAGAGCCGACGCGTCCGTCCAGACGACTCGACTAGTCCTTGGACTCGTTTGCCCGACGCAAGTAATGCAGCTTCGTCGACGGCCCAAGGCACAAACCCAACCCCACCAGCCCGATCCTTCGTCGAATTTCCCACCCCTGTTAGCCCTCACGCAGCGACCGGCTGGCGCCATCTTCTGTGGAGGAGCTCTGCCGCGACCCCACCGACGAGATCGCTCCCCGGTTGGCTGTCAAGGCTGGCCCCAACAGTCTCCGGCGGACCGAACCATCGACGCATCACCGGCGCGAAGTTTGTTGGTGGCTGTTGGTGATGGTTGGCCGATGTTGGTCGTCGTTGGCAGCCACCGTGCCGCTTGAGCTGCTAACTGAAAGAGGGCAGCATCCTTCCGCCTTGCATTTTGCCCGTATACATCTGCGGACCAGCAACCCAGCGACGCGCTGGACGATCGACGGAGCATGTGGCTCAGTGGCTGGGCCTCTCAGCCTGCCGCAACGCACGTCTTGGTTGATAATTCTTTGCAGGCGGAGGTGATAGGTGACCAATCGCAGCTGCGGGCTAAAAAATGTCCTGGTTACTCTGGATGTCTGGCTTTCCGGTACGTACCCCAGGACTCTCACCCTCTCTACCCCGAGGTTGAGGACCTTGCATGATTCTTTGCTAAAGAGCTATAGTGGTCGTCTCCTCTCTCATCATTGGCAGGCGAGCCATACCTATGGGTTTTGGCACAGTCGCCATGGGCTACATCCTTAAATACCCTCGCCGCCCCGTTGAATCTTTTCCCATCCCCTTCTTTTCACACGGGCGTACGTAGCGGTACATTATACACGGAGGTCTTTGCTGCAGTGCCTGAGCTTTCTTGCTTGACTTATTCGTAAGATAGTCGACTAAGCGGCCTTGCTCACCCAGAGCAAGCATTCCGCAACCCACTGCCTTCAACGCTTCTCCAGCCTGTTCTTGTTCAAATGAGCAAGCAGAAGAAAAGGTCCCCAATGGACGTCAACTGGAGCTCCTTTGCTGGGTACGTGGTCTCTGTTCCGCTGGAATTCCTGCTGACCTGTTGGTTGTACAGGGCCGCCGAGTCGCTGCAATCTCCCTCGTCCGACCAAACTCGACACTCGAGCGACAGCATTGCACGATGGCTGAGGGATACCGAGTCTCGCGTCATCATCCTCGGTGCCCAGCCTCCGCTTGCCGCAGAGCAACCACAGCACCTGGTGCCTGAGGACAAGTAGCAAGCCAGGGCAATCCAGATGAATAAAGGTCCGATCAATCATTGTTAGGAGGATAGAAGGTGCAAGGAGACAACACGTTCACATGTTTGTTCAAGTGCTCATATGGAGTACGTATAGAGAGTTTGGAAAGATTAATAGATAGACGTTAGTATGGCTCACGAAAATACTCCAGTGCTGTTCCTGCATTGATTCTATTCAGGAACGCAAGAGTCCCAGTCAAGTTTTGGAAATTCTAAAATGTAGTACGGCTCGAGAGTTAAATGTCCGCTGCAGCGTTGACTGAGTGACTGTCCGACCTGCCGTGCTACGCTTCCTGTCGTGAGAACCATCTCTGCTCTCCGCGTGTCACGATCCGCGCCGCTGGCAGGCGTAGCTCCGCGCTCGCTGTGCTTCCAACGGGCGCACCGGCGAGTGGCGCCAATCTGGTCCTTCTCCAGCCGTCTGGCAGTCATTTGCCTTTCAAGGGATTGCATCGCAGGTGCGTGGCCGAAGCCACCGCGACCAACAAGCAGGAACAGGGGTAGGCCCGGCGCGCGAGCGAGCAGCAGCTAAGATGCCGAGAGACATCTCACCTGGCCTGGCGCCTTGCGCTGCGAGTGTTGATGACTGAGATTTGACCTAGCGGGCCCCGACGCGCATGAATCGAGGAAAAAGCAAAAATTGTTTCTGCGGCCGACGACTTTCGACATTCCGGCTCAGTCGCCGCAAGGCAGTTTCGTCCACACTTGTACTCCGTACGAAGTACAGGTGGGTCCTCTGCCAGGTCAGCCGGTGAATGGGGAGCACAAACGCGCTCGTGCGATGGGAGGACGCGGCGACGGTCGCCGGCCTGGGCGGAGTCGCAGTCGGGCGAGCGCCGATCCGAGTGCCAGCGTGGGCAAGTACGAGTAAATCCAGCACGAGCCGTGCGCAGAATCAAGCACCAGCCGCGTGCGCAAGTACGAGTACCAGCTCGCGCAGGTTCCAGCGACGCAACGCACCCCGGAGCTTGCAGGAAGGGCAGCGCAGCAAGGTTGCAGCAGCCTCCGTGCCGGGCGCAGGAATGCGGGTGTTGAGCCACCGGGCCTCGCCCATTGTACGAATGGTCCAGCAGCCCAGACGCCCAACGGGACGGTTCTTTCTGGAAGCTGACGCAGGGGTTCGTGCACCCTGCGCGCCTCAGACTTGAGATGATGGATGGCGTCGTAAAATTAGCTGGTGTCTTGGATTGGATGGGCCGCACCAATGGATCGCGATGCCTCTGCGTGTGTCAACGGCCTGACAGCACGCAAAGTCCGCGAGACCCATGACATGACGGGGGCGAGCGCTGCCATCAGGCGACCGCGCTAGCCGGGTAAATCTTTTACGTCTTTGTCCACGCTTGACGGTGGCCCGTAATATTAATAGGTAGCTTTGTTGCCGAAGGGCGAGGGAGCTGGTGGCACGGCGCCCATGTCAGCCAGGCGCCCCGACAGCCACACGAGGCGACCGGCGGCTCTCGGCTTGGCACGCTGGAGGCAATTAGGCGACGGCTCGCTTGTTTGGATCTATCCACGCGATGACGGAAAGATGACTGACTGCTGGCCAATGCCTGGTCGGAGGGGTGGCAGTCGGGCAGCGGAGGGATGTGCCGTCCGCGTGCGGTGGAGATGGACACGCCTCGCCCGCAAGATTTGCAACCGCAAGAGTGCTATGCACAGTTTATTGCCCGCTGCGACACAGACTCGTCGCGATGCAAGAGGTGTGCGTGCAGGGTCCGCGTACTTGTGTACCTTGCCTGTTGGATCGGCTTGCTCCGTGCCCGGGAGCGAAGTAGTCGGTACGCGGCAGCCGAGACCCATCGAGATGCGACACGACGGTAGATCTTGGTCCCTGTCATGTAATATCAGCAAGTGGCCCCTTCGCCGGGCAAAGCGCAAGCGAGACGCCGACGCCAGATGGTCGGCGAGAGTGACAGTGGGCGCCAGGGCAAGGGGAAAGAGGGGCAACAACGGAGGTTACACGGCGAGCACATAGCGCAGAGGCATCGTGACAAAGCCGCGGGGAGAGAAATCCAAGTACGAGTGACCCTAGAGGCCACCGCATGGGCCGTCGATGCACCAGTGCCTCAGCAGCACGTCATGGGTATCCGCTCGTCAAATTCCGGGGGGCACATGCCTCGCTGAGGTCCATGCCTCACGGAGTCGGGCCAGTCCAGCTGCAAACCCTGAGCGTCTCTGGCACGGCCGTGGACCAAGGTGAATCCCTTTTGCCGCGGACTGACCGGCGCGGCGGAGGCCTGTTCAGGACGCACCAAGAGCCACATTCCACTGTGAGCTGCGGGGACTGGCATACGTCTGAAGCTCTCCCTCCACTGGTAACCTGCTTGCCTGCCTCACCTTAGGTACCTTGCCTTGGGAACCGTGTGCTCCTCTTACCTCAGGTCATCTCCGGTCCCGAACGAGCGTCGCCGCGCCGGGGCCGTACCTTTGCTCTCGGGGTGGCCTGAGCCCCGTCCACTTGCATTCCTGCAACGAGGGTATTATCCGTTCTCGGAAGACTGCAACGACCAGGTTTGGCGGACGTGCATACTGGCTCGCGGCCCTTGGGCTATTCGTACTCCGTACGAGTACGAGCACCCCCCTCCCCGGGGGAAGTCAGTGGCAGTCGGCGCTAGTTCGTAGTGCCCGTTGCTGGTGCTCCACGGGCGGTGGAGCACACCGGCAAAAGGAGCTAGCTCCATCTTTGGCCCGGAGACGGGCACTAGATCCCGCTTGCCGCCTGTGCTGGTGGGGGTGGGACGGAGGAAGGTACCCCGTACCGGTACCGTACTCGTACGTCGTGGGCAGGCCAGCAGGAAGGAGACTGGGCGTCATGCCTGCCCGCTCCGGACCTCGTGCAACGCACAAATGCAGGCAGCGGCAGTCGCGACCTTGGGCTACACGACTTGCTACGCGTACTGTCGTCAGGGCCCGTCAGAGCCCACCACCGCCTGCTTCCCGCCAGGCTCCCTTCGTACGTTGTGCCACACCACGACCAGCCACGGGCCCGTGGCAAGGGCTCGAGCCAGCCTGCAAGGGCCTTGCGTCGTGCCGGCGGCGTCTGCGCGCTGACGAATCTTCACGGCAACGTAGCGCTGCTTGAGACGAAAGCCACACTTGCGCGACGCCGTCACCGTGTGCGGGAGCTGTGCGGCCGCGGGGCAGCAGGCCAAGCAGGGGCCGAGATTGGCTCGTGGCGGACGGCATTACCATCAATCGAAGCCATTGCGCCGAAGGACATCGTCACGACAAATGCCGCCACGGGCTGCATCACCGAGAGCGACGTGTGCTTGACGCGGCATGGTCGGCCCAGAAAAGGATGCCCGCCGTCGGTGACGCGGTCCTCCTTCTAGACACGAGCCTTTGATACATCGCCGGGGGGGGCGTGGGCGATCGACCACGGCGGGAACAACGGCCCTCCGCCTCGCCTTGCGTATCACTTTGCGGGTGCCATTTTTTCCAAATTACGAGTCCGATGACTGCCCCCGGGGTGGATTTTCTTTTTCCTCACCTCCACGGCCGAGCGAGTCCCCAGCGCCGCCAAGAGGAGCCGGCATGATGCCATGCAAGGATGTGTGGCACGGTTGGAGGAGAGGCGCCGCACCCCGGGCCAGAAGATGGGTTGGATTGGGTTGGGGTTTGCGGAGCAAGGGTTCGCGCGGAGCCAGCCAGCCCTCGAGCGTGGGCAGACAGGGTACTCCGTGCTTGCATCTGAGGTGGCAGGCCCGTCATCCAAGCACAGCGAAGCGCTGCGTCCCGGCATGCTGTCACGGCCGGCCGATGGCGCAAGGCAGTTCCTGCTGCTGTCACATGGATGCCACACAAACACCCACACCCGCTCGCCAGTGCTTGCCAACCGATCGCGGTGTTCGGTCGCGATTCACAGGCCAGCGGAACAGGTTGAAGGAGGCGGCAGGCGCACGCCCACGATGGCATCCCGAGAGGGAACCTCTGCCGGGTGGCTGGAAGCCGTCAAGCAGGGACGGACGGAGCCCCGGTGGCTTTCCATTGCGTGGCAGCGGACATGCTGGGCTCTGGCGAGCTGCCTCCGACGCCCCTGCTCGTCCACTGCGGCGCCCATTGGCGCAGACCAGATGCCCTCGGCGCACGCCAGATGCCTGTCCGACGAGGCCGCTCCACCCCTTGGCTGGAGTGTGCCGTTTCAACAGACTGGACCACCATGCCACCCCGTCGGCCAGATCGCACGCCCTGCCCCCTCCCACTCGCAGTCCTTTGTAAGGAGCCCCGCATTTGATGCCGGATGTCGCTCGCGCGCGCCTTGAGGCTCAAAGGAACCCATTCTCCGGCAGCCAAGGGCTCCCTCCCTCTCGCCCCCTCTCCCTCCATCTCCCTCCCTCGCCCATTACTCGCTACCAGCCCTCTGCCACCGCCGCGGCTTTTCCCTCCAACAACCCCCCAACAAACACCCGGCGCTCCGGGAACCACGTCAGATCATCACGATGCTCTCGGCTCTCGAACCCCTGCAGCCAGCGTCGTCATTGGCCTGCCTCATGGCCGGTGTGCTCTTCTTCCAAGGGGACCCCGGCCGCCGGCGTGCCTCCGTGTTGCTGCCGACATGAAGCTCGGTGCTGGTGTCCGTGTCAACTGATTTGTCTGCGTGCATGAGGTACGCTATCATGACCTATCTCACGTCGCCTGCTCCTTTATATAGAGCTCGTTCCCAGGTATAATCTGCTTACCCCGAATCATCATCACAGTCTACAGCAACCCGTCTTGTATCATCATTCCTCAACCCGCACCTGGTGCCACAGCTACCCATCGAGCCCCCCATCACGTTGACCAGTCTTCGTCGTCGTCATCATCTCGTCCGTGCCGTCGCATCGTTGATAATGTCGTCCCGGTCAACCAGTTCTCTCGTGGTCAATGTCGGTAGCGACGTCGAGTGAGTTTCTCCGCGTCCACACATTCTCTGGAGGCTTCTCACACATATCCTCCCGTTCTTCAGTTCCACTCAGCAACCTTCCGGGCCTCGTCGTGCCGCTACGGATGTCACGCACGAGGATATCCAGCGTTGGGTCGACGGCTCCGGCGCGTCCGTCGCCGTTCTTGCTCTCCCGACACTCTTCCCTCCAGATCCTCCTGACACTGGGCCGGGAGACAGTCCTGGTCAGCCCGCTGAGCCAAGCGCTGGCAGCTCAAAGCGACAGCGCACCCTCTGAGCCGAGAGGACAGACGGCTTCCACAGGCCGTCCTCTTGCGGTGAGCACAAATTGCCCACTACGTTCTGCCCTCGACGAATCCCGCCGATGGCTTTGGGCTGCTTCAACACGGCCACCATGTTCGCCATACAGTCACCGTTGATTCAACATTACGCCCCTGTACATGGCTATACGTTCTATCTGGTCCTGGCAACTTGGCCTGGACCAGCATAATGTCATACGTTTCGCTCCGACTTGGCTGTCCATGTTGACAGTCGGTCTGGGAGCGACTGCTCGAGGCATCTGATGTGGCCGCACATTCACATCAACATTCAACATTGTATCTCTTATTGCCGTTCTTTTCAGACACTCGTCATATACGATACGAATGCATCAAGCCGCGGACAGGCCACAGCTTTTCAAGGATCAATTTGTCGCCGAGGTTAAGGGCATCTACGCTGGGCTAGTCATGGTGGAGAGCAAATGTATTCAGGTCGACAGCACCTTGGGGTCTTCACGAGCATCATGACTTCTTCTTGGCGAGTCAACACCCTTCAGCGTATTACACACGCATTCTGCCGCGCCGATTGGCCCTTGCCGAGCAACACCATGTCCTAGCATGGTTGCACTTCATGGGAGCGCTGCCGTATCGCACGTCGCTATCTAAGAATGCAATGCTTGCCCGGATGTGGCGTCATGGCATCCACTCATTTCTGGAGCTGCTTTTCTCTCACGATCACGAGCACCATCATTTCTTTTTGGCGAAGCGACGTCTGCTCGAAATTGATTACATGTGGCATCTGACTTCAAAATATGCTATGCCAGCCCGGATGTGGCGTCATGGCATCCACTCATTTCTGGAGCTGCTTTTCGCACGAGCACCATCATTTCTTTTTGGCGAAACGACATCCGCTCGAAATTGATTACATGTGGCATCTGACTTCAAAATATGCTATGCCCGCGCGGATGTGGCGTAACGGCATTCACTTGTTTCGGGAGCTTCTCAGACACCGACTCAGTGCCCCGCATGTCTGGACCACATGCTGACCTTTATCTACATGGCGTACGCCATGATGGCACTCCTGTACGAGACAGTGCCGGCGTTTGAAGACACATGGATAGATTGCCTAGGAGATCTTGGAAGATACCGCATGGCAGTTGACTTGGATATGGACATGCGTATCCCATTCCCTGGCACTGCGAGGCGTCGCATGAAGCCACGATATTACGGATGTTACGTTCATCACTTTCACTTTCATATTTTTATACGAGTAGGGCAATGCCATGCAGGCATCCTGGTGAGCCAGAGACCACCTTCGTGGAAGTACCCAACAACTGGTATATTTCTTGGGCTAGGGTAGAAATATCGGGAGTGCTTTTCATTACTTGCTACTTTTTGCAGCCGTGCTGCGCTCATAGGCGCCGGACGAATGCTTTGGGCCGGACATCGCGTACTACGTGTAGGCTTACGAGCGCCAATGTAACACTTGAAGGATAGCCGGCCGAGTAGCCGTTATGATTCCTGCCAAGTGCGCCGTACGGAGTACGGATACTGGTAATGTGGTGTACGAGTATGCTTATGCAGCAGGGGTTGAGGGGCGTGTTTGGCGCGCCATGGGATACGGAACACGCCTCTCGGCCCCTGCGAGACCTGCAGAGCAATGTCCCATGCTTCCTTTGCTACTCCGTACTTACTCCGTACTCCGTACTTAATTATATCACAGATGTTTCTTGACCACTAAAAAGAACCCCGGTCATGATAGCTTCTTCAATATGTGGCTTTCTGGTTGGTAGAACCTCTGGGAGACGGTTGTGGAAAGACAGCCTTTGACGTTATCCCAAGACCTTGCAAATCACGACGTATTAGAGACGAGCACAAGTTCATGGGCAACGGGAAGGGCCCTCTACGTCCCATTCAACGCAGCCGACTAAATGCGTCATGACAAAGGTGCCCACGGAGTCGCTCCGGCCGTGAGCCGCTCTTTTTATCACAAGGTGTGTGCCTTTCGCATCGCGTCAATCGTAGCATGTGCCAGCGAAGCCAGCGAAGCCAGTGAAGCCAGTGAAGCAGGAGTTGCTTGGACAAGGCCGAGAGTCGGCCATCATCCAACGTGGAAACGCGACCACCTGCAGGGCGCGGCTCGAATGACGGCGTGCCCTCGGATTATGAGCTAATTCTGCATGCGCCTTGGCCCTGGCTCCTTGGATCTCCTAAGACGACTGCACACTTGCGGATGCCTTATGCCACTGAGCCACGAGACAGCCTGGGTGAGTACATTGGAATGGTTGTCGAGCCTTCTGCTCCCCCGGCGTCACCTGTGAGGACGGCTGAGAGCTGGCTGTCAGTCAATCCCTCTATCGGCATCGCGTTTTCTCCGGAGGCTCCACTACACCCGCATGACCCCGGGGCATTCACACCAATGAAGCTCGACGAGGCTGGTGCCCAACACAATGGCCACTTGAGCCGCACGCAAGGCGTCCCGGCGCACTACAGCGCTGTTCCTCTCTGGATGCTGTCCACCAATCACAACGCGCACATATAGAGGCCTCTTTTCTCTTGGACTCCAGTGCACAACGGATGGCCAAGTCAAGCTGGCCACCTGAGCCGAGTGCAAGTGGAGGCGTCCCGGCGCGCTACAGCGCTGTTCCTCTCTGGATGTTGTCCAGCAATCACAACGTGCACATATAAAGGTCTCTGTCTCTCCGACTCTTGTGTAAAAGCACTGGAGTCCAAGGAGAAAAAGATCCAACCTCCGAAATACCAAAAGCAAACAGTATCCCGTGTCGTTGCATTTCTGTCCTGCCCTCCTGTCTGTCCGTCTAGTGGTTCTTGTCCATCCGCTACGTCATGTCAGCCGTGTCCGGTACTTCTGTTGAAGCCAATTCTGGCTGCCCTATAGAGTACGCTGGCCCCCTCTAGAAGATCCTTACGAGTTGCACGTGCTTTGCTAATACTTCGTGGTGGAGTTTAGTTGCGACCATGGGCAAACGGCGCAGCGCCAGGCTGGGCAAACCTGCGTTTCCAGTGATGATATTTACCAGTGGCTTATGGCCGCGGGTCCCTCTGTTGTCCGCCACAGCCTGTTGGCTACCACCTCCCCGCCTGCAGCATCGGACGACCCGCACCTGATAAGTAACCGAATCGAGCTGAGCGAAGCGCCGAGTTCCGCAAACAACAACACGGAAAACGACCGAAAGAGAATATGAAGAAGGCTCTTGGAAGTGCTGTATCGTCTCAGAAAGGTCACACGAATCATGATGAGCATGGCCAGCAAAAGGCGTTGCCGCTTTGGCTGTCTGCGACAGTACAAATTTATGGCTTCTCTGGTGAAGGAGGCTTGAGTTAGGGTACCTACCTAGAATGGAGCATATGCTGTACGACCTAGGAAATCACTTAACAACCATCTCTATGGCAAGCGTCATCCCATGTCCAACTACCTAGGTACAGATTGGCCTGGATGCCTGGGTATCCATCTCTCCGATCTCTGCCCAATCGCCGCTCTCATGCCCAAGCTATGACCTTCTCGCTCGCCGGTGCATCTCGCCCCGACACCGAACACAAACGGTCCCGAGCGCTTGAGGCTTGCGTCCTTCGTATGGTTCCAGGTCATCGCAAAGGCTACACCGCCCGTCCGCAACCACTTAACTTACACCGCTGCGGCGTGCCCCGCCATCCCCACAGTTACCCGGAAGGTACTACCGACCTGAGCCAGCGCCGAATCTGGTCTGCCAAGCTGTCGAGCGTCGTGCCTCAGATGTAGTGCGACATGGATTGCTTGGGTGCGCTGTCACGATGCGGGCATATCTCCAAGGCTGGCAGGCCAAGCCGCGAGCTTGTGATGAGAAAGCCGAGTGGGTGCGGCGGCAGCCTTACGAATGATTAGTAGCAGAATGCTTCCCGCCAAGCGCCAAGTTTAGACTTGAGCGGCCATCACCAACGCAAGCCGCTGTCTGCAATGCTTCGTCTGACACGCATTCATTGCAGATGGCATGCTCCATCGCCAAGCCCATCCACGATTCTGTCGGCATGGTACGGCCGATGTTGAGCTTGGCTGCCCAAGAGCCAGCTTTGGTACGATGATGTCTGCTGAATACCGTCCACGAACCTGTTTGGGGGGGACGTTACGGCCATTTGAAAGAAGGGAAACGCCTCCGTAATGCGTAGAGAGTATTGTAAAGCACTCGCAACGCCCGAAAGGCCACTGCGCAGAAGCTGAAGCTGGACAGCGGCGTCAGACTGGTGCCTGGAGAGATGGCGTGTGTCTCTGCAGCTCCCACGCAGTGGCGTACGGAGACGGCCACGTCAATTGCGCATCCTTGCATCCTTGTCGCCAACTTCTGCTCAGTGGTTCGTCTCTGCCACGGCAAGCTGTGGAGGATGCGGTGAAGCGGCCGTTCCATGTTTGCACGGTGGGTGTTGGATAGTTGGCCATCGCCAAGTAGCGGGAGGCTGCCACGAGCTTATGAGTGGACGATTTCCAGCAAGCATCAGTCAATGGACAATGGGGCGGCACCACGTCGGAACGTTCTTCGTACCCCTCAATGCAACGTCGCCAGAAATACGACGCCTTCATCGTCCGTCTGTCTCAGCCGGGTGTGAAACAGAGCTTGGAGATAGATGTCTGCCAACAGATACGGAGGAATTGGAGCCGGTTTGTTTACCAGATGCAGCTAAAGGCAGCGCCTGCAAAGGAGTTTGCGAGCTACCGGAAATCTTCAGCGGGCCGTGTTTGGAGGCATGCAAGCAATAGCCTGGCGCGCGCTGGGCCCCATCTACTCGGCGACGACTCTCCTCAAAGTCCCAAGTCCAAGTCCAGAATCCAGCGTCCAGGCTCCTGGGATGGGGCAAGCCACCCAAGGGCCCAACCGGCTGGCTGGTCGATGCGCCCGTCCGCCGCGCAGATTGGCCATCGGCAGATCCACCGGCCTGGGTGCCCGAGGAGGGGGGAGAATCTGCTCCGTGCGGAACTAAATGCGATTTCGCGGCTCCCTAGCCGCCAGATTGCCATGTTCGCCCTATGGGGCAAAGCGGGCTCCCATGCCGCCTGCACGGTGCCAAGGGTGCACTTTTCCTACTACCCCGCCACCCCATCGCATCTCAGGGTCCAAGCTGTACCTCCCACTGCGGGATGCTGCTGATACAGCCCGGGTGTCCGCAGAAGTCTTCATCGCCCTTGGTTCCTCACGCGGCCACCAGCCTGTTTGTTCGAGCGTCTGGCCTTTGGCATGGCCGTCGCAGCCGCAAACGCTGTCCCCGAGACCGCTCGGGAGCGTGAGACGTTCAGGTACGCCACGATGCCCTAACAGCAGCAGCCCAGTGCCGCTCCGCACGAAAGGAAAGCAGCGACGGATGGCCAGCGCCTTGCCTATGTTTCGATGCGCCGCGAATGTTGGCACGCTGCTGACAGTGCCTGATTTCTATTTCTAGGTACGATGGATCGCTCATCGCTGGGGCTGTCCGCCTCTCCTCGGACCCTGTCCCGCCGCTCCCGGTCAAGCCGTGCGACGACCCTGCCCTCACCGCATTTGCAGAGCTCGCTGCCGTGCGCCTGGGAGCCTCTCGCGCTTTCATTTCGCTCTTCGACAGCCAGCACGAATACGTCGTCGCCGAAGCCACTCCGACCTTGCCCTTGATCGGCGGACCGGAGCAGCAGCTGCTGCTCTGCGGCGTTGCCTTGCCGCGATCTCTTAGCATTTGCGAGCGCATCCTCTCAGCGGATGCGTCGACAGCAGACCCTAGCCAGAATGATCTGCCTGTCGTTGTCGTTCCCGACCTTTCTGCCGACTCGTCTTCTGCTGCGACTCAATTCTGCTCCCGCTTCCCTGAAAGCCGCTTCTTCGCCGGCACCCCGATACGCACCGCCCGAAACATCAACATCGGCGTACTGTACGTTCTCAGCAATGAGCCTCGATCGCGACTCGACGTCGTCTCGTTGCAGCTTTTGCGAGATCTTTCGGTAACCGTCATGAAATACTTGGAGTCCCGACGACACCGAAACGTCCATCGACGAGCAGATCGCATGCTTCGAGGCATCGGGAGCTTTGTCGAAGGCGAAGCCACCACGTCAAATTGGCAGGAAGGGCATGACGATGAGTCCTTCCGCGACATCGCCGATGGTGAAGGTTCTTTGAACACCAATCAGCAGTTCCTCCACCAGCATGAGGCAGAGCTGAAGGCCAGATCGGAAAATGGCTCTCGGCCTCCTGCCCGCACCCTCCAACACACATTTGTCGCGAGTACCACTGGGAACGAGGAAAATACTCCGCCTCCAACTGAGCCCCATGTACAGTCCGATATCGACGACTATGACATGAAGCGCATATTTTCCCGAGCGGCAAACATCATACGAGAGTCCATCGAGGTCGAGGGCGTTGTTTTCGTGGATGCAAGCATCTCATCGTTTGGTGGACGAGCGGTCGGTGGTGACGAGATGGAACAGACCCTCTCGAGCTCTCCCGCCGGTGGGAACCAGAGCTTCAGTTCTTCAGATGATCACGGGAAGACTCGGGAGGCGCTCTGCCAGGTACTTGGCTTCTCGACTTCATTGTCTTCCAGCATCGATGGCAGCAGCAGCGTTTCAAAGTACAACTTGTTCCCCGAAAAGCTCCTCCGGATGCTGCTGCGACGCTACCCCAAAGGCATCATCTTCAACTTTGACGAGGCGGGCTCTCTGCAGTCAAGCGACTTGTCCGGCGACGATACCGTCCTAGCAAAACCGTCATCCCACCAGCATGGCTCACCAGACCCGGGGGATACAACGCCTCCTGACGCACCAAGAACGAGCAAAGGACGCCATCCAGCGCGGTCGAGCGACGCCATGGTCCAGTCCATCATGGCCATGTGTCCCGGCGCTCACAGCGTGGTGTTCTTCCCGGCCTGGGATTCGCAAAAGCAGCGTTGGTTTGCGGGGGGCTTTGCGTACACCACGACGCCCACCCGCATCTTCTCCGTCGAGGGCGAGCTTAGCTACCTGGAGGCATTCGGCGCCGTCTGCATGGCCGAGGTTCTGCGCACCGAGACGAAGCTTGCCGACAAGTCAAAGACGAATGTGCTCAATTCATTGTCGCACGAATTCCGCTCGCCGCTACATGGCATGGTTCTCGGGGTGGAGCTTCTCCGCGACACGAGCCTCGATGCCTTCCAAGGAAACGTCCTGCGCACCGTCGAGGCTTGCAGTCGTACTCTTCTCGATACTGTTGACCACTTGATGGATTGGAGCAAAATCAACAACTTCATGTCGGCCTCGGCTGCCGAGCCGGCCGGGACTGTCCACTCCCGTAATGACCGAGGCCTACGGTCAGGAAATGGGCTGACCATTGAGGCGGGTATGATGAGCATCGCGGCGGATGTTCATCTCGATACTCTTACCGAGGAGGTCGTCGAGACCGTCTTTGCCGGCCACTCCCTGCAAATGCTCACGGCCGGCAGGATCTGGAGCGGTCAGCGGTCTGAGGGCGCCGTCACCGACGCCCTCCGTCAGCTGGATAGCATGAGCTCGACGGAGAGTATGAGCCCGAGGGCCACTATTACCGGAAACGACAATTTGACGCTCAATAATGTTGCCATCAGCATCGACATCACCCCAGGTGTCTCATGGGCATTCCGAGCTCAGCCGGGGGCTCTCAGGCGAATCATCATGAACCTTGTTGGGAACTCTCTCAAGTACACAACCGAGGGCTTCATCAAAGTCTCCCTTTGGCAACAAACAGACACTGCGGGCTCTCAGAAGAGCCTGCGCGACGTCAGGTTGACCGTTGCAGACTCAGGTTGCGGCATGAGCGCGGACTACCTAGCAAACGACCTTTTCACCCCCTTTTCCCAGGAGGATAACCTTCGCCCCGGAACGGGCTTGGGGCTGAGCCTGGTCAAGAAGATTGTTGATTCTCTTGGCGGGTCCATTCGAATCCGCAGCCAGGCCGGCAAGGGGACAATCGCTTCAGTGAGGCTGTCCCTCGAACCGCTAACGGACTGCATCGCGCCGACGACAACCCCAGCTGCAGCCGTTCGAGACGAGCTGCAGACGCGCGCAAAGGAGCTGGCGGGATTGCGTGTTCAGCTGGTCGGGTACAAAGCTGCCATTGACGGCGTCTTCGGGGCGAGCTTTGACGAACGCAAGTTAATTGGAAGCATCTGCCAGGACTGGCTGCAGATGCAGATCGTCGAGACATCCGAGAACAGAAGCCTACTGCCAGACATTGTCCTGTACGAGGAGGAGCTCATGGCGCAGCACTTGCCAAAGCTGGAGTCTCTAGGCTGTCCTGCGGTGGTGATATGTCGCAGCGCTGTCGACGCTCGGCGATTGGCAGCACAGCTCAGTCAATCAACACCCATTCCCGCCGCGAGCCTCGTCGAGTTTGTATCCCAGCCGTATGTCACGTCCCAACACTTGCACTATATTCATAATTGAAGCTAACGAACATTTCTTACTCTAGTATTGGCCCGCGAAAGCTGGCCAAAGTATTATCACTTACGCTTGATCGATGGATTACGATGCAGACACTGTCCTCGAAGCCACGAGCCCCCGAGTCACCGATCGCTGCTGATGTCACGTCGCAATTGCCTCCCGATCTCTCCTCTGTCAGTTCCGTCGGGGGGATTCACGGCGCAGATCAAATTCTTAGCTCGCCTGGGGCCGCCTCCCTGCCAGAGCGACTCTTGGAGTCCACCGTTGGGACTTCGATAGAGAGGCCTGACCCCTTTGAGGCTTTGCAGACGAAGTTCGATGCTCCCAATTTTCTGCTCGTCGACGATAACACGATCAACTTGAGGATGTTGCTAGCATTCATCACAAAGCTCGGGCACTCGTTTGAGACGGCAATGAATGGGCAAGAGGCCGTGGATAAGTTTAGGGAACATGCCGGGAACCTCAAGTGCATCTTCATGGACGTGTCCATGCCGGTCATGGATGGCTTCCAAGCGGCACGACACATCCGGACCATCGAGGGTGAGAAGCGGCTTCACCCCTGCATCATCATCGCTCTGACCGGACTGGCGTCGGAGGCGTCCCAGCAAGAGGCTTTTGCCAGCGGCATCGATTTGTTCCTGACCAAGCCGGTGAGCATGAGGGAGCTCAAGCAGATTCTGGCTGCTAGAGGATTGACCGACTAGCCTGTTTATTTGGCGTTTTGTCTTGATTTGGAAAATGGGCAATGGGGTTTGCATCGGCCGTAATGTGACGGCCACTTGCGTGATTTCCGCGTTCGCACCACGGTGCAACGAACGCACTTGATACCCTCGAGAAAGAGACAGCGGCCACTATGGGCCCCTTTTTATTTAGCAAATGTCAGCGAGCAGGCGTTATTTTGCGGGGGAGCTGTGCTTGATGTCCGGTTGATTCTGACCATTGCCCTCGCCGGCTCTTCCCGTCCTCGGTGGAGGATGTCTGACGGCACATGTGGCCACGCCATTCATGGCGCTGTTGAGCAAATCATGCAGACAGGTACTGACCACAGACGTGGCCATGGCCGTACAACATGCCGCACGAGTTCGAGCCAATTCGCGACGATGAATTGTGATGCCAAAGCAACCGGCAGGGGTATCGGGAATAAAAATGACTCGAGCATGTGGGGGGCCATCCAAGACGGTGGAAAGGGCGCAGCCGAGACATGCGAGACCTTGCCAGTATACGGCCCGATGCTGAAGACGCCCGACGCTGCAGATTCGCGTCGGCGATATGTTGATCTGCGACTCAGAGCCGTTTGCCGTCACTCGCAGCAGCGTTGACGGCGTCTCAGCACGGCGACATGCCGAGTCTCGGACCCCACCCCCGGACCATGACGTCAACAACGCATCGCGACCATGGGTTCTGCAACGGCCTGCGAGGCTGAAGACTTTGTTGCCGTGCCTCCTGCGACACGAGAGGCTCGGGTTGACTGGAACAGCCGCGGGCACCCGAGATCGGGCTCGTGCGCGTGCATTATTGCCGTTCCCAGCGGGACGGGCGCAGGGCAGGCTTCCAGAAGGCGGCTAAAACAAACATCAACAGTGGGGACGGCCGGGCGGGTGGCGGAATGGCGTTCCTGCAGGGCGGCCGTTCAGTGCCTGGGGCGTGCTTGCGTGCTTACTAAATCCGAAAGTCAGGCTATGGCTGGTGGATTCCGTCGAGCACGCAATCGCACCTAGCGGGACGGGTTTTATAAGTCAAGGGCACGACGCGCCCGCCTGCTTCTCCTCGCTGCTGGGCGTTGCATTTCCGAGACATTTTGAGCATCAAGCGGGAGCGTTTACCTGGCTCTGGGAAAGCGTTGGATCATTGGCAATTCACTCGCGGAATCCGAGGTCGCGCGTGTCGTCTTGCTGCAGGGCGCCGCCATCGGAACGCCCGCCTTCCTCTTTGGGCATCCATCGCCAGCGCCCCCGCAGCCTCAGCTTCAACTGCCGGTTGCGAGATCGCGCGCCAGCCAGCAATCAGTCAACTCTAATCTCATCAGAGAGAGTCGAATCTGCGGATAGCTACATCTGCCATGGACCGTCACCGCCGCTCCCAGGACTATGACTCGCCCGACGGCGGCGACAAGTCCTTCGCCAAGGACATCGAGGCCAAGGCCACGGCGACGGCGCACCCCGACCATGTCGCCGAGGGCCTCGTCTTCGCCGAGTCGGACAAGCTCAAGCGCGCCCTGTCCGCCCGCCAGGTCCAGATGATTGCCATTGGCGGCACCATCGGCACCGGCCTCTTCCTGGGCACGGGCAAGTCGCTGGCCACCGGCGGGCCGGCCTCGATGCTGATATGCTACGCCATCGTCGGCGCCATCGTCTTCGTCACCATGCTGTGCCTGGGAGAGATGGCCGCCTTCATCCCCGTGGCCGGCAGCTTCTGCACCTACGTCGGGTGAGTGAGATGAAACAAAAATGTGAGGAGACAAGAGTGCTGACGCTGCACGCAGCCGATTTGTTGATGACGCCTATGGCTTTGCCCTGACGTGGAACTACTGGTTCAATGACGCCGTTTCCACGGCGTCGGACCTCGTCGCCCTGCAGCTCATTCTGGAGTACTGGACCAAGAACTTCCCGGGATGGGCGCTCAGCTTGATCTTCTGGTTCGTCCTGCTCGGTGCCAACATCATCACCGTGCGGCTCTACGGAGAGGTCGAGTACTGGCTGAGCCTGCTGAAGGTCATCACCATTGTTGTAAGTTACCCTGCGGATTGGAAGGGTGCCACAGAGGGGTCCCGCTCACGCGCATGCTAGGTCTTCATCGTCATGGGCATCGTGGTCAACGTCGGCGGAAACCAGGACGGCCACTACATTGGCGGCGAGAACTGGCACATCCCCGGCGCGCCGTTTGTCGGCGGCATCGGCGGCTTTGCCTCTGTCTTCGTCACGGCCTCCTTTGCCTGTAAGTTTCCGCGAAACTTTTGCCATCCAATCACGTTTTCTGACCATGGACAGACGGCGGTACCGAGTCCATCGCCATCACGGCCGGTGAGACCAAGAACCCCACCAAGAACATGCCTCGCGTCGTCAAGAACGTCTTTTGGCGAATCCTCCTCTTCTAGTACGTCGACGGCACCTGAAGTACCTAAAGCTCTGCGGCTGACCCTCCCACCCCAGTTTCCTGTCCATCCTGCTCATCGGCCTCAACGTCCCTTACACGTACCCCGGTCTGAGCTCCAAGTCGACGAGCACGTCGCCCTTCACCATTGTCTTCCAGATGACTGGCGCAAAGGCTGCTGGAAGCGTCATCAACGCCGTCATCCTGACGAGCGTACTCTCCGCAGGCAACCACGCCTTGTTTGCCGGCGCCAGGCTGCTGTACACGCTCGGCATGGAGGGCCACGCGCCCCGCGTCTTTGGCAAGCTTAACCGGAACCAGGTGCCCTGGGTGGCCGTCCTCTCGACGAGCCTTGTCGCCGGCCTGTGCTTCGGCTCGAGCTTCATTGGAGCCGGCCAGCTGTGGAATTGGCTTCAAAAGTGAGTCCCGCTAATTATTTCACGCCGTCCATGGGCCTTTGGCTGACATCAACCTAGCCTCGTCGGCGTCTCCAACCAGCTGAGCTGGATCTCCATCGGCATCGCCTCGATCCGCTTCCGCAGGGCCCTCGAGCGCCAGGGCAAGACGCACCTCCTCCCCTTCAAGAACTGGACGTACCCGGCCGGCCCGTGGATCGCCGTCATCCTCAACAGCTTCCTGGTGCTCGTGCAGGGCTGGAGCTGCTTCAGCCCCAACTTCGACGCCGTGAGCTTCGTGAGCTTCTACATCGAGCTGCCCGTCATGTTGGTCATGTACCTGGGCTGGAAGTTCTGGAAGAAGACCAAGCTGGTGCGGCTGGACGAGATGGACCTGGAGACGGACGTGTACCCGGCGCAAGAGGAGAGCATCGAGGAGAAGGGGTGGCGCTCAAGGCTCAAGAGCGCCGCCACGTGGCTATTTTGAGGATTTTTTTGCACCGCACGAGCGTAGAGATTTCAGCGTTTGAATACGAGACACGATACAGTACAAGTGCCATTATTCTGTTTGAGTGGTGATGCTTGCCCTTGACCGTAGAGACAAAACATAAAAAGGTGGAGAAGTGCCAAACAAGACTTTCAGGGAATGGATATAAAACCGGCGTCTAGTGCCTCAAGGTTACATGATGAGTATCTTGTTCACTGCTCCATGGTTGACAATGAACGTCTGTCCTACCTAAGCAGTAGGGACAATTGTACCACCTTCCCTCGCCTGTTTGCGTTCACTTACACGATGCCGCGATCGCCCAGACAGGCATATTCTCCACCGCATTTACAGGGCCCATTGGAATCGCTCATCAGTATGTTTATCCATCCTCAAAAGTTCATCCATTGTGCGATACGTGTGACGCAGTCCAGCTCGGAGCATGGCGTACATTTGGGTTCAAGTTCTGAATTTTACTAACCAGCGGCAGGCGCCGTTGCAGAAGCCGCCATCATTGTAGCCGTTGACACAGTCGCTGGCCTCACCGTGGCCGTTACCACAGTCGCCGCAGCCACTGTGGCAGCCATCATCGTGGCCGCGGTGATAGTGGCGGACGCGACGCTGGCCATTGTCACGCTCGTCGGCGTTACTGTGGCTGCTGTCACAGTAGGGTTGAGCAACGGCGGTAAGCTCCTGCAGAGAGGTACGGCTCGGGCGAGCCGATGAACAGGTATATACACGACGGAATCCGTACAAGACGGTAGACCTGTTCAAAGGAAATGGGGCATATTTCGCTTTCCCTCACCCACGTCTTCCAGACCATTGTCGGGCGCGCTCACGATTGCTTTCCCACCGTCTGGTCTTGGCGAATTCACCGCAATGTCGTCGGCGATGTCCTTCTTTCGCCCGCAGGTGGTTTTCCTTACCGGATCCACAGGCCACCTGGGCGCATGCCTCCTGTACAAGCTGATTATCGTGCTTGCAGTCTCCAAAGTCTACGTTCTAATTCGCGGCTCCGAGGAACGGGCTATCAGCTCGTGGATTGAGCTCATGCCGGCGCATACCAGCCGCATCCTCAGAACCGGACGGGTTCACTTCATCCGTGGCGACGTGGTGAAGCCAAATCTCGGCATCAGCGAGGGCGACATGAGTGACATATCAAAGGACGCCACCATAGTGATCCACGCCGCCGCGGATATAAGCCTCTGGGCGAGCTTACGGGACGCCGTTGTCAGCAACTGTCTCCCGTCGCTCGAGCTGGCACGTCTCGCCTCGAAGTTCGACAAACTGGTACATTTCGTTCAAGTCTCTAGCCTGTACGGGTTGTCATTCCTGCCCGATGGACCCGTGCACGAGAGACTCTACATGGTCGATGCTCCGGAGAAGGTTCTAGACGACATCATGGCGGGCCGCGACACGGCTATCGGAGAGTACGCTAACCCATATACCCGGTCGAAGCATCTCACGGAATGCCTGCTCGCGACCAGCTATCCGGAGCTGCCTTTGATGATACTGCGACCAAGCACCATCGGCCCTGCCATATTCCAGCCCTTTGAGCTGTACGGCAAAATGCAGTCCATGCCAGTCAGCTTGCTCTGCTCCCGGCTCATGTACCCCGGCGACGGGGTGAATCTATTCCACGCCACCCTCGGCTCGGCCTCCGGGACGAACGTCCTCGACGAGGTCCCGGTCGACATGGCAGCCAACGTCCTGCTCCAGAATGTTCAGAGGAATACTCGCGGGCCCGTACACGCGAGTTCTCAGGTGTACATTCCCCGGACAGTAGACGACTACGTGGCCGATGTCCACGCCTGCGTCCCAGAGAGTTGGAAAAGAAAGATGCCCCCGGTCGCGTTCACAACGGATCGGAACGCGCAAACGTGCGGCATCTCGCGCTTCTACCGGAACGTCACGCGGCACTGGCTGTTTTTGTGCGATTCTAGCCGGGATCTGGAACAAGATGGACCGCTGGGCATGTCCTTGGAGGGACTCAATTTCCAAGAGTTCACGAAGGAAAGAATGCAGATGATCTTTACCGAGACGAAAAATATCTTGCAGAATTCGCGTCCGATGCGTAGTGCTAAAATGTAACATGAGAAGGGGCAGAATCGTTCATGTTGCTGGTACCTTCATCCCCATCAACGGCCTCGTCCACAAAGGTGGCTCCAAGGCCAGGCCGCGGGTCACGGTGCTCGGTCATCAACACCTCGGGCGAATAATTGCCAAGCATTGCGCTATCAGCCCGAGAAGCCGCTCGTCAACGGTCCAGGTGAGCGGCTGGTGCCGGCTGGTCGGGCTCGTACGGCCCCACCCGGACCATCAGGCCACCTCGGGCTCCTGGTGTCGAACCACGGCAGCCGGATCGGCAGGGTGAGGCAACGTACACGTAGACTACGGCTATCCAGAACAGAGGTGCCCAATTAGACAGCAGGCGACTCAAGGGATATGTTTTGGCATCAGTCCACCAATTGGCTATCCCTTGGAGCTACCCTGGAGCAACAAAACCCGAGCAGCCATGACGTCCTGCCGATGACAAACTTGATCGGAAGGCGAGCATTTGCCATGTGGGAACGGAGTACGGATAGGCGCTGCCGAACACGAAAGAGCGGAGTACGGTGCGGGGTGTCAAACTGTCTTGCAAGTGGAAGCAGTGTTTGCCGATACTAGGTAAGGTCGTCACGCGCCCTTGATAGTACTTGGCAAGGCGTCATGGCCGTTGGTTAGGCGACACGTACTGCCACGTGCCTCAGCGAAAGCAACCAGAGGGTCGAGCAGTTGATACGCCGAAGGTTTAGATTGGCATGGCCCCGTCCCCCCCTTGGTAGGCCAGGAGCTGACGCCGCCAATAGGGACGAGCTCCCGTGTTCCGGCCAAAACCCCCTCCCTCTCTTCTGCAGCTTACTGCAACGGATGGATGCCGCAGTCAATGGCACGGTCGAATTGGCAGTCGATGTACGGAATAGGAGGTCGTCAGCTTATCATCGCCTTACGTGGGGTCGGTTCGGCGACATTCGACATTTGGCGATGCGTTGCGAGCAGTTTGGAGAAGCTTCCAGGCACAGTACGAGTACAGGGTAGGGCGCCGCCATGGCGTGGGTGGCAAACACGGCATTTGTTGGGTGGCGTTGCAGAATCCCATGCTGGCGGCCATGGCATTCTGACTAAAACGGCAGTCCCCCATTTAGTCGCCTCGCATCCCATCACCACACAGCCAACCACCATGCCAAGGGCGCGTCCGCCATCTACGGCAGAGACACTGCGGTATCCGCTGACAAGATCCGCATCGCTGGCCATCCTCTCCGCCAGCATAGAGGCCCATCTAGGCCGCTCGCCAACACCCGCCGAGCCGGGAACCACCACCCACGGCACATGAATGTCCATCGCCAGCTGCAGCCCCGAGCACAGCATCGAGCCGGCGCCGCGGACGACGACGGGCCCTTCGCGCCGAGACGGTGCCGACGACATCGCGAGCGGGGTGCCATGGATCGCCGCCCGCGATAGGGGTGTCTCACCGTCGACGCTTGGCGCCCGCCGTCTGCAGCCCGGTGACGGTCTTGGCTTCCAGATGGCACGTCTCCCTGTGTTGCCGCGAGCCTGTAACGTTGCTGAGCTGACTTGCTTGCCATTAGATCCGTCGCGAGGACGACGACGTGGACTTCCCTCTCTTCATGTCGCCCTGGCACAGGTCTCACGCCATGGCGATGCCCGCGCCCACGACTCCGAAAGCTCACCGGAAGCCCGACGACAAGGTAACATCGACGTCGCCACCGGCTGCGGCGAAGATGGGACCAACACACGGTGCAGCCGCTCCTGCAAGGAAAAAAAGCATCCATGAAGAGCCCCCCAGTGCCTTTACACAGTCCCGCCACCATGCACGGGATCACAGTCGCGAACCTTCGCCTGAGCATGTACGTATTCCCTCCTCAGTGTCCGTCGTAGCGGCAGGCATGACGAAGAGGGACCCATAGCTGACCATCGAAGCGCTCTGGCGATGCTCTCCTCGAGTGCCACGCCTGCGGCACCAGCAGGACCCCTGAGTGGCGACGAAGTCTTGACGGGCAACACGTCCTCTGCAACGTGTGCGGCTTGGTTCTCGCCAAGAAGCAGCGGCGCAAGATGAAGGCGTAAAAGCGTGATTCGACGCTGAGCTTGATTGAGCACAAGTATTTGGTGCTTCGGAGGCCGAGTGTGTACGACTCTGAGGGACGGAGGAATTTTCACTAGCAAGTGCAGAATGATCTGGCGGCCACTGGTAGATTTACGGCATGATTGGGACATGGCCGCGAAGAGAGTATGAAGTCAACGAAGTATACGATAGTAATAGCATATTGAATGACAGCGTCGCCGCCAGAGGCTATCTATTTGAGCTTGGCTCTTATGCAGGTATAATTTACAGTCTAATCATCAGCGTCTAATCATGTTCCTCGCGCCCCCAGGCGCCGCCGCCGGGCGACTCAATAATGACACTCTCCCCCGGGGCAAGCTTCGTAGTCGCCTTGGCCCCCAGGTTGATGGTTCTCCTCTTGCCCGTTGCCGGGTCCGTCACGAGCACCGAGTTCAGGCCCGCCTGGCCGTCGCCGCCGCCGTCCATGCCGTACGGGCGGCGCGACCTGCGCTCGCTGAGGATGGAGCACTGCACAGGCACGCGGAACTCGATCTCGCGCACCGTGCCGTCGCCGCCCCTGTTCCGGCCCTTGCCGCCGGAGCCCTTGCGCAGCTCGAAGCGGCGCAAGATGCAGGGATACCGCTTCTCGAAGACCTCCGGGTCCGTGATGCGCGTGTTGGTCATGTGCGTGTGGACGCCGCTCTGGCCCTGCCAGGTCGGGCCGGCGCCGGACCCGCCGGCGATGGTCTCGTAGTAGCCGAAGCCCTCGCTGTGCTCGCCCGTGACGGGGTCCTTGCCGCCGGTGCCGAAGGTCAGGTTGTTGCAGCAGCCCTGGCTGGCGGCGCAGGCCTGGAACGCGCGCAGGACGACGTCGGTGACGCGCTGCGAGGTGAGGACGTTGCCGCCGACGACGGCGAGGCCGTCGGCCGGGTTGAGGAGGGTGCCGGGGGGGATGACGATGTCGATGGGCGCCAGGCAGCCCTGGTTCAGGGGTATCGACGAGGAGACGAGGCTGCGCAGGCAGTAGATGATGGCTGAGTGGGTGATGGCGATGGGGGCGTTGGTGTTGCCCAGGACCTGGGGCCCCGTGCCGGCAAAGTCGAACTTGGCCGCGCCGTCGGGGGCGATGGAGACGGTCAGGCAGATGGGCGTGCCGTCGTCCATGTAGTCGGTGGCCGTCAGCTCAGGGCCGAGACGCTCGCGGGTGGCGCGCATCAGGGCTCGGACGGCGTCCTCGGCCGTGTGCTGGATGGCGAACATGTAGCGGTGGACGCAGGCGAGGCCGAACTCGGCGATGAGGGCCTTAATGAGGGCGATGCCCTTGGCGTTGGCGGCGATCTGGGCCTTGAGGTCCGACAGGTTGTCCTGCAGGCGGCGCGTGCCCGAGCAGCCGTCGTGCTTGGCGGGCTCGTCGAGCAGCAGGCGGCGGACCTCGGCCTCGTCGAAGCGGCCGGCGCTGACGAGCTTGGTCGACTCGATGGCGGCGCCCTCCTGCCACAGGGCCGACGAGGTCGGGGGCATGGAGCCCGGCAGGATGCCGCCAATGTCGGCGTGGTGGCCGCGTGAGGCGACGTAGAAGGCCAGCTCGTCGCCGTCGAAGACGGGCGTGATGACGGTGATGTCGGGCAGGTGGGTGCCGCCGCACGACGGGTGGTTGGACATGAGGACGTCGCCGTCGCGCAGGCGGCCCTCCCACTGCCGGTGCTGGTACTGGACGGCGAACTGCATGGAGCCCAGGTGGACGGGGACGTGGGGCGCGTTGGCGACGAGGCCGCCGTCGGGGCTGAAGATGGCGCACGAGAAGTCGAGGCGCTCCTTGATGTTGGTCGACACGGCCGTCTTCTTGAGCGTGCGGCCCATCTGCTCGGCGATGGACATGAAGCGGTGCCCGAAGACGGTGAGCTGGATCGGGCTGAACTCGGCCTCGGCCTCGGCTCCGGCTCCGGCTCCGGCCCCGGTGGCGGCCTCGGCCGCGGGCGGCGCCGGCTTGTCGAGGGCGCCGTCGATGACGACGTAGCTGTCGAGCACCGTGGCCGTGGCGCCCGGCGTGACGAGGATGGTCTGCGTGTTGTCGATGATGAGGGCCGGGCCGGCGAGGCGCGCGCCCTCGGGCAGGCCGTGGAGCTCGTAGACGGGCGTGTCGACGTGGCCGGCGCCCTCAAAGTAGACGCGGTTGCGGCCCTGGGGCGCCGGCGCCGGCACGCGCAGCCCCTCGACGGCCTGCATCTGGGCGTAGGGCGTGCGGGCCTGCTTGGCGCCCGTGGCACCGACGGCGCGGACGCGGACGTCGTCGACGATGATGGCCTTGCCGGGGAAGTGGAAGCCGAAGGCGCGGCGGTGCGCGGCCTCGAACTCGCGCGTGAAGTCCCAGTCGTCGCCCTTGAGGATCATGAGCGAGCTGCTGGAGCCGGCGTAGCGCATGCTCAGGTAGGCGCTGTGCGAGATGTGCTCCCGGGAGAAGCCCTGCCTGGCCAGCTCGGCCTCGGCCTGGGCGGCGAGGGCCTCGAGCTGCTCGCGCACACCGGGCGCCGTGTCGGGCCCGTAGGCGATGGCGGCGGGCCGCTGGATCTCGTGGACGACGTCGGCGAGGGAGATGCCGTAGGCCGACAGGATGGACGAGTACTTGTGGATGATGATGCGCGAGATGCCCAGCACGGCCGCCACGGAGCACGCGTGCTGGCCGCCGGCGCCGCCGAAGCAGGCCAGGTGGTGGTCGGCGGCGTCGTAGCCGCGCGCCTCGGTCAGGGCGCGGATGGGGCCGGCCATGCCCTCGTTGGCCACCTTGAGGAAGCCGAGGGCCACGTCCTCGGGCGAGAAGGGCGACAGGCCGGCCCGGGCGCGGTCGCGGTTGATGTCGGCCGTCAGCGCCGCGAACTCGCGCTCGACGACGTCGCGGTTGAGCGGCTCGTTCTCCTTGGGGCCGAAGACCTTGGGGAAGTAGTCGGGCAGCAGGCGGCCGAGCAGCAGGTTGGCGTCGGTGATGGTCAGCGGGCCGCCCTTACGGTAGCAGGCCGGGCCCGGGTGCGCCGAGGCCGACTCGGGCCCGACGTTGAAGAGGCCGTTGCGCCAGGCCAGGATGGAGCCGCCGCCGGCCGCGACGGTGTGGATGTCGAGCTGCGGCGACTGGATGGCGATGCCGGCCGTCGTCGTCTCGAAGACGTGGTCGTAGACTCCGGCGTAGCGCGACACGTCGGTCGAGGTGCCGCCCATGTCGAAGCCGATGACGGGGCGGCGCTCGTCGGCGTCCCACGACGTCTGGGCGTAGCCGACGACGCCGCCGGCGGGCCCGGACAGGATGGCCTTGAGGCCGCTGAAGGCGCGGTAGTCGGCGAGGCCGCCGTCGGACTGCATGAACTCGACGCGCGTGGCGGCCGAGGCGAAGCCGCCGCGGAAGTTGGCCGAGATGGAGTCGATGTAGGCGCGGATGATGGGCGTCAGGTAGGCGTCGGCGACGGCCGAGGTGCCGCGCGGCACCACGTTGATCATGGGCTGCACCTCGGACGACAGCGTCACCGAGAGGCCCAGGTCGAGGGCGAGGCGGCCCACGAGCAGCTCGTGCTCCGGGTAGGCGTACGAGTGCACGAAGACGACGGCGACGGAGCGGAAGCCCTGGTCGCGCAGCGCCGCGAGCTGGCCGCGCACCGCCTCCGGGTCGGGCCGCTGCAGGACGCGGATCGTCTCGCCGGTGATGGCCGTGGCGAGGTTAACATCGTCGTCGCCCGGCGTCGTCTTGGCGCCGGCCGGGTCCTCGGTGTAGTCCTCCATGGTGACGCGCTCGTCGACCTCGACGACGGCGTCGAAGAGCACCTCGGGGCGGGCCACGGAGAGGTCAAAGATGTCCGGGCGCGACTGGTTGCCGATGGCCAGCAGGTCGCGGAAGCCGCGCGTCGTGACGAGGGCGACGCGCTCGCCCTTGCGCTCGAGCAGGGCGTTGGTGGCGACGGTGGTGCCCATGCGGATCGACTCGAAGTGGACGAGGTCGAGGGGCTCGCCGCGCGGGTGCGGCTGGCCCGTGACGAGCTCGAGCACGCGGCGGATGCCCTCGGTGGGCGCGTCCTGGTAGTTGGCCGGGTCGACCGATAGCAGCTTGAGCACGACGTCCGGGCGGCCGGGCACGGCGGCGTGCACGTCGGTGAAGGTGCCGCCGCGGTCGATGGACACGCGGATGCGGAGGGACGAGACCGTCATGGTTGCGGCGTTGGTGTCGACGGCAACGGCTGAGGTCGTGTCTGGTGTGTGACACGGCTCCGTCGAGAGTCGGAGGTTGTCGGCCAAGTCGGGCTCCCTTTATAACGGGCTGTTCGGTCGCGATTCTTTGCCTCCTCCGCCCCCCCCGCGTGGTCCCCGCCAAGGTGGTCCGCGCCGACGGGGGCCCGTCTCCGTTCTGCTCTTCCCCCCCACGCCGAACCGCCCTCGTGCCTGGCCAGTGCCGATGGCCGGCTGGCCCTGCGCCAGGAGAAGCAGCAAGTAAAACGAGGGACTTCCCGCCCGTCGGCGCCGTCGAGGGCGGAAGGCCAAGTCCGGTGCGGCCGGAGTGGGTCCGCGGCCGGGTTGCGGGAATGGCGACTCGCCAGTCCACGCCACGCGCTGCGGTGGAGCCGCTCGGAGTCGATTTCCGACGAGGAGGGGAGGGGCCCCCAGGAGCGCCAGAGGGTGCTTGATTGCTGGGAATCTGGGGGCTGCGCGGGGACTGTGGCCGATCCCGTCATCCTTGGCGACGCTGCACGCTGCATCTTGGTTCCCGATCGGCTGCTTCACGGAGATGCCACGCGACGACTGAACCGACACGCGACCGTCGTACAGTGCAATCCCCTTGGCCGACAGCTGAGCTGAAACCACCCGCCCCCAAGCTGGATCTGGAGTACGCCTCCCCGCGTCTCCCCGCGCGCGACCCCTGGAGTCGGCCCCCGCCTCGACCACCGTCCCGTCAGCCGCATGAGCCGCATCCTCTGCCTGTCCTCGACCATCGCCCGTCCAATATCAGTCGAACCCGGCCGTAATTACCCCAGACGAACCTTCGTCCCCAACGGAGCCCCAGCCCGCCTGGACGGAGTCGCCCATGCCCTATCCCCGCCCCCGCGAGGATACCCACATCACGCACCGTTGACGACTCCCTCTGCCACTCCGTTCGCCCGCCCGCCCTCACACCTCACCACCCTTCATGGCATCCGCAGAGGTGCAGCCCATGGACCACGTCACCTCGCGGCCAGTCGCGTGAGCCTCGCCCCCTCCCCTGCCCTGCCCTGCTCTGCCCCTGACCACCGCGCCGCCGACACACGTGCCCTCGACTGACGACTGGACCCCTGAACCAGGTGCCTCCACTGCCGCCAGCGACGCTCCTACTGCTCCAAGGAGAAGCCCAGCTGCTCGCGCTGCCGCGACGGCGGGCTGGTGTGCGTCTACGAGGGCGCCCGCAAGATACTCGTTAACGAGTCGTAGGTCCCGCCCTCACGTTGAGAGGTGGATGAGATTGTTGTTGTGTGCGCTGACGAGTTCTTGCCCAGCTATCTACGCGAGCTGGAGGCCAAGGCCAAGGCCCTCGAGTGTGAGTACCTAGCTTTGACGTCGAAGCATGCTGCCGTGCTCTGCTCACCGTCATGCAGCTGCGCTCACGCAACCGCGGGCCATCACCGCGGCCAAGAGCCGGAATGCGGCCCACGATGAGGAGGAGGACTTTGAGGACGAGCAGCCGCTGCTCGAGCCCTTTACCCAGCTGAGCCTGGAGAAGCCGTCGACGAGTGAGTCAACCAGCTCCCCGCATGCATTTTGAAGATGCTCTCGAAATGGTCTTCTTCTTGATATATATGTGTATTATATACATATATCACCGGCTTCATCTTCATCTCACTTACACTGGGCGCGCAACACACAGGCTTCCAGGGCCCGGCGTCGTCGGACAACTTCCTGCGCAACGTGCGCAAGCTGTCGGGCTTCTACGACGGCGACGACGGCAGCCTCGACTCGAACTCCAACTTCTACGAGCCCGACGCCCTGCCCTCGCGGCGGCAGGTCTTCCGGCTGCGCTCGCGGCTGCCGCCCGTCGACATCGCGCGGCGCCTCTTCGCCGCCCAGTACATGTACATTGGCACAATCTTCGCCTTCACGGACCCGCGCGAGGCCTTTGAGCGGCTGCTCGTCGACGCGTACCGCGGGCCCCCCGACCCGGCCGACAAGGACGCGTGCCTCGAGTACGCCAAGGTGCTGCTCGTCCTCGCCTTCGGCCAGCTCTACTCGGTCAACCAGTGGGTCGACTTCCGGGGGCCGCCGGGCTTCGACTACTTCACCGACTCGCTCAACCTGCTGCCCGAGACGCACGAGGAGGGCTCCATCCTGTGCGTCGAGACGCTCGCCCTGGCCGGCTACTTCATGCAGAACATGAACCGCCGCGACGCCGCCTTCCAGTACATCGGCAAGGCGCTGCGCATGGCCATCTCCCTGGGCCTGCACCAGGAGGTCAGCCCGCAGTACTACAGCAGAGGCGCCTCGCCCGACCGCTCCTCGGCCTCGCCGCCGCCGCCACCCCCGTCCTCGCAGACCACCAACAACAGCGGCAGCCAGGTCGGCGGGGAGGAGGAGGCGGCGGCGGCAGCGCTGCTGGACGCGGCGGCGCGGGAGCACCGGCGGCGGGTGTGGTGGTCCATCTACAGCCTCGACCGCATCCTGTGCGTCAAGTCGGGCAACCCCATCACCATCCAGGACGAGGACATCGGCGTGGAGCTCCCGTCACCGCTGCCGGGCGACCCGGCCTACTGCCCGGCCGTGGTGCTGCGGCACTACACGCAGCTGTCGCGCATCCTGGGCCAGATCCACATGACGATATACCGCAAGACGAGCCCCGACGCGCCGCGGACGGGCCGCAGCCTCATGGCGTCGGTGCAGCGCATCATCCTGTCGCTGTCGCGCTGGAACCGCGAGCTGCCCGACGACCTGCGCTTCGAGCCGTCGCGCCTCAGCTTCAGCCGCGAGAGCGTCGGCGCCCTGGCCCACTACTACCAGTGCATCAACATGACGGTGCGGCCGCTGCTGTTCCACGTCGTGCAGCGGCGGCTGCGGGCGGGCGCCGAGGAGCGCCGGCGCGACTGGAAGGACGGGCTGTCGCAGACGACGGTGCGCGTCGTCGACATGTGCATCGGCGCGGCGCAGGACGTGGTCAACATGATGGCCATAGCCGCGCAGCGCGACATGGTTGGTAGGTCATGAAGCCTCTCTCTCTTCTCTCTCATATAGGTAGCATGTAAACAAGGAAACTGACAGGTAGTACGCGACAGCAACCTACGGCTACATGGACGGCGAGCACATCTTCTCGGCCACCATCGTCCTCGTCATGGTCTGCGCCGCGTTCCCGCCCAATGCGGCCAACACAGCCGCCATGAACGCCGGCCTCAGCCTGCTGCGCAGCATGGGTGAGCGCGGCAACAGCCACATGGGCGCGCGCTACGAGCTGCTCGCCAACCTGCGCGCCGGCATCATGTCGTCGCCGCCGCCCCTGCTGCCCCCGGCCCTGGCGGCGCCGTACCAGACGCAGACCCCGGCTCCGGCTCCGGCGACGACAACGACGACGCCGCCGGTCGGCCTCCAGCAGCAGCAGCAGCAGCAGGCCCGGCTACCCGTGTCGACGACGCCGGGGCCCCTGGGGACGGTGCCCATGGCCGTCGACATGCCCTTCCCCGTCGTCGACAACAGCGCCCTCGACGAGCCCTTCTACGACGAGAGCGTCGCCAGCACGGGCATGGACTTTGGGCTGTGGGAGGAGGGCTTCGCCTACCCGACCATGGACCTCGACTTTGACCTGGCGCAGCGCGCGGCCGCAGCGCCGGGGGGCGCCTGGATGGCCGCCCAGGCGCACCAGCTGTCGGAGCTCATGTACAGCGGCAGCGGCGGCGGCGGACACCATGCCCACAGCATGTGAGGTCGGGTGGGTTATACAGCGAGCGGGTGTCCGCACCATATGAGATGGTGGGTTCTGTAGTTACACATAGTATGGAGTAGCCGGCGGCGCAGTACCCCAAGGCATTGATTGCCATGAAATGACCTCCAACGAACCTTCCAAGACAAATGTATTCGGAATTTCCCGTATCAGGAATCTGGAAAACCGTCCATGTTGATCGCTGTGGCTGCCCCCAAGATGCCGTCCGTGAATCCTGTGATGTCGGCGGGCGTCTTATCAGACACACGCAGTCCGCTCGAATACCCGCTGCTGCCCTCGGAGGCCCTCTCCGAGATACCACATACCAGCAGCCAGAGCGAGAGCCGGACATGTGCCGCGATAGAGCACCAACCCGGATCCCTACACCTGACATGTACCAGGTCGACGGCCCCAATCAAGGTGGTGGTGGTGGTGGTGGTGGCCGCCCAGCCCAGCCCAGCCCAGGGGACCGAGTCAGTCGGCAACGCGCCGCCCAGGCCGCCCGCCCAATCTCCAGGGGTCGGCGACGCCCCCCGACAGGGCGAGACGCCACCGTCACCGGGCCTCCGCAACGCCCCAGAACCCCACGGGCTCTCTCTCCACCAGCGCCCACGCTTCCCCAGGATCACCGGCCGACGCGACGACACGGACGACGCGAGATAATCGCCCCAACTGCCGTGGGTCGGACTTGGTCCTCCGCGCCGGCCCCAAGATGTCGTTCGCTTCATAAAAGGATCCCGGGGCCGCTGCCAACCCCCCCACGGGGTAGGTAGCAGGACAGGCTCCAGGCTCGCCCGGGTCCCGCATCAACATCAACATCTGATCATCAGCTTCGGCCAACTTCGTCCCTCTCCTTTGAAGTGAAGTTCCTTCCCCCCAAGAGTGTCGCCCCCGTGCCGTGATGGCTTCGATTTCCACGCCCGCCGCCGCCGCCAACTCCCGCGGCAGCATGCACTCGGACGAGAAGCAGGGCACCGGCCTCGTCATCGACGACGACGAGGCCGTCGCCCAGTCGCTGCCCCAGCTCGACCCCCAGGCCGAGCGCCGGCTGCTGCGCAAGCTGGACCTCTTCTTCGTGCCCATCATCATGGTCGTCTACCTGACGTGCTTCCTCGACCGCACCAACATCGGCAACGTCAAGGTCGCCGGCATGCCCGACGACATCGGCGCCAGCGCCCAGCAGTTCTCGACGGCCGTGTCCATCTTCTACGCCACCTACGTGCTCTTCGAGCCGCCCTGGACCATCATGATGAAGTGGTTGACGCCCCGCCTGCTCCTCACCAGCCTGTGCGTCGTCTGGTCCCTCGCCACCATCTTCTCGGGCTTCATCACAAACGTCGCCGGCCTCTACGCCGTCCGCCTCGTCCTCGGCGCCTGCGAGGCCGGCCTCTTCCCGGCCCTCAACCTCTACCTCACCATGGTCTACAAGCGCGAGGAGCAGGCCACCCGCGTCTCCTACCTCTTCGTCTGCACCGCCATCGCCGGCGCCTTCGGTGGCCTGCTGGCCTACGCCATCCTCAAGATGGACGGCGTCGCCGGCATGGCTGGCTGGCGCTGGGTCTACATCATCGAGGGCATCTGCAGCTTCCTCGTCGCCCCCATCATCTGGTTCGGCCTGCCCAACGACCCGTCCAACGCCTACTTCCTCAACGCCGAGGAGCGCGCCATGATGGCCGTCCGCGCCGCCCAGCGCGCCCAGTACATGGGCAGCGACGAGTTTTCGTGGGACGAGATCTGGATTGCCCTCAAGGATCCGAAGCTGTACCTCAGGTGAGAACGAACCTCAGCCACCCACCCCCCCTTTTTTCCCCCCTTCCCCTGCGTGACGAGACGCTGACCTCTGCCTGCCCCCCAGCGCCATCATCCAGTTCTGCCAGGACATCCTCCTCTACGGCTTCAGCACCTTCCTGCCCTCCATCATCGTCGGCATGGGCTACACCACCATCCAGGCCCAGTACCTCAGCATCCCCGTCTACATCTTCGGCGGTCTGGCCTTCCTCGCTGTCGCCTTCGTCTCGGACCGCCTCTGCATCCGCGGGCCCTTCGTCTTCCTCGCCAACATCCCCGGCATCATCGGCTACATCCTCATGCTCGTCCCCAGCACCCCTGATGGCGTCAAGTTCCTCGGCACCTTCCTCTGCGCCGTTGCCGTCTACAACGGTCCGGGTCTCAACCTCACCTGGCTCAACGTCAACATTGCGCCCCACTACCGCCGCGCCACCGCCATCGGCGTCCAGCTCAGCATCGGCAACTCGGCCGGCATCGTCGCCGGCCAGATCTATCGCACCAAGCCCTACGTCCTCGGCAACTCCTTCTCCGTCGGCGCCCTGGGCCTCTCCCAGCTCGTCATCATCCTCAAGTGGTTCTACCTGCGATACTGCAACGAGCAAAAGGCCAAGATCGAGAGCGGCCAGGTCAACGACCTGCGCAAGGTCCGGACGGGCGATCGCGAGGTGGATTTCAAGTACCATCTGTAATTATAGCACGAAATGGTCCTCGGACATTGTATGTAGGAATTGATGCTGGCAACGTTATTTGCGTTGGGTTCACAAGTGACCATCGCCTTCTGCCGCATGTGTGCACTTCCCATAGCCGTAGAAAGCAGCAGACAGTGACGGCAAGTAGTCCGAGCCCCGTGAAATACTGTCCTTCATATCCCCTTCCTTCCAAAGTATTGCCATCATACACGCCGTGATGTTTTTGTTGTACAAGGTATTCCTCTGCAACGCATAACGACCGCCAGCCCTCCTCTAAACAGGCCCTTGCGGGTTTATAAAATTCAAATTTAGACTCTCGTAATTCCACAGATTCGCCAAGTCCCCGATCTCCTGCTGCGTAATCTCGCCAAATTCGACTGCTGGGTAACCATCTCCTGACGGCGGCGTCAGGTCCATGTATGGCTCCGGGTTGGCGAAGCTGTTCATGGCCAGCGTGTTCACGGGAGCTGTCGCCATAGTCATGGACCCGTCCATGCTTGAAGTGCCGCTTTGCGTTACCGGGAAGCCCATTTGTCCGTCGACCACGCTCAGGGGATTCACAGGTGTCACCGCGTGAAGAGGCTGCGTGTACGCAGGCGGGGATACGTTGGACGACGAGCTGCCGTATGTCATGTATGACCCGGCGCTCCCGGGGTCGCTCGAGATGGGCATCTTAGCTTGGCTATGGCTCAGGGCGGGCGGTCTCGTTGTCAGCCCTTCCGGCCTGTTTCGCTTGCGTGCGTGAGCATATCCCTGTTGCAGGTTGGAGTTGGCCGCCAGGCTGCCCAGAGTTGCTCGCTGCGAGACGCGCAGGAGGATGTCGTACGACGTCTTGGCAGTTTTGGTGACGTTTTTGAGGCGTCGCAGCATGTTGACTGCACCGTCGATGGCGGCGAGAATGTCGTCGCGCCGGGGTATGCTCCCATCGCCGTCGTGGATGAGGGCCGAGCAGAGTACGGCGGCCGTGTCGAAGATGCAAAACAGGACGAAGTGGAACTTGGCGTCCCTCGGGTAGACGTGGTTGAAGAAGCCATGCAAGGCACCCATGAGCTTCAGCGAATAGTCGACGCCGTCCCGGCGGATGCTGAGCTCGACTGGTGGCGAGCCTGTCGTCATTGGCTTCGCCATGTAGGCTCGAATGGGGTCGAGAAGCATCGAGAAAGACATGCTGTGTAGGTAGTGTCGGTGAAGAACTATCCAGGGTCGTTGCGGGTCGCTGCTCTCATCGGGATTCTCGAAATCATACGTCGGCGGAAACGTCTTCATCCAAGCCTCCAAGATCCTTTGGTACTCCTGAACGTCCGCGGGCGAAACAACATTCTTCGGTAGTCCAAAGCGAGAGGCGATTTTCGAAATAAGCTCCGACTGCAGCTTCATGTGGAGGAGTGGCGAAGGAGCGTAGCCCTCCATCTTGAGACTTGGGAGCCCAACGTCGCAGTCGCTGCGGTCAATGAGCGCGGGCCGTGACAGCAGCGCCGATATCTGCCAGTCCCACGTGTCCAAGATGCACCAGACTCTTCGTCGTATTTCTCGCTCAAACTCGGACAGTGGACCAGCCACCGCCTCCTGATGAATACCTGAGGATGGTCAGTGCATGCTCGAGTCAGGAGTTGGGGAAGATGAATCCACCTAGCTCCTGCGCCTCTCTCACGGCTGCACTCAAGACATGCCAGCATTCGACGAAACGCGCTTCCGACTTGTACCAGTAGCACGAGTGCAGCAATGACTGTACGTTGAGGATGTGGCTGTTGCCGAAGGGAATAGCGCTGTGCAGCTCGCGGGCCGCGTTGTGGTACCGCTCAGTGAGGTTCTGCATCGTCTCGCCGAGATCTTCTTCCAGCTTCTTCTGCAGCTCAACTTCGGTGTACTGCGCGGAGCAGGCGCAGATCATGAGCAGCAGACAAGTCCACTGCAGGCCGAGAGGTTCGTCGTCCGCTCTCATGGCCCACCACTGGCGGTATTCATCCAGGAAAGACGGCGGGTAGATGATGTAGTAGTGGTAGTTGACGTTGTTGAGGAAGTTTTGCACGAGCGAGTCTACATGTTTCAAAGCGTCAGCCTTTTGACGCCTCGAGCGTTGGCTTGGTGGCTCACTCACCCGTGTAAGGCCGCGGCGGAAGTATCTGCAGCGCTCGCGCAAGCTGAGGACACGAACCGACGCGCATAAGATACTGTTTCTGTTTCTTCGCCATCGTCTTAGTTTTTCGCTGCGACGACCGTGTTAGATTAAATGAGGCCCGGCAACTCCGCCGACTAAAGTCGCCGTGAACTTGGCTCAGCATACCTCAGGAGCGTCGAGACCGGAGAATAAGTGAGAAGCCGTATAGCCCAAGGCCTCGAAGCCGCTATCAGCATCATCCCAAGGGCTGCTTTCTATGGAGTCATGCTGGTTGTCGAGGCTCAACTGGCGTTTTCGGCCTGTGTCCCGGCTGCTCGGCTTGTCCGGGCTGAGCCGGCTGGGGGCGAAGCAACACTTGTCGGCGACCTTGCGCTTCTGGCAGTGGTTGCATGGCCACTCGCGGCTACACTGTTGTATTCGTTAGATGGCGGCATCATTCAACGTGGAAATGAACAAACGTGAGGGTGAACCCGTGAGAGTGACGGGACCAGCGCCCATCAGCCTTCACTCTACCGGCGTGCCAGTGTCAGCCGCACCGCAGCAAGCAGCCCGGTGGACAGACGACGACAAGCAAGCACAGAGAGAATCATACCTTTTGCTTACGACGTTGACACTCTGTACAGGCCGAGCGGCCCTGGGTGTGATCTTTGGGGCTGACGACCATCGCGATCCGGATCTCGGACAGGCCAGTCAGAGTCAGGCGTTGTCGGTTGGCGCACAACGATGGCACTTGTCCTCGGTGACATCGAGGGTCCAGGCGCCCGCTAATGAGGCATGTATTTCGCCGCAGCTTGTCTCGCCGTCTCACTCGCGGTGGTGATCATGCAAGCCGAACGCAAAGCCTTCTGCGCTCGCCGGGCGGCCGCTAGATTCTAGCGCGCACAAAACGTCGCTTAGGCGGGTTGGCGTATTAGTATGCTCGAGGGGAGATAGCCACATTGGTGATGCAAGCCAGCACGGGCGGCCCTAGATCTGGACGGAGGGTGGATAGACAGGCGCATCGCTTGACGATGAGATGAAACGGGGACCCGGGTGCGGGCTCGTGGAGCACTGGGGCCCGTGGGGGCCTGAGGGATCATCTCGGAGTGGAGAAACCTGCTTCGCCGCACATGACTGCCATGCACCACCGCCAACCCCATCCCCCATAATGGCCTTGCTCCTGCGAAGACGCCATGCGCAGGCTTCGAATGACCCGATTCATGGGATAGGCCCCGAGATGTGGCGACGGGACTAATAGTTCAGCGTCGACGATGTCCTGTCCTTGGGTCCCGCAAGCCGCGTCTTCAGCAGTCAGCCACGGCCGCCGGCGCAACATATGCGCATGCAATTCTGTCACAAATCGAAAATCCAGCGTTGATCGCAACCTTGTATCACAAGCAGCAGGCCTGGTTTCGCAGCGTGGCAGCCTATGCGGCAAAGCGCCTCGATTCGTTGTGGCGCTCGCCGCCCGCGATAGCTCCATGAACGTCGAGGCATAGAAGCGGTGGCAGTCTGCCTGCAGTTCCAGAGGCACGGGAACTTGGACAGCCAGTCGGGTTCTTGGATTCCGAAGAAAGTCTCATCTAAGTCCCCTTTCAGCTTTGCCCAACCACCCTTGCCGGCCTGATACAGGCGCCCGCTCCTCGTGCTCCTCTTTGTGAGTGTGCAGCATCCGAAAGCTAAAGGCGCTTGTGCACAGGCTTGCCCGTCCGTAGATGTTTTCTTACGCACTCGCATTGCGGTACGATGCATATCCCAGTCAACTCAGTGACAGTCAGTCTTTCAAGGGCCCCTCGGACAGACGAAGAGGCACCTAGTATTTGGGCTGTTCTTGGGACCTTTCCAACGTCGTCAAGGACTCCGAAGGCAGCCAGCTCAGGACGAACCGGTATGCAGAATTACGGTCTTGCCTTCAGTGGGACGTCAGTGCGGCTGGTCCAGGGTGTCTACGCTGACGGCCAGACTGGAGATGAGTCGTTGGTTGTGAGCCGGAAAGGCCAATCAGCCCTGCGTAAACTCTGTACATTCTCACCCAAATGGCCTCGCAAGGCATGGATCCCCTCAAAGTACCCTATGCTTTGCATAACTAATAGCTTAGCCTCAAGACCACGGAGCAGCGGTCTTGGGACTGGCGCACGAAGACTTGGGACCCGGTAACCACGACAATGCTGCATCAACATGTTACGCATGCTATTCTCGGTAATCGCCAAAGGCTCAGAAATAACCATGTCGTTGGTACGCCAGTGACACAGATACCAATCATGCATCTCCGGGGCTGTCACTATTTCGAAGCAAACATGATCACCGGCGAAAGTGACGGGCCAACCAGCCAATCAACTACGCCGACGTTCGTAGCACAGCATCGAACCATCGACCCATCTCATGTCTTCCATCGTCGTCCAGCGAGGTGACCAACGCGATATATCCATCTGGGCGAACCACCACAGCGGCGCCAGTACCGTCGACGTCGACGCCATACGACTCGTATGCCTTGCCGTGGCCCTCGTGGTAGCTCGGCCCGTCTACAAACGTCTTGTTGTAGTCCCAGCCAAGCTTATCGTCGAACGGGTGGTACACTTGGTGCAGGTCCGTGAGCAGTTCGACCGCCTCACGAGGCGCCGAGTGCACGAGCAGCACGTCGATGATCGACGGCTTGTGTGCCGTCTCAAATCTGGCGCCGCAGCCGACGCTTTGGGATCTCAAGCCGGGACTCAGCGCCACGCGAGGGCAACGCGGCAGCAGGGCCGCCGACAGCCAGCCACCGAGGTCGTTGACCAACGCAAGCTGCGCGGGGCGTGACACGTTGCCGCCAAAGACGATGACGCGGAACCTGCCGTCGGACGGCATATGGTGGTGGAGCTCCCACGGGCGCGGGTCAGCCTGGCCCAGGACCTTGCATGACGCAAAACGGGTGCCGGGCTTGCAGTTAGTCGCCAACGGCTCGTAGCCGCCAGTGGCGGGTCTTTCTGGCCTCTGCTCAGCTATAGAGGTCAGGATGCTTGGCTGGTAACAGATGCCGATACCCGTGGTGAACTGTCTCCTCGCGTCAGCTACCACTGCTTGCCGCTTCATTCTTGTTCAAGGATCCTTGGGAACGAACCATCTGGCTCATGCGGAACGCCTCCTGGAACTCTTCCATCGACACCCCCGTCTCGTCGAGGACATCCTTGGCTGGACGCCCGGTAAACAGCTTGGAAAACCGCTGGTCAAACTCGATGAGCTGCTTGGCAATCTGCCGTCGCTCCAGCTCGTACGTCGCCAGCACGCTGCGCCGCAGCACGCGTTTGCACACGAGGCCCAGCTTCCAGCCCAGGTTGTACGTATCCTGCATGGACGTGTTCATGCCCTGACCGGCCTTGGGCGAGTGCGTGTGGACGGCATCTGACGGGGTCAGTCAGTGTGACCATGATGATGGTGGCTTGGGACAGGAGCCGGCGTGAGCATGTACGAACCCCCGGCGAGGAATATGCGGTCAAGGCTGCTGAACCGATTGCCGGAACGCTGGCCGATCTGATATGCAGTCCACCTAAAACACGACCCGTCAGTTTCCGGGCTCGATGACCGACATGTCCGGCGGGGGTCATACCAATCGATGTAATGGTATCTTATCGAGTATGGGCTCAGTATCCTCTGCGCCGCCTTGAAGATGAGCTCCGGCGTGATGGTTGACCTGTCGACGCGGCCGGCCCCGGTGGACACCTCCTTCAGCTGAATGTACAGCCTCACGAGCCTGTTCTCGCGGGGGATGATCATGACCGTGCCCGCGTCCGCGCTGTGCACCATGCAACGGTTTCTGATGTCGGCTGTTTTCACCGGGTCAGCGTCCCGCTGCAAGTCAGCCGCTGCAGGTCTTATAACTCACGGAAGTCTGTGATGGGGATGATGTCAAGTACGCCCCTTGTCGAGGTCAGAATCGGTCATCGACAAGCATAGCCAGATCCTTGAGGGGCCAGGGGCTCACCAGACGGCGTCTGTCGTTTCGCCGACCATCTCGTATCCCTCGCCCAGCGTCTTCCGAACCCAAGAGTGCGCCCCGTCGCAGCCAACCAGATACTTTGCACGAATCGTCTCCTCGGCCTGCCCTGCGCTTCGCTCCAAGGTAATGTGTGTGTCGTCCTCAGCCAGGTTGCTCCTATGCATCCCGTCGCTGAGGTTGCTGAGGCTCTGCGTTGGCGTGGCTTCGTGCTCGGACAAGCGCCGCAACGTCACCTCGACCGGATACGCGTCGTCATCTTCAGCGAGATGCTCATCTACGTGTAGCGACGTGGGCATGGTACAGCGGTCGATCTGCACTGCAGAGTGGGCTGGCGACTCAGACTCGCGGATGGCATCGAGGAAGAAGGCCTCCATGCGGCCCTGGTGGAGCACGCATTCAGAGAAGCGTGAGAGGCCCGGCATCGTGTCCGGGACGCGGGCGTTGCGCCGGATCCTGCCCTTCTCGTCGGGATTCCAGAAGGAGACCTCTGGTACAAATTACGTTAGAGCCTCTTTTCTCTTGCTGTACACTTCGGGGCATGGAAGGATGCAAATGGGCGCCTCCGTACCGAGCATGTGGTTTGCCTCCTTCCACACCCTCTCGCCGATGCCGAAACTATCGAGTATCTCCAACGTCCGTACTTGGAACCTGTACCGAGCATTTTAGGTCATGGCGGGTCTCGCCGGTGTGTGCATGCGCAGACATACCCGTCAGCCTGCCCTGAAAACACCTTGTCCGTCCGCTTGTCCACGACACGGGTCTTGATGCCCAGCCTGGCCATCCACAGCGCCATCATCAGGCCCGACGGCCCGGCTCCCACGATGACGACATCGACCTTTGATGCCTGTGGAGAAGAGGAGTCTACGGTAGCAGTCATCTCGAAAGAAGTTACGTTCTATCGGGTCATTACGATTGCGTATGTTGTTGACGAACATTTATACCTGGCATCACCGGCGTGGTGAATAAGCCGTGCAATATATATGACCAAGACTTTACGAATGCACGTGGTGTGCTACGCTCCGCACCCTGCGCCCAATGAACTGAAGGCTTCACATTTGACCTCGCAGATTGAGCTGGTACGACTGCATTCACGTCGCAACGTTCAGACTGAAGGAGCACAGCTCCCCACTCTCTCATGTAATTAATCATGGATTGTTTAGCCTGATTAAGGAATCGTCGCCCTTGGCACGCAGGTATTTCAGTCACCCGTGCTACGACCAAGATCCCTCCGCACCCTCCACACGCGAGACCCGACTGGCCGCTTCTCATTGCCCCTCAGGACCTCAACCCACGGTATGGCCGTGTCGTCGGCAACGTCCGAAGCGTGGTCTGGCTCCACATCAGAGCCGTCTTCGCTGGTGTCCTCGTCCGTCACCTCGAGCTCGACCATGGGCTCATCGTCCTGACCGGCCTGCTCGTACAGGTGCTCCGTGTACGACCAGGTCGGCGCATCGAACTTGCCATGGACGAGCACGATGCCGTGGCCGCGAGACTTTGCCTCGACAATCTTCTTGACGGGCATGGGCGTGAGTATTTGCAGTGACTTGTCGGCGGCGTCTATGCCGCGAATCAGAGCAAGACCGATGGTGCGGGAGTATCGCGGGTCGAGCGCGATGTCATCGGGGTTGGGTATGAACGGTATGCCTTCTGGCGATATCGAGATAGTTGGTTGAGATGGCACATCGCTCTCGTCCCCATCTCTGGCTCCCGGTGAGATGTGTCTGGCAAGTTGGCGGAAAGCCTGCGGGTCTTCGATTTCAACAATCGCGACGATCATGCCGTTGATGCCCTCAGCCAGCAAATCCGACGGTATTTGGTAGTCGTAGCGAAGAACGCCAATGATGCCGCTGTGCTTGCCCGAATATCGCACGACTAATGGGCGTAACGACGAAAGTGCGGAGGGCGACCAATGCAACATCGGTGTCGCTTCCGCGTCAACGCCAAGTAGCGCGTGGAAATAAGACATGGTTTGCATCTCCCTGAAATGTGCGGCGGTGCGGGATGCGAACTCGGCGGGCTGTGATGGCAACGTAGTAAGTGTGTTTTTCGTGGCGTTGCGCAATGCTTCCACGGTCTCTGTCGGTCCTTCTTCCGACATGTAGATGACCTCAGCCGGGCGAATGTTGGTGATAATCTGCACCAAGAGCTCTAAGCCTAAACTGAGGATCCAGCCGGGGGTGTTGATGAGTAGCGGGCACCCTCGAAGCGTCCGACGGTAGTAATCGTATAGATCCATGGCGCACTCAAGATGAAGCTCCGCGGCTGAGGCTGGATTGACCGAAGCCAGAGAATGGCACCGCACAACCTTGAACGCCTCATCGTCCAGGCTCGGGTGCGTGAATGGCGCACCTAGATTAGGCCGCCTTACATGGACCAGCGACAAGGTGCCTGGCGGAGCGTACTCTGGCTGCCCCGGATCAAGGTCCAACACCACGACGCCATTGGCAAACGCCGACCCAGCCTCTGGTTGACTGCCTGTCAAGAAGCGGTTCGTGAGTAGTTTCGAAAATGTCGACTTGCCGGCTGATTTTGGGCCACAAATAAGCGTCGCCGGAGGTTCACGCCCCGGTGCAGATCCGGTCAGGGAGGCGAGTTTCTTGTTCCACTGGGGCGGCGATACAAGCTCCTGAATAATACATCGTTTCGGGGCATCCTCCGATGTCCCGAGCTAGAGATGGTCAGAATGTGATCAAATAATGAGCTTGAAAGGTGTTGCTAACAAAGGTGAACGTTGATGGCGTCTTGGACCGTCGTTCGCTCGCATCTCCTGGCGAGTCGTTCCATATTCCCCGGAACAAGGGCGACAGTCTTCCCAACTTCCGCAAGCTCTCAGCGACGGGATCGCTGTGGAGCTCAAGTCTAGTCTTTTCTGCGGTTCGCAGAACTGGGATCGCGTGGCAATGTGCAGCGTGGATCCAGTGTATCGTCTGGGAAGGCCGAAGTGTTGCCCCAACCACCGTCACCTCACCGCTTTTGACGCGAATGCCAAAGCTCCCGAGGACAAGGAAGCGCTAATTCCGATTAGCCAGAAACACAATCACAGGCGAATATGAGTCCCTACCTCACTATCCTCGAGCCTTAGCTCGGTTACGCCATCAGGCTTGATCCGGTGATTATGCTTTGTCAGGCGAAAAGACGAGTACGGGATTACTTGAGGCTGCGCACTCGTCTTGAGCTTTGTCTCAGTCGCGGTACTGAGGCCGGCAAGTCAGATATGGAGCTCACGGAAGAGGGTAGGAAACCAACTTTGGTCCTTCATCGGGAACTCCTCGGCCTGCTGACGAGCCGTGACTGGAAAGTGACCTTGCCGCAGTCCTCTTGGGCGACTTCGCAGTAGCTCTCGACTGTGAGAGGCCCTGCAGGGGACTGAAGGGATTCGAGGGGCTTGAAGTCCCCGTCGCTTCTGCTTCAGGGGTCGGTGAGGCACTGGTATCAGCTGCCGCAGACGCAGCGAGGCGGCGTCGGGCTGCCAACGCGCTCACCGCGCTCACGGATGCTATATCTCAGGTCATCAGCGGCCGAGATCATGGAGAGCAAGAGACTTGGACGGCTCACATTGAGGCGTCCCAGGAGTGTCCAGCTTTCGCCTCTTGCTGGACGAATTCGACATCTTGCCAGCAAGCGCGGCCTCCGAGACGGCAGTGTTGGGCCAGGCTTGAAGCGAAAGCAGATTCGTCGTGCCCTACATGAGAAGTGGATATACGGAGTACGTGAGTTACTGGTCGTCGGTTCTCATACAACCCAAGATCTGCGAGCGCTCGTAGAGATTGTCTTATCGATAAGCAGGCCCGGCAAGCAGCTCTACGCGGCGCGACCGCGTTCAGAGGTGGGGCTCGAGATCTTCCTTCGCAACCACGCCAAAATTTCGCCTGCCAAAAGTTTCCGCTGCACCTTCAACAAACCACCCTCGACCTCCAATTGTGCACATTCCACGGCGCACTCGTGCCCACCACTCGCCCACGATGGCGCCCAAGGAACCATATAAGGTGCACTCGCTCAGCAAGCACATCGAAGATACCAAGAAGGGCCTGAGTGCCGAGGCACAGTACAACCGTCGGCCGGTCAAGCGAGCCGCCGCTGCCATCAAGCAGGAAGCCGGAGCTCTCAAGAAGAGCATCTTCGGCGCCCAGGATGACAGTGAAGATGAAAGCAGCGACAGTGATAGCAGCAGCGATGAGGGCGGCTCTGACTTCTTGCGAAAGCTCGCAGCGCCCGCCAGCAAAGCCGCCGCGGCCACGTCGAAGCGCCACAGCAAAGACGACGAAATCGCCGATAGCGACGTCGAGCGGAATGCGTCTGCGAAGAAGGCTGCTTCGACCAAGAAGGCCGTGCCCATCAAGCCTGAGCCTGAATCGTCGGACGACTCGACCAGCGACAGTGACTCGGACGATGCCGAGACGGAGTTGAAAACAAACGGAGCACCCACCAAGAACGCCGCCTCGACCAGCTCCACTTCCACCACCACCTCCGATTCTGAGTCGGACGAGGAGAGCAGCAGCAGCGGCAATAATGCAGCGGCAAAGCCCTCTGCTGTCCAGAAGTCGGAATCAACCTCTGACACTTCCGCTAGCGAGAGCGAGAGCGAGAGCGAGAGTGAGAGTGAGAGCGATGAGGAGAGCAGTCCCAAGGCAACCGCCAAGCCAGTTGCCAACGGCAACACATCCACCTCGAAAACAACCACTTCGACCAGCTCCAGCGAGGAGAGCGATAGTGAGGAGAGCGACGATGATGACGCCAAGACTGGAAAGCCCGCTCAAAAGAATGATGACGACTCTACTTCTGAAACTTCGTCGGAGAGCGAATCTGGAGACTCTGATCACGAGAAAGCCGACGAGTCTATCCACATTGAGGACCGCCTGCACGGCGGTCAGGTTACCCTGCCCAACTTCATTTCGCCTGATTTCGTTCTGCGCAAGGGTGACGACGGTGCCAACGGCCAGGACGTGGCTCGCATCGTCAACGAGGCCAGCATGCAAGGCAAGCAGCTCTGGTATTTCACCGTGCCCTCCAACGTGCCCATCTCTGTGGTGCAGAACTTGGAGATCCCAATGGACCAGGCTCGGCGTAGCGAGAGCGTCTTTTCGCATGCCGGCGAGGACTACGGCGTTTTCTTCGACAGCATGGCACCCAAGAGCTCCATTGAGATCTTGATTCCGTCGGCAGACAGCACGCAGTATCAGAAAGGTAAATCGGCCTAATCCAGGAGGGACGCCGCTCCATCGGCTAACATGAACACAGCTCCACGACAACTCGACCAGGTCATGCACGTTAGACGAATCACCCAGCTGGGTGCTGACAGTGCCATCGTCGGTCCGTCCGAGAAGCGCGCTCCTCGAGCCCAGCCAAAGGGTCTCAAGGCGCGCTACCAGCCGATTGGCGTGAGCGCCCCAATGGGCAAGATTGGCATGGACACGGGCTCGGGCGACGAGGACACCGAGATGGCAGAGGCCCCCGCTCTACCTACAGCTACCAATGCCTCGCCGGACAAGGCTGCCAAGAAGGACAAGAAACGCAAGCAGAAGGGGACTGCTACCGAGGCTGGCAAGCAGAGCGATGACACGGGTCGCAAGGGCAAGAGAAAGCACACCTCGTCCGAAGACGAGGCGGCTGCCGCGGCGGAGCAGCTCATGGAGGAGAGCCAGTCGGCGGAAACCAAAACGAAGAAGCAGAAGACGGGCCGCAACGGAAGCCCTGGTCTCGGATCCGAGTCCCAGCCGTCGGCCGCAGCCAAGAAGCACGCGCCTATCAACCCACCCGTCTCTACCCCCGCTGGCAAGGCAAAGAAGCCAAAGAAGCCGAAGGCGAGCGAGACGCCTGTCCCCTCGAGCTCGCAATCCCTTCCAGCCTTGAAGCAGACGCCCGTGCCTGTGCCTCGGCAGACCGCGGTACCCATCCCCCAGATCCCCAGCAGCTCAGCGCAGCCTCCCAAGGTGTCGCCGGTTCCGGTTCCTCAGCCGGTGGCCACCCCGTCCGCGGGCAAGGGCGAGAAGAAGACGAAGAAGCGCAAGGACAAAACGGCAGCGGACGGCTCGTCGCAGCAAAGCCCTCCCCCCAGCGCGCAGCCACGGAAGAAGGACGACAAGAAGGTGACGCCCATCCCGCCACCGCCCATCAAGGCCTCGGTCTAGAAGTCTAAGCCACCGAAGGGACACCAACGGAACGGCAGCAAACTTGCAGCGCTGCCACGATGGGGGAGAAAGTGAGTTGACAGGCGCGCCTCACGCGTGTACGCGTGTCTGCGTCGGCGAGGGGGATGAGGCAACCGGCACGAGGCCCGATGCAGCTCAGGGGACAGATGAGCAGCGACGCACTTACTCGGCGCGAGGTGGACGTGATATACCTTTGCGGCACGGCGTTTGGGGATTTGAAACGACTATTTGCCATTCATGTACCTGACCTTTGAGGCAGCTGGACATTTCGGGCCTTGGGCCCGGGTAGACAATGCGCAGGGGCTTTACGGGACATATCTTTGCTTTAGGGGGCTTTCGGAGGTAGCCAGTTTTGTAGATCCTCGTCGGTCACTGGATCCTGAACGGCCAGGAAAAGAACTCGGTCTTGACTCGTTTCTGTGCACCCTTGACAGTGATGTGCGTTTGCGTGTAAATTGTTTCACGAGCATCAAAGGCCATCGTGAGCCAGCCACGCAGCCTGGGGTAAGGTGGACCAGGCGTCGGCTTGGCGCTGCGCAGAGCTACTATTTCGCGCGCCAGCGGGAGGATTCGATGGCGAAGCCCTCAGGGGTGAATGGGCCGGCAAAACGTGGCGTGCCGCATCATCATCAGCGCCGTCCGTGGGGAGGGGTTACGTACGCGTGTGCTCTGGGCACTGCTGAGCCATGGACGCTTCGTGTGTCCTCGTACGAGCATGAGCGAGCAGATGGGTACCTAGGTAATATGGCGCAGGCAGGAGTATGCGTACGGCGGTGGACCAAGACGCCGCATTGCGTCGCACGAGTGAGGCCTCTCGAGTGTCTCTCAGGCGCCCGCAGCGTGGTGTTGGACTGACACACGCAGGCAGACCGACAAGACAGACGGACAACCTTGGAAGCACTACGTCGGCCAAGACGCACCCGTGGGATGCAGCCCGAACGCGCCCAATCGACATCGGGCGTGCCTCTGCTGCGCCCGTCTCGGTCGCCGTCGCAGTGCCCTGTCCTCAGGCCCTAGACGGCGCATCTGCGTTTTGGAAGGCTGACGGCAAGGTCAAGTCTGCCCGTCCTTGGTCCTTCTATCCGTAGTCTGGACCCTGGATCTGCGGTCACCGCCTCCGACCCCTCCGGCTGTGTTTTGCAGCGTCGTGCATCCGCATCGTCCCGTCAGTGGTCAGGCAAGCAGGCAGGCAGGATCGGAAACGGCGCAGGCATCGGCAGGGCATCGTCGCATCATTGGGCATCGACGTGCTACGACTACCTTACATACGGATACACGTAAACGTCCTTGCATCGGGAAGCACGACTTCCTTGCATCGACCGATGCGCCGTGCCCCGTACGAGTACACGCTCCCGTGCCTGACAGGAATAGCATCGCACAGCTGTGCTGATGGGGTTAATATCAGTCGTTCCTGGCAAATTAAACTCCGAGACGGACTTTCATGCTGACGTGAGCCGCTTCTTGTTGCCCGCCCACTGCATTGACTCGCCCAGCAGAGGCGGGTTTTCTAGTTTTTTTACCTCAGCATTCGGGCTTTGCTCTCGCTGTGTGGGCTGTCTCTGCGATTGCCTTCTGACTGGTTGCTGGGCGGCGTCGGGCGCTTGCCGGCTTAGCGCAAGCGCTGGGGCCCACTGGAAGATTTCAACACGGCGCATTTTAGCTGCCCGTCGGTAATGGCGAGCGGCGCGCGCCCAGGGAGCGAGAGCGAGGTGGTACTTGGGGCAGAGGTACTCGGGTACGCGCTTTTACTCAAAGGCGCAGTGGCGCCAAGGCTGGTACGGCAGCGGCGCGGAAAAAGCTCGACCGTGTGCCGACGCCCATTGGCCCGTACTATGCGCCTCACCCCCTCTTTTTCCATCACCATCGGCCATTCATCGAACCTCGCTCTCAATCTGCTGACGGGCACATGTCGTCATACAGCCAGCGACCCTCATCGAGGTTGATGCGCCCAGAGAAACGGAAACGAACATGCTTCTGGTCTACCGAGATTCGGTATATCGTGCATTCGGCCCCGAACCTTGGCACGCTGTACGCGAAGCATCGTCGCCAGCGTCGCTTCTCCCCCGTTCCCCCTGTCAGCAAAGCCATGGGTCCACGGCCAGGCACAAACACGCGAGCAATCAGAGGGCGGCCTGCCGGGGTCCCCAGCACCGGAGCTCTGGGGCCAGCCGCCCGTGAAATTACCACCCGTGTTGCGGACCTGTCGGTCTCGTGCTGCTTAACCCGATACATGTTGGCCCTCGTGCACGGAGTTTTGAATGTGCACCGGCATTGCTGCCAGCCGCCGACCGCGCGCTCACTCTTGTGCTCGCTGTCTTTTCTGCGAGTGATCGCTGAACGGGGCACAAGCCGGGGGCGCACGCAAAGACGGCCCGTACAACGCGAAGACAGCGTCGTAGACGAGACTCGATGTAAGGACGTGGCCGAGGTAACGGCAAAGTATGACCACAACCACGACTCCACCGGTGCGGCCACCGAGGCAGTGGATCTGCAAAGCTCCGTCAGGGCCCGGGCCTGCCGCTCTCAACGACTCTTCTGGTTGCCGTTCTGAAGAGATGCAGCGGAGTTGTCTGCTTGGCCAAACTGTGGTTGGCCGCCCTCCGCAAGAGCCGGATCGATCGGAGGCTTCGCGTCGGCATCAGCGCCGCAGGATGGGCAACTGGCGGCCAATGTCATGGCCCCGTGGCGCATAACTGCAGTTCGCCCGAAATCCGTCTGCTTTACTGGCCGCTTCTTCCGCTCAAACCCGTGTATTCCGTGTTCCTGGACCACCCAACCAGTTGCGCCCCATTGGTCAATAGGTTGCGGCTTCCCCAGGTTTCGCGTGCCCACGCCTTCGCATTCCTCGGTTCCTCTCGTCCAGCGGTGAATCGCAGGAAGTCAGATGCTGTCCGAGTGGCTGTGGCCGCCCGGTCGGCGCTAAAGGCGAACAGGGCTAGGCGTCGAAACACCCAGCGCAACCCGCGTCAAACAAGAGGCTCACAGGTGCGATCCAGCCAACACGGTGCCGAGAGAGAAAGAGGGAGAGAGAGGCGTCTCGCGTTCGTTACGCTGTGCTTCCCTGCGCGCTGCGCTGTCGCGCTGCCCCTCTGTCGCGTGACCGCCCCCATCGCCGACTTCCAGTGGCACGCTGCGAACAGATGTGGTTGGTTGCACATGCAGCGTGGCATGATGATGAGCATCGCATCGGATCTGCCCAAGACGCCGCCACCGCCGGCTGACTCTGACCCATCTTTGCGGCTGTGGACTTGGACTGATGTTGCGCCTGCAGCGGCGGTCTGCCAGCTGGGCGGCGGTGTCACAGGTGCAGCACCGCAACCAACTCGTACAGCTACACCGCAGCGATTTCAAGCCGGCATTTGCAAGCCTCCTCCGCTCGAACCATGAGCCGCGGAGCTACGAGAGCTTATAGACGAGAGTGTTGGAATATAGTGCTTGTTCTCGTATACTCCGAACCTACTCGGCAACGGAAGCCGAAGCAGATGCCTTTGTTCGCAGCTTGGAGTTAAGCTGGCTTTCACGGCATCGAGGGCGGCCACAGCATGTCTTTGCTTGGACGCTCCCGCTGTCCTCGGCTCTTGCTTGCTTGAATCTGGCTCGTCTTGAGCCCATGCCTTCGTCGCTTCAACGTTCTGCACATCCCTTTCGGCCGCCGGCCGGCATTCGTCGTCACCGACACTTGCAACCGGCATCGTGTACTCGAACGCCGCCGTGCACTTGCAGTCATCCGTTCGAGGCTCGCGCTCGGGCTTTCCGCGAGGTGCGACGACCCCGAGCCCTCCGCGTCAGCCAACCACAATCCCTGCGCGCTGCGAAGGCGCTGTGGCACCGGGCCCTTCCAGCGCAATTTCAGCCACGCGTCCCCACTGGTCCGGGCGTCCCAGGCCAGGGCTGACCTAAGCCCGATTAGCTCGGGCCAGATTGGAAAATTCTCGCTCCTTGATCCCCCTTCATAATCTGCACAGCGCAGCCCGGTGGAGGTACATGGGCCCCACGTACCCAGTACCCTAGCCGTAGCTTCCGGGGCTCACGCCAGCACGCGCAGCGCCATTGGGCCCGGCCCTCGCGCGGTGTCCCAGTGGGCATCCTCATCTGCCAAGCCCCCCCAGCGGAGCGTCTTGGGGCCGGCGCGAGGCACGAAAAGCCGGACGCTGGTGTCTTTGCTGGGCGCTGCGGCCTGCCATCATTCCCCGACCCGTCCTCCACCGAACACCTAAGACAGCCCGGGCTGCCTGCCTGCCCGCCCGCCCGCCCGCCTGCCAATCTGCCGCCTCCTCCTGACCTGCGACAGCATCACTTTCTTCTCCCCTTCCACCCTCTCTTCTCTCTCACTCTCACTCCTCTGCCTTCCGCCGTCGTTCCCCATCGTCACCTCCTCCCCGTCGGGCGTCCTCCCTCCCTCGCTCGCCAGCAGGCCCGTCCACCTCGCCAAGCCGCCACGTGCCTCTTCGCCAGCGACAGACGCCCATCGCCCGTCGACGACACCACCTACGTGTGCTCCCGCCATCGCGCAACCCCCCGACGAGACCCCCTCCCCAAGCGCCCGCCCGCAAGAGCCACAAGCAACAGACTGAGATTCACCGAGCCCAGGATTATGAGGTAGAATTTGGGTATCCCTTTTGGCATCATTTGGGTCCGTCGACAAACTCCCTCCGGCGCCCGCCTCTCCCGGCTCCCATCGTCGCGTCTTGCGTGCGTTGCTGCTGCGCCACCCACTCAACGTTGCACCACTTTCACCAGCCTTCCTCGAGATCCTCTGACTTGCCTGTCGCAACCGTGGCTCGCTCAACGACGTCAATCTCGCCATGAAGGAACTCCCCGGGTCGGTTCCCGGCAAGCCGGTTCTGCCGTCGCTATGGACCGAAAACCTCACCCTCGCCGTCCTCAGCCGTCTGCCTAGCCGCTACCACGTCGGCCGGCGGCGCGGCCGCGCAAAGTCTGGAGCCACGCGCCCTTCCGACGTGCCCGACATCACCAGCCTGCAGACGTCTTTCAGCTTCTGGGATGGCATCCGCGACTTGCAGAAGCACAAGTGGCAGCTTGTCGACCTACAATACGTCTTCCTGATCGGCCTAACGCTCTTCTCCCTCTCCATCGCCCCCGAGGCCCCCGCGCTCAAGTTGTTTGCCCTGCTGGGCTGCGCCTGGCTTATGCTTATGCCCGCGACGCGACAATTCTTCCTGCCATCAGCGACGATATGGGTCTGGCTCGTCTACTTCTTTTGTAGCCGGTAAGTTCTTTCTCCTCAACTGGTAGAGTTGACTTTGCGCGCCTACGGCAATGGTGGCAACGATAGAGGATTTCTCTCGCTGACAAGTTCACAGGTTCATTCCATACGAATACCGACCTCACATCTGGGTCCGTGTGCTCCCGGCTTTGGAAAACGTCCTGTACGGCGCGAACCTGTCCAACATCCTTTCCGCGCACACGCACGCCATCCTCGATATCCTCGCCTGGCTTCCCTACGGCATCATCCACTTCGGAGCCCCCGCCGTATGCTCGCTGCTCATGTTCATCTTCGCCGCCCCCGGAACGACGCCGGTTTTCGCGCGCGCCTTCGGCTGGATGAGCATCTTCGGCGTCACGATCCAGCTCGTCTTCCCCTGCACGCCTCCATGGTACGAGAACGAGCACGGCTTGGTCCCTGCCGCCTACGGCATGCCCGGGTCTCCGGCCGGACTTGAGCGAGTGGACAAGATCTTCGGCATCGACCTCTACACGTCCAACTTCACTGCTGCCCCTCTACCATTCGGCGCGTTCCCCTCCTTGCACGGAGGTTATGCCGTCTTGGAAGCGCTCTTCATGAGCCACTGCTTCCCTCAATTCAGGATCTTCTTCATCGGCTACGCCGCTTGGATTTGGTGGGCTACCATGTATCTTAGCCATCACTACGCCATCGATCTCGTTGGCGGAGGGCTGATTGCCATGGCTTTCTACTACACGGCTCGGGCACGATGGTTGCCTCAACGACAGGCCGACAAGATTACGCGCTGGGACTACGAATTTGTCGAAATCGGCGATCGTCATCGGATCAAGGACGAAGAATACGGCGAACAGTACTTCAGCCTCGGCCTTCTCGAGCACCGACGAGGCAACTCGAGTGACGGGTGGACTCTGGGCAGCGGGTCCAGCTACAGCTCCAGCAGCGGTACCGTGAGCCCGACAGTCTCTGAGGGACCGTCGGACATGCTCCTCATGGACATGGAGAGCAACGGTCGATTGTGGGATGGCAGTGCGCCGCCTCGTGACGTCGAGTTGAGCGAAGTTGTCGTCATGCGGTGATCGAAGACGCCTTTGTTCGACCGCAAACCTGCGCAACCTCGACGGCACGGCTGAAGCGACTAGAGTCGACCTCTATTCGCGTGAGCTGCGCAGGGCCTCTCACGAACCTGCTTATGACCCCGACATACCCGAGACTTCACATTCACCATAATTTACTTTCGAAACACCCTTTTTTTTCTTACATCTTTGGCATTCATCGGCACAGCGAATTGGCGCAAACGAGGTGTTTATTTTCATGGGGACAGAGCCTCCCTTGGAGACACGCGCACAGTCGTCCGGCTTTTGCGTTCGACTATTAATGGACACGGGGGGGTGGGTAGGGGGCGTGGCGAAACGTACTGCATATTTACGCCTGGATAATCGGCGCTTGAACATGATAGAGTACGTAATGTATAACAAGCAATGGGACGCGGGTAATTCGTGCACATGTCGATATGGGAACATGCACAGATACGCTCGCTAGGATCGGCGCGGACAGGACGGTTTCGGAGAAAGGCGCTCTTCGGTTTTCGGGACGACATGGCCACGACGTGGCCTGCTCGCGAGGGAGAGGCGTTGTTAATGACGGGGGCGAGTCAAGAAACCGTGTTTGTGCTGACGGTTGAGACGGGGAGAGAGGAAGGTGGAGGAAATACCAAAGATGACACTCGCTAGACACTAGACGTATGAAGGAATACTACGGTGAAGAAACAATCAACTGAGTCCTTCATGTTCGGGATGCCCGTTCAACGCTGCGTAGCACGAGTCGTGTCACTTTGCGCTTACTTTGTGCTAACCACCCGTATCCGCTGTGTTTCATGTTCAATGACAAGTCAACGCGTATTATGCGCTTGGCGATTTAGCTACAGCAATGCATCAAATGTGAAAAGAGGTTGAATTTGATCAGTCTTTCCTTTCAGGCGCGTCCGGCACCCGCCCAGCCGGCCACGCTTTATTTGTCCAAATCATCAACCTGGACGATTGTCTGCCCAAATGAATCCAAAAGAAATGCTATCCTGCCAGGCCGAAGCCCGCCTTTGACATCCAAGATGGGAGCGACAAGAGGCTGCCAGAGCGCAAACTTGTCGCGAATGTCCCACGCCGGCAACTCACCAGACGGGCAAAGGCGCGCTACCTCTGCGCGGCGCTTCCGCTCCACAGGCCCTTGCTCGTCTGGACGATACGGTTGGCCTGGTTGCCGGGCTGAAGTGAGGCTGGCACGCCGCTGTCACCACCGGCAGGCGCAGGGGGGTTCGCATTCTCCATGACCACGTCGTTTTGGCCGTCGAGGTCGTGCTGCGTGCCGTAGCCGCTGTCGTCCTTGCCCATGGAGATGGCGCTGTCGTCCTTGCGCGCGGCGGGGGCGGCCTTGGGGCGGGACGGCTCGCTGGAGCGGGCGCCGTCCATGAGGTGCTGGGCCTCGCGGAGCTTGTTGATGGCGCGGACGGTGTCGATGGCGGCGTGCAGGGTGCGGCGGGCGTTGAAGTTCTTCTTGATGGTCGGCAGGAGGTTCTCACCGGCGCCGTCCGTAGGAGCCACGCCGGACACGAAGTGGTGCTGGAGAGCCTCGTGGGCGGTGATGCGCTTGGTGGGGTCGATGGTCAGGCAGCGGCGGATAAAGTCCTTTGCCTGGCTGGAGACGCCGCGCCAGTACTCGACGGGGGTGAAGCTGTAGTCGGCGTTGAGGATGGCCTGCATCTCTTCAAAGTCGGAGTCGCGGTCGAAGGGGGTATAGCCGCAGAGGAGGAAGTAGGTGATGACGCCGATGGCCCAGAGGTCGACGGGCTTGCCGTGGCCCGTCTTCTTGAAGATCTCGGGGGCCATGTAGCCGGGGGTGCCGCACGTCGTCGTCAGGACGTGGAACTTCTCCTCGTCCATGATGCGCGAGAGGCCGAAGTCGGCGATGAGGAGGTCGGCGTTGTCCTCGGGGGTGCGGAACAGCAGGTTCTCGGGCTTGAGGTCGCGGTGGACGATGCCGTGGTCGTGGAGGTAGGCGACGGCCGAGAGGGTGGCGCGGATGAGGTCGACGGCGTCGGACTCGTAGTAGGAGCCCTTGCGGCAGATGCGGTCGAAAAGCTCGCCGCCCAGGGCAAGGTCCGTGACGAGGTAGAGGTTGTTCATGGTCTCGAAGTAGTCGACGAGGGTGAGGATGTTTTGGTGGCCCATCGAGACCTTCTTGAGCACGGCGATTTCATTGCGGACCTGCCATCATGTTGTTCCCTCGGTTAGCTTCGTCCGCACAGGATCATCGCGAGTCAAATGGGATCAGGAAGAGACGGCAGCGCACCATGTGTTCGCGCCCGGCCATGAGGCGCTTGTTGATGACCTTGGCGGCGTAGTACCGCCCCGTGTCGATGTGAACGCATTCCTTGACGACCGAGTAGGAGCCCGCGCCGAGCGTCTTGCCGACCTTGTACCGGCACGGCTGTACGAGCGGCGACGGCTGCGCTGGCAGCTGCTGGCGATCCATGTTGCGACGCGAGCGGCGGCGATAGCGATGGCGATGGCGGAGAGGTCTGTCAGGAAGGGGGATGGGGGATGCCCCGCAGCACACGCGTAGAGACGAGGTCGCCCGAGGCGCGACGTTCGGGCAGTCCGGCCGCTGCCGTTACCGGTGGCTTCGTGCCCGTCTGTAGACTGAGCGATGCAATGAGGTTTCTTGGGCCGGCTCCGCAAGCAGGAGGGGGAGGGTTCGGAAACTCGTCGCTGCTGTTCCTTGGTAAGCTGGCGGGGGGATATTGAGGTTCTGTGTGTGGTGGAGTGACGTCGGGACATGTGCGGAGGAGCGGCGCCGGGCGGTGGGGCGGCGTTCCAGCACGTTGCGCTTTGCCCTCCTGACATTAGCAATCCCTCGTGTACGGTGCAGAGCTGCGCATGTTGAAGAGCCCCCTCAGCTCTCTGCGAGCACAGCTCAAGCCGTCGACGACTGTGTGGGCATTTTCTGCTTTTCTGAGCTGTATCTCGTCACTATGGTGGCCAACTTGCATCACTGCGTTGGGGCATGTCCCAATACGAAGTACCCTGCACCTGGTGATGATGGTCAAGCTTCGAGCGAGCTACGAGCACTCTCTGATACTTGGATGCACTGGTGCAACCCTGAGCGGCTCATTCAATACAGATCACAGTGCATCGCTTTAGAAAGGGAAATAGTGCATGGCGAGTTCATGGAACGATGCCGGCCGCCATGACTGGATGACCTGGTGTTCTGCGTCAGTCTGCGCATCCCCGGCCACGAACCCGTCACACATTACCAGACTTCCCAGAGCCCGATCTAGACAGGCTATACATGGCATGCCCTTGATGCCGTAGTTTAGCAACTACCCGGGAGATCATCTCGAGGAAAGCTGGGTCTTGTTCGCAGCACGTGCGCCTCGCCATGGGTGCATCATCATCCGCGACGCCCCTGACCATGCAGACACTTCGCACCGGGGCCAAATCGTCTCCCTGACATTCACCTTATGTACTCCGTACTACTCGCGTGTATAGCGAGGACCCCATATTCAAAAGGATCGACCACAGGTCGCATAGTTCAGAGTTACATTAAGTTAGGCTCCGTCAATATGGCCAAGAGGGCCGGCCCCGGCATCCGGCCACTGCTGGCTTTGCGCCTCCTGGCGGAGGACCTGAACGGGAGTGGCATACAATGGATCCTAAAGCAAAGAAAACGACCCATAGCTGGTCGGGAGTCGAGCCAAGTGCCTGCCAAGCAGCGGGACCGTCGCAAGCGTTGCTTTGTCCCTTAGGCGACTCCCCCGTCGATGATGCGACGACCCTGTGCTAAAAGGACATTGATGGGGTATTCGTGCGCCCAGGGTGCTTTCTTGACAGGTTCTCGTCGTCGTCTGTTCTTATTAGCTTTATGCGGCCCCGGTTGCAGGTGACGACATGGCCCTCGGCGAGGGTCCATTGTCTGAGACCGGCCTTCCAATGTCGCGGCGAGCTCGGGAGGCCAAGCCCGGCGGGATCCGCACACTCCACGCTGCGCTCATTGTCCCATATTTGAGATGAAGCTCGTCGCTGCTGCCAGGAGAGCGCGCATGGAATCTTGCCCGAGCAGATCCTCGCCAACAATGGATGGGCCCTGTCACGGGTAGTACACGTAAGACCTCGTGGAGTCCCTGTAGGTCCCTGTATGCCCCTATTGTACGGGGTACGGAGTACGAGTAGGTGCCCCTAGACACCCCTAAGCGCCCCTGTCAGACTCCCGACCATCGCGGCGGTCAGAACCTAGCTGTTCCCGTAGCAATGTTCAACTTCCGACGGCCGCAAATGCATGCCGCGATGAAGCCACATGCATCCATTCGGTACTTGGGCGAATGCGATTCTCGCCCCCAGTTTGATCTGGCCCGCCACGACGCAGCCTGGACAGCTGAAGCGTCGCATAAGCAGCCGCCGGCTGACGGTGGGGGCGGACAGTCTGTTGATCAAGGGTGGCGGAGTCGACGATATTAGCAACCCTCTCCTCTCCTCTCCAGCAGGACGCAGCTATCCGGCGCGCGCTTCCGCCCCATCCGCGCGCAGGCAGGCCAGGGCAGGGGCGAATGCACGTGGAATCCGTCAATTTGTCGGCTCCTTGTGCCGGCGCCCGTCCTCGCTGCCTACGAGAACCCCGTACCGCGACCAAGGAATCCGTCTGCTGTTTGCACGGAAGCGTGCTCGGGACGAGAGGATCAGCCGCGAGCTGAACGCGCCACGCCGCGTACGGGGTAAACAAGAAAGCAAGAGTAGTAATTGGACTTCCTGGGGCAAATTCAATATGGGGAGCATCGGACCAGGAGGGTTCGCATGGAAGTGAAAGCATCGGAGCTATTTGTAGATACGGAGCCTAGAAGCCGCCCGTCGCCCGGGCAGCGTCTCAACGAGCTACTCGTATCTGCCTGCCAACACCCTAATTACCTAGGTATCGCACCGACCTACCTACCTAGGTTGGCAGGCCCACGAGTAGGACGGAAAGCCGACCGTGTCCGAGAGAGCCTCCCAAGCTTCTTGCGGAGTAGGTTCAGCGCTATTGGACCAGAACAGGCTGGGCAGCACTGAGTCCGGGCAGCGAGGTGGGCCAGTGGACGTCAGGCGCCGCGCCACGGGAGCCCCCAGGGGCCCAGGGGGGGCTTGCAGCCGCTAGCCTCCCCCGGCGTGCTGCGACTTTCCCAAGCCTCGAAGCAATTTTGCACGGGCGCGCACCAGCAAGGCCCACGGCCAGACCGACGACGACGACCCTCATCCACCTCGTCGCCATCTCATCGCCATCTCGTCCGCCGCCGCCATCATCAACATCATCATCGACACGCAGCGCGCACGACGCAGAGGCCCGCTGTGACTGTCCCCTTTCCGTCTCTTTGCCTTGTCCTGCCTGCTCTGCTCCGCATCAGCTTGCTCGGCAACCTCCTCTCGCTGCCGATCCCGCCCCGTCGCCTTGGTCGTCGCCCGCGCATCCACGTCATGCTCCCGACGCCGCACCTCCAGCACCCTCAATGCCTGTGACCATCATCGCCAGCAATCTCGCCGTACTCCGCCTCAGCTACAGCATTGACCCGACGCCTCCCCGCACCAGCTGAGACGGACTCGTGGCCGCTCATCCTCGGTAGTCGTCGTCATCCCATCTCTATCCCGCATACGACCCAGGCGGGCGAGTTTGCAATCGACGAGCAATCACAGCCACGCGGCTCCGAGCGATTAAAACAACGAAATACCTCGATAGTAGGATCGCTAGGCTCACCTCGATAGCGGACGGGGACGGGCCGTTTTCTGCGTCGCTTTCGGAGGGAGCGAAATGCCCTCTTTCCTGAGCGACGACAACTCGCCCGTCTTCTCCAGCGACGCCGACATCCTCGACCTCGACCTCAACAACCGCTTCGGCCTAGCCACAGACAAGAAGAGGGCTGATGCTGATGGGGTAGACTTCGACCCCAGAGCTCGGTCCGGCTTAATCAACGAGACTTTCGACGAGAGCTCGACCTTGTCCACCCACGACTCGGACATCTCGGAAACGAATCCGATGCCTTCGAATGGCAACGCGACCCGGCCCACGAGCATGGGATCCATCACAAACGGTACGAGCATGCCTGCGGAGGCCGATGCCAAGGAGGCGCAGTGGTCCAAGGACCTCGCCAACGGGGCCATGGTTCTTCCTGACCGGACGGTGCCACAAGCCTCTGCGTTGGACATCAATGGCTATGAATCATCCCAAACGAGCCATCTGAGTTCCGTTCGCAAGGCGGCCCCGTCGAGCTCATCGGCATCAGAGCAGAAGCTGCCCATGGACAGCAGCCATCTCGCCCTCAGGAGGGGCGGCGACGATTCCGCTTCGCACACCCCAATGGCACAGCCAGCGACTGATCCCCGTGGCACCGAAACCCAGACAGCATATTTCCCGCATTCGTCACAAGTTCCTGAGCATGGGCAATCCAGAGGTTCTCCCCACAGATTTTCCTCGCCGCCAACGTATCAGCCCACCAACGCCAACGGCTTGGCCACCTCGCCTTCCGGCCACCTGCAGCCCCCCGGCGGAGGACAGGCTGTCAAGCAGAGGCATACTTTGGAAACCTCCAAGCCGCTCCCCGCTATCCAACCAAAGGATGGCCAGGACACTGCGCTTGCCAGCGGGCGCTTCTCGCCGAGCGTTGCAGGCTCCACAGGAAACCGGCGGGCCTCGCTGAACCTCGTCCGGCGGACAACACGCTCCATGCAGTCTGACGGTCCCAGAGATGAGGTTGTTCCCGATGAGGACGCTGCTAGGTGGGCCGAGGCATACCGGCAAAAGAGGGCCAGCAAGCGGAGGAGAAAGGAAGAAGAGGACGACGACCGTGTCCTGGTCGGTACCAAGGTCGACGAGAGCCACGCTAACTGGGTCACCGCCTATAACATGTTGACAGGGATCCGCGTGTCGGTCTCGAGGACCAATGCGAAGCTCGACCGTGAGCTGACTGATGCCGACTTTGAGGTGAAGCAAAAGTCGACGTTTGACATGTACGTTTTGGCCAGCCATGAGGCTTTCATTGACGATTCCATGCTAACACGAATCCAGAACTGGCAACGAGCTGGTTCCTTCTGCCAAGTACGACTTCAAGTTCAAGGACTACGCGCCTTGGGTCTTCCGTCGACTGCGATCTTTGTTCCGCCTCGACCCTGCCGATTATCTCATGTCTCTCACGGGCAAATACATACTCTCTGAGCTGGGATCCCCCGGCAAAAGCGGAAGCTTCTTTTATTTCTCCAGGGATTACAAGTACATCATCAAGACAATTCACCACTCCGAGCACAAGTTCATGAGGAAGATTCTCAGGGACTACTACAACCACGTCCAGTCGAACCCGAACACCCTCCTTTCCCAGTTCTACGGCCTGCACAGGGTCAAGATGCCGTATGGAAAGAAGATTCACTTTGTCGTCATGAACAACCTGTTTCCGCCACACAGAGACATTCACACGACCTTTGACCTGAAGGGCTCCACCATTGGCAGAGACTACAAGGAGGACGACCTGGCCAAGAACCCTCGCGCGACGTTGAAGGACCTGAACTGGCTGAGGCGGAAGCAGAACCTGGAGCTCGGCCTCAACAAGAAACGCCTCTTCCTAGAGCAGCTGCAACGTGATGTTGTCCTCCTTAAGCGGCTGCAGATCATGGACTACTCCCTGCTCGTCGGCATCCACGACGTGTCGCGGGGCAACGAGGAGAACCTCCGCGACAAGACCCTGCAGGTATTCAACCCCGGAGGCGAAAAGGCCAACGACGACGAACCCCAGTCGGTCCTCCTCCGGACGCCATCCAAGTTGGAGAATGTTCGAAAGGCTAGAGAACTTCGGCAGATGATTCGGCAAGAGCGCCCCATGCCTATCGGACAAGCCTTGGAGAAGATGACGGACGAGCTGGGAGAGAGCCACAGCCGGCCAGGCTTTGTGTTCAACCAGGACGACGGCGGTTTCAGGGCCACGCACGAGGACAATTCCCCCGCGGATGAAATCTACTACTTGGGCGTCATCGACTGCCTCACTCACGTGAGTCTCCGATACCGTGAACAAAGGCACACTGATGGAACTAACAGGAAGTAGTACGGAATTATCAAGAAGATTGAGCATTTCTGGAAAGGGCTTTCGAGTGACAGGACACAGATCTCGGCGCTGCCCCCGGACCAGTACGGCGACCGTTTTTTCAACTTCATCGAAGGCGTCACCATGTCCCCGGAGGAAGCGAGGAGAGAAGCGCAACGCCGCGACCAGGAGGCCATGGAAGCCCAAGCGTCTGGGGAGGCGGTGCAGCGCATCTCGGCACAACTATCGCGTCACGGCGTACTGCCTATGCCGGACCATCAACCACCGGCACCGCCGGCGGGGCCTACGTCGCCAGAAGGCCGAGCAACCGTCGAGATGGCTTCGAAGGAGGCGTGGAGGACGGTAAGAGGCGGGGCCTCGGAGAAGGAGGTCCCGGAGAGGATACTGAGAACGGGAACGATGGGGCATGACAAGCGTGACTCAAAACGCGAGTCACTGCTGCACGAGCCGATTCTTCCCGTCGTCGAAGAGTCCGGCGAGAACAGTCGTCACGACACCGGAGAGAATGCGGACCGGACAGCATTCGCAAAGAGCGACCTGGCCTTTCCTCCAGCGCCAACCGGCCCGCCGCCCCCAACACCCCCGAAAAGCCAGCCGCCGCCGCGACCCGAAGGCTCCGACAGTGGCTACGGCGGCAACAGCAACGGGACTCTCAGCAGGGACAACTCGCCAAGCGTGCGTCCCAGGCTCAGCAAAGAAAGCCTCAACAAGAGTCTTCCGCCCCTCCCCAAGGAGGAGCAGCAGCGGGGCGGCGGAGCGGGGATGATTGCGTAGGCCGCAGCGACCCTGGCGTGTCTCTGCTTTCCGACCGGATGGGCTGAACGTTGAAGTGTTCCACCCCGGTTCATCCATTACTGACAATTTTGCATGGCGCACGAGAGCGACTGGGCCATTGAATCGATTCGAGTCTACCACAACATGCGGCTGAACCTTGTGCGAGCGGACGCAGCAAGTAGCCGTGTGAAATTTTGCATGCATCACTTTATAGAGGAGGGGTTTTGTATTGAATCAGGTGGCCAAACAGCCGCCGGCTCTGAGGCCATGTTCTCTCTCTCTTCATTTCCTTGTGTATCGGAGCAGTGCAGGAAGCAGTGAAGACATCTGTTTGCTTTCCCCCCTTCTTTCTGTTGCTCAAAAGATACGGATGATACCACCAACGCATCAACAAGCATGCTTGCAAGCCTAATGCTCTTCTTGTACGAGTTTCCATCTGTATTTGTTTTCCTTTGTATGTCGGGTGGGAAAGCGAGCTGGATTCCGGATTATTTAGATGATGGGTAGATGAATACTGATGCTGTCACCCGTTTCCGTGGTCGTCTTGTGAGTCCCATTCGCTGAGGCGCGCTTCATGTGGGAACAGGAACTGGGGTTGAAGGCCCAACGTGACCGAGAGACAGCGTGGAAATGGGGACTTGCTCGTACATGGTCGGTAGTTGTCCACTTGCAATCCCCATTTACCGAGATTGGGGCCAAGTCGGCCAAGAGGCGCTTTGACTCGAGACTTGGCAGGGCCTTGTCAGGACATTCAGACCACTACCGTTGGCTTGCCCCAGATGGCAGTTTGGAGCAGCATTAGGAATGCGGAGAAGCTTTACCTTTGAATCCTGCAAACCAAATCTGGTGGAACTGTATTGACTTGGGGAGAGGCGGGCGTCGAGTAAAGGACCAGCAAGCCAGCCCCAAGCATGGAGTAGCTTGTGATGCATATCATCGACGGGCTCGTACTCGTACTCGTACTTCGGACGCAGCAGTTCGGTGTCAATCTTTTTGTTCACAGCCTCATGTCACCGCTCATGAGTTCTCCATCTGCGGCTGGGCAAAAATTCTCGGCGTTCATGGGTCAATTGGGCAGTCGATCGACGGGATCACTCACCAAGTGGATCGTCCAGCGGTTGAAGCCCACCAAGTGGTTATCACAATCCAGCGGGATCATCCCGACTGTCTTGTTGTGAACTGCATCTCACATGCTATCGATGGTTCACACATAAAAGCGATGACAAGTTGCATTTCTTTCTGGCCTGTCCTCTGTCGGCCCATCCCACAGCCTCGACAATGGCGCCAATCTCTCGCCTTCTCGGCTGCCTTTTGGCAGCTACAGCGCTCATCAGCAATCCCGTTCTTGCTCGAGCTCTTCCAACCGAGGCATTGCCTTCAGTCGAGCCACCGGTGGATCGCCATGACAATGTGACTGGCTTCGCCGGCCCAGCCAGCCCGCCCAAAGCTCGACCTTTTTACGCCATCGCCCACCACGCTCTCATGGACTACAGTGTTCGGGATGCTCTCAAGAATGGTGCTAACGCCATTGAGATGGACATGACTGCCTGGAAAGACCAGTGGTATGCCGATCACGACGGGACACTGACCAGCAGGGGCGACACGGCACGGAAGATATTCAGCACCGTCGCGGAGGAGCGTCGCGCCGGCAAGAACATCATATTCGTGTGGCTGGACCTCAAGAACCCGGACTACGCCAACGCCGACTACAAGAGCTCCAACATCGAAGCCCTGAGGGACCTGGCCCGCGAGATCCTGGAGCCCGTCGGGGTGCAGGTGCTGTACGGCTTCTACGGCTCTCAGTTATCCGGTAGGGCTTTCGGGGTGATCAGCAGTGGCCTCAGCGCCAACGAGGCCGTTGATATCGAGGGCAATGTGGACGACATCAAGAGGGCGTTTGATGCAGGCGGAAATCCCGCGGGCATCAAGCAGCGAATCATGTCCAAGGGCTCTTTCAACCCGTGGCTCAATTTTGGCGACTGCAGTAGCAACAACAGCAACAAGATCTGCCCGCAGCTGCGCAAGGGCGTCGAATCCAAGGCGTTTGGCAAAGTGTTTGGATGGACGATTGCGAGCTACAACGCCAACCAGGCGAACCAGATGATGGGCGAGGCGGGCGTCGACGGCATCATCTACGGGTTCCCGACAACGAATTACTACGACAGCGCCAACACTCGCAACAGTCTCAGCATCCTGACCGACTGGCTTGCGAAGAACAAGGACAAGCGATACCTGGCGACTGTCGACGACAAGCCGTGGTGAGCTTACGAGAACAAAGCACAAGACTTATATAATTGTATATAGTCAATACAGATATATATGTACAACAATGTGCATGTAGCTGTCAAGTTCATGGACTCTCGTGGCGGACAGCTTTCCTATACCCGCGTATGAGAGCGATGGAAATTCAGCAATCAATATCCTGACTAAAGCTTCACCTTGCTCGTCACATGCTCTCAATCTCGTCCCATTTTCTATTACAGGTTCCTATTGGAAACAAGGCCCCAGAGATGCAAGTTTCTACTCTAATGGCGCGATTGACGTTTCAACAACCTCTCATAGACATGAGCCCCGACGAGCGTCCCTACTTGGAGCCTTGGGCGCATTTACATGCACCAACCAAGCAGCAGTTCAATTCTTGAGTGAATATGAGTACTTAGGCTCTGGATAGTGATCCTCGGTGAACAAGCAGTGGGAGTGATGACCAGGTGCACGCACCTGGTTCGCGCCGCCCAGAAACTTCCCTTGTCACCTGTACCTGTATGTTTGAGCGAGCTGCAACGCGTCACTTCCAAATTGCGCACCTCTGCACCAAAGTCGTCAAATTATCGTGAGATCCTAACTCTATGATCTAGCGACAATCTTGGCATCTGATCCAACCACGCCGGTGAGGCCTCCATCATGTACGACATCAATCACACTCTCGATCCAGAAGGGGACGTCATTCTGGTCCTCTTTGACGCAAACGCCCCCTTTGCAGTTCCAGCGACTGAAGATGTGCCACCTAGCGCACCAAAGGAACTCAAGACTGACGATGTTGGACTGTCTGCCAAAGAGCGTATCACCTCAGCCACCGCAACCGCGTCTCTTTCGATCAGTCAAACCTCGCATGACTCACCTGCCGTTGCTGCGACGCGGAAGAGCGGGGGCGCGGACGAGCCTCCGACGAAGAAGAGGAAGAGATCACCCGAAGATGGAATCAGCTTCCGTCTTTCGTCGAAACACCTCGCCACAGCCTCGAGCTACTTTCACGCGCAGTTCAAAAGCCCGTGGAAAGAGTCCCTCGATGTCGCTCAAGACGGCAGTTTCCTTTTGGCAGCCGAAGAGTGGGATGAGAAAGCTTTGCTCACCGTCATGCAAATCATACACAGCCGGGGGGATCATATTCGCAGCAGACTCGAGCTTGTGCCGCTGGCCAAGATTGCCGTGATTGTGGATTATTTAGGATGTCATAAGGCCGTCTCATTCTTCTCAAGAATATGGATGAGCCGCTCCCTCATTCGAGACAGTGTGCTCCCTCAGCCGGGACAGAAGGACCGTATGTTCATCTCGTGGCGAGACTGCTTCTTGTACTTGTTTGTTTCTATCGTCTTCTCTGACGTTGCCATACTTGATTGCGCGGCATGGCAAGTAATTTCCCACAGCCTTGACAAAACATTGCACACTTTCAACTTGCCTATCCCGGCATCGATTATGGGTAGGTACATAGTCTCATTCCTGAAGCGACCCGGAAGCCCTCTAACAACTTCTACAGATGACTTATTTACAAAAAGAACAGAGAGCCTCACCACCATCGCTGCCGGCATCCGCAACCTTATCAACTCTTCGTGCAACTCCGAAAAGTGCATCTCTTTCGAGTGCTCCGCGATACGATACGGCACCTTGATCATGGAGCTGCAGCGACTCAATATTGATCTTGAGCAGCTCGAGCTGGGAGCCGATGGATACAGCTGGCAAAGTGTCAAGATAGCACTTGGGACCATCCGAGAGCCGTACTGGTTTGCTAAAGGTGATAAACACTGTCATAAATGCAGGGTTATTCCACCCGTGGGGGAGGGTGCATGGATGGTAGCTGCGAAGGACTGTTGGCACAGAGGCAACCATCTCCTGACATTGTACGAAGGGCACAAGCCGTCTCGGCACCCAGCCAGAGAGAACTAGCCCTCACCCACGTTCAACGAATGGGGGATGAGACAGTTGTGGCTTTAAGTTGTTTATTTATAAGCCAGAACCTTTAGCTACGGAAGAATAGATGCCTTCCGCGCCATAAATGGCCCACAGGCGTGTATTGAGTGCGAAAATAGTTCGCTCTTACGAATTAAGCCAGGGAGAGCTCTTGGCCCAAAAGATGATCTGCGACCCGAGATTGTTGATCGCAAAGTCCGTGAACTCCTCCTTGGTAAACGGCTTGGAAGTGTTGGGGTTGACTGCCGCCAGGTCCGGCTCCTGGACCGCGATGACGCTGATTGGCAACTTGTTGCGATACTCGGACAGGTACGGGTAAGAGTTTTGCTCCTGGGTCTTCTTGTACGGGATGAGATCCGGCCCTCCGACACCAACGCCGTGCTCGGCGTAAAAGTCAAACGATGTCGACAGGTAGTTGTTCTCGTTGGCCCAGCCGCAGGGCCAGAAGTTGACGTACTGCACTACGTACGACTTGCTGAAGACGCTCGCAGCGTACGCGGCGTTGCTAAGCTCGCCGTCAAAGTAGGCTTGGCAAGTAAAGTTGTTCTTGTTCGTTTCGGGCTCCACGGACGTCTCCGCCAGGTTCATGCCGTAGATGCGGCCGTCGAGTTCGCCCGCCATGGCCTTGAGCAGCGCCTGGAACCTCTCGCGCACATGCTCGTTCCAGTGCACGGCGAGCCAACCGCCGGCTTGAAAGTTGTTCTCGCAGTCATCGCCGTCGCACACCGGCACGCTGCCGTTGGAGTAGATGGGCGCATGCAGGTACTCGGGCACCGGGTTGAAGTCGATGGAGAACGTGCGGTCTTGCAGCTGGACCCAGAGCTTCTTGCCCTTGGCCTGGACGCGCTTGAGGTCGTCGGTGATTTTCGAAAAGTCGTACTCGTCTTTCTGGTGTTCGAGAGCCTTCCATTGGTAGAGAGCTTGGACGCCTACAATGTCGGGTCGATCCAGGAGGCTAAGAGTCGTGTTATCGATTTGGCCGGTGTAAACCCAGTTTTGCAGGGTGGGCTTGCTTGGAGCAGCCACAGCCTGGGAAGCCAAAGCTCCCAAGAAGAAGATTGGAAGCATTTTGTTCAAGATGGGATGTGATTGGCAAGCGTTGTCAACCAGATGGACGATCAAAGGGCCAGGAGGCGATGAATCCTTTTATTACCCCAACATGGAACCCAAGCATGCTGAAATTGCAGCTTCCTAGCGGCTACCTCTACGAGTCCGCCGAGCTGCTACGTCAGCCCAGCCGCAGTACAAAAATAGTTCTTGCCGTTGCCGAATAGTCGAGAAAACCCTTAATTGAGATGTGGAACGCCCATCGTAATGCGGTCCCCGCTACGGAGCGGCCGGATCGGCAGGAACTCTCGTATACGGCGGGCTGAGGCCGGATCCCCGTGTAAGAAAATTACCGAATTGGGGAAGAAGGCAGATTATTATGGGCCAGGAATCGACAACCCTGGTCGGCGCCTGTGGCAGAGCATCATGCAGCTGAGTGCCGATGGCAGCAAAGTCGGCACTTGTTCTGTTCCGCTTGTAAGCGAGGGTTGGTTTGATTCAGTAGTCCATTGATATAAGACAGCCGAGGTTGCTGTATCTCGCAACAGCTGTCATGTCGACTCATCAACATGCCACGATGGCATCAATCAGCAAATATCGCCCGCGCAGGCTTTCTTGATGCCGAACTTCCGCGCAAGCGTCACCCACCCTCCCGTGTAGCAGACGATACGAAAGGACGAAGGATCCGCCGAGTCTCCAAATGCCTTGGCCATGGCATTCTCCACGACCTCGTAATTGACGAAGCCAAGGCCCTCCACCGCCTCGCGAGTAAGGAGCTCCTCGAACATGCGGTGCAGTCGACCGTTCCTGGGCCACCGCGTGGGCGCCCAGAAGGTGACCTTCCTGCGCCTGTACAGCTCGTCGGTGATGTACGGGCGTGCCGCCTCGCGCAGGATCCATTTCTCGGTGAGGGAGCGCAGGGCCGAGGCGACGACGGGCTCGGAGCCGTCGAGCGGCGCGTACTTGACCTTGACACTAGGCGGTAAGGAGTTGACGTACTCGGTCAGGTGGTGATCAAGAAACGGCGTGCGCCCTTCGATCGAGTGTGCCATCTCCGTGCGGTCGCCCAGGCACGCCAGAATGACATTGATCAACGTGCTCTTGTTCCACAAATACATCGCTGAGTGGGCAGGGTGCCACCGTAGACGCATCTTGGCCCGCACCTCCGCGGAGTGCGCGGCCATGACCGTCTCGCGGTTGTCCCAGCCGTCTTGGTACTGGTCGTGAATCCATTTCTTGTACACGTCCTGGGGCGGCTGCCAGCCCACGAGGCTGTCCGGCATGGAGCTCCCCTTGACGTCGGCCAGGACGGCCGGTTCCTCTGCTGACTGCGAGCGCCACACCGAGTTAGTCTCGGCGTGGGCCGTCTTGAACAGTTTCTCTCGGAGCGCGTCGTCTTGAGTCAGGACTGAATCTGGCATGGCACGGTCGGCCTCTCGCAGGTACTCGGCGGCGAAGCTGGGGTAGCCGCAAAAGTGCTCGTCGGAACCCTCGCCGGTGATGACCACCTTGATGCCGTGCTCGCGCGTGAAGGCCGACAGGGCAAACTTTCCTACGGCATTGAGGTCGAAGTGGTGGTGCTCGCAGTGATAGGCGGCGTCGGCGAAGTTGTCGGCCAATTTGTCCTCGTCCATGTCGAGCTTGTAGCTCTCGACGCCAAGCCACTTCGCTGTGCGCTCGGCAATCGCTGGGAACGCACGTTAGCGGAGCATGCCATTGAGATGGCAGTTACAAAATCGGTACCTGTCTCGTCGTATCCGGCTTCCTTTCCGAACCGGATGCTAAAGCAAGCTACCCTAGTGGCCTGCTCGCTGCCGATCTTGACGCCCTCCTTGCGAGCCAAGTCGGTCACGATGCCCGCTACGGCTGATGAGTCGATGCCGCCAGAGAGGTAGACACCTACGGGGACATCGGCGCGAAGTCGTAGCCGAACTGCCTCGACGAGTCGTTCGCGCACCCCGAGGACCATCTCCTCTTCGCTGCGAGGGTCACGCATCGCCTGCATCGAATCAGCACTTTGTCACTGGGCATCGAGTCAAAAATGACAGACCTTGTCCGGGTATTCTGCGTCCCAGTACTTGTGGATTTCGACGCCGCGGTCGTCGGTAATCTCCATCCAATTCCCGGGCATGAGCTTTTTTACCCCTTTGAAGACGGTTCGGTCGTCAAGCAGCCAGCCGGCATCCGTGATTCCGCGGACGTCCCATTCCGGCTTCCAGCCCATAGGCAGAAATGCCTTTGCCTCGGCCGAGAAGAGGACCTTGCCGTCGAGGACAGTCCACAACAGGGGCTTGATGCCGAACCGGTCACGGCCAGCGATGGTCCTCTTACAGCCCTTCCTCTCGTCGTACAAGACAAAGGCGAACTCCCCGCGTAGATGCTCAAAGAGGCCCGGAGCGCCATAAATTTTGTACAAGGCGATGACGAGCTCGCTATCACTCTTACTGGAAAACGAGTATCCGTGTTCGGTGGCGCAGAGCTCACGCAGGCGGTCGTGGTCGTAAATCTCGCCATTCACGACGGCATGAATCAATCCATCATCGCTGTGTAGAGGTTGAGAACCGCTTAGAGATAGATCGTTGATGGAGAGCCGGCAGTGTGCAAGGCCGACTCTTGCGTCATGGCTCACCCAGACGCCCGATCCATCTGGCCCTCGGTGTTTGATGGCATCGACGCCAGCTTGAAGATTCTTGGCTAATTCTGCCGACTCTTTGGCAAGCACTTTAGCATCGGAACTGGGAGCTCCGTTAGCGTAGGAAGTTTTGCCGTTTTGTTGAACCTTATTGCCGTTGATGTCGCGTTGGCCGTCCCCCTTCCCAGCACGAGGACAAGCACAGCTTGCCAAGAAGCCGCACATTGTTAGTAGCGTAAATGACTGATGACCAAAATCGCTCTTAATAATGTCTGGTCGGTGATGCAAAACTAACAAAAAGCTCGCTTCGCTTCGAGGATCAAACACAGCCGATTATATCAGGTGGCCTAGACCATACGATGCACCGTCTTGGAGCTCTCAGCACAATAAAGTCTCGCCACTCAATTCAACGGCTAGTTAATCTTTATATTGACTTGGCAGACTCCATTGCTTATCGTCTTGCTTTACGACTCATGCTGAATTGCTACATGGGGTTGATGACAAGTCGTTCAGCCTGCGCCAAGCCATGGCTATGCGTTGCAACTCGCCTCGGGCCGAAGTGGGCAATTGGAATAGCTATTTGACTCGAAGCACTGACTCGAGCAGCTGAAATGCTCTTGTCATTTATAATTCATGGGTGCGGCAACTTCTTGGACTGACATGTACTAAACATGACGCGGAGTCGGCTATCCCGCTTGACCTCCACATTGATTATGCGATGCGAAAAGGTTATATTGAGGGGCCGACGTAGATCCCAGACCTGAAACAGGCTTGTTCGCCCTCCATTCTCAAGAGCCGATGATTTGAACGGGACTTGATTGTGCAAATTGGAGTCATCTCCAACACCAGACGGCCATTACACCGCGGTGCTATGACAAGAATGCAAAACGGCAACAAATAGTATTCGGGACTCTAAAGATGCTAGATAGTAATACAATTGCGTATCATCTCGTGACCTGCAATCAGCCCGACACTGCAAATTTACTCATGGCGCGCAATCTGGCGCCGAAAAAGTACAGGAGCCAAATGCCGGCGATCCCGATGAAGCTCAGCCCGCCCAGGACACTGACGCCTTTCGCAACGCCGAGGTTTCCAAAGAGCGGATGGGCAAACAAGACGCTACCGCAGGCAAGCGCGCTGCGGAAAAAGTCATTTGCGGCGAACAGGCTGGCTGCATACTGCGGGTAGCTGAGGGGGATGTAGATGAAGAGGCATTGGAAAACGATGAAGACGTTGGCGCCGTATATCGTGATGCCGATGGTGGGGACAATCCAGTGTATGGAAGCACGAGCCGTCCAGGCAAATAGAAAAAGGCCAATCGTGGGGCCGAATGATGCAGGGAGCGCTGGGAGAAGCCGCTGCTCTTGGCTCGAGATGCCGCGGCGGTTCAGGAAGTAGAGGCATGTGGTGTAGCCAGCCACACCGAGCAAGCAGGCAACCAGGATGCAGAGAAAGACGAGGCCGACCTGGCCCAGGGTCATTCCATAGTATACCGGATAGACGAGAGGGAATGCCTCAAAGACTGTTCACATATTAGCGCCGAGACGTCAATTAAAACCTGGAGGTGGAAATTACAGGAGTAATAGATGCCGTAGATGATGGCTGTGTATATCTGGACAAAGAGCACGGCGGGATCTTTGAACGTGATTTCGATTGGCTTGATGAGGGCGTCGAGGATCACCGCCGAAAGCTTCACGTTGGACTGGTCGATCTGGGACTGCGAGACAAACTGCTTGCCGGTGATGTTGGAAAGGCGTTGGGCGCGGCGGAGCAGTAGGCTCGAGGAACTCGTCTCGGGGAGGAAGAGCAACATCGCTATCAACACGGGAACGGCCGCCCAGATGGACTCGAAAAGGGACCACCGCCAGTTCATGGCGGGGACGGAAAAGCCGCTGAGGAGGGGCCCCAGGGCCGCTAAGACATGCTGTCAGTGAAGGGTGAGGAAACAGATGCGGCAATTGAACTCACGACCGCAGTAGGACGCAGAAACCCAAGCCAGCATGGCGTACGGCAGAGACGCCAGGCTGTACAAGTCTCCGAGGGAAGCACCGCCCGAGGCCAGGCACGGCGAGCCGAAGAAGCCTTGCAGAAAGCGCAAGACGACGAGGCTCGTAAAGTCTGGCGCGAAGGCTGTAGGGACAGAGATGAGAACAAAGAGGATCATTGTGATGATGTACACCGGATTCCTTCCGATGAGCGGGACTTCGCTGAGAGGAGAGAAGATCAGGGGCCCAACTCCGTATCCGAGGACGTAGAGCGACAGTCCAAGAGTAGCCTCGACTTGGCTGACGCCAAACTCCTCCATGACGCCCTGCGTGGAGCTGGTGTAGATGGCCGAGGACGTGTAGACGACGAAGGTGTAGAGACAGATGATGGCCGTAACTACGGCGCGCTTGCCGCCAGACCAGTTGTGCGGGTTGTCGGGATCGTTGTCGTACCAATCGACCAGAAAGGCGTCGTCATAAGGGTCGATGCTCTGAACACCCAGAGTCTCCAGAGGTATCGAATCGAAGTTCTCCGAGGCGATGAAGCCGTCAGCATTGTCGTGTTGCGGTCCGTCGACATCTTTGGGGCGTCGATCGTCCGCATCCAGACGACGGTTTGCATTGCTGGCGGTCAGCGGGCGAGACCACGCCTCGGGAATCTTGAAGTCGGGCTTCTCTTCCGGGTACTGAAGGCGGCGATTGTTGGTGAACCAGCGTATGAGCTGTCCGATCGGGGCATCGCGAATGATGTCCGCCATTGTGGTCGTATCGTTTACGACTTACGGAAATCTCTGCAGTAGAGCTTGAGGAGATTTGAGAGGTCGTTGAGTTGAACCCATACACTTGGCCAGCAAGAAGTGAATGACGATCAACCTGATCACGAACAGAGAGACCTGCTGAGCTTCCTCTGAGTCGCGACGAGGCACGCATTGATCGATTACCAAAGCACCATTGCGTCTGCTACCATTTGGCCATGAGTAGCAACCCTACTGATCCAAGAATGAGGCCACCGCTCTGTGGCTAGCCAAGCCTCCGCAATTATGCCGAACCTTGTTGCGTGCCGCAGCTTGACGATATCCCACAGTCCACTCGGTGTATCCCACAGACTCGTGGGATGGAGGTCGCACGGGGCATGGGGGAACTCCACTCGTTTCAATTATGGTTCGAGGCCACGTGCCGAGTCCTTGTTCACTCCAAAGGCACCGTTTTCGAGACTATTCAAATAGAGTGATCTCTGAGTCGCTGTAGTTTCGGGTTTGCGTCATAAATCGCATCCCACCGAGCTCACGCCAACCCTTTGGCATGAGCGGATCGCCTGCGACCGAGGCATGAACGAAAGAGGCGCTCTGTGTGCGAAACGAAGGAGATTGAAAATTGCTGTTGTCTATGGAATAGCGGTTGCCCTTACAACATACCTTGTCAAATGTCTTCAGCGACGGGCCTGCCGAGGAAGGTTCGTCAGGTATCGTGGCTGCATCTGGATGGCGTGCGATGACAGTCGAAATCATCATAGCCTAGATGAGGCCTCGGAAGGGCTTGCAGCTGAGACGAGGTTGTCAAAAAGCAGAAGCTGTAAAAGAATACAACAGTATTGGGGGAGAATTGGTAGGGAGGGATACAAAGTGCCACAAATTGCGACAAGTAGCTCCTTTCATTGTGGATTCGTAGTTCGACTCGGCGAAACCATAGCTCAATCCATGGTTGGATATAATTGAAGAAGGAAGCATTGGAGCAAAGCACGAATGAGAAACAAATCCATTCAAGGACGGGAAAGCAAAAGCGTCCAAATACCATACTCCAAGATCACATGCTGCAATGCCAAAGGCAACCTCCGTGGTACAGGTATCCCTCGCTATGCCCCCCCACGGCTCATCAAGTCCAGCTGGGCATGCAGCTGCCGCAGCTCATCCTCGAGCTCGCGGTTCCGTCTCTCGAGGTACTCCACCCTCGCCGACGAGGACGGCGACGACAGCGGCGTGTACGGCGCGGACGTGCTCGGCGTCGCGAAGCGGGCTCTGCGCCTCGGCGTGGTGAAAAGCGGCGTTGTCGGGGCCGACCAGAAGCTTCGGGCGTCGTCGTCAGCCTCCGACTTCACCGCAAACGAGGACCTTCGCTTGGGGCGCCGCGGCGTGCGGATCTTGATCTTCCGTGGAGGCGATTTCAGACAGTTTGCAGCTTGGAGGTGAGCTGCCGAGTTTACGTGCCGTTGAAGACTCGCGGGGCTTGCGAATTCGCGTCCGAACTGCGGACAGTCGTACACGTCACAGTAAAGCTCAGCCTGTGACTCGTCATCCTCATCTCCGCTCGCGTCGGTGGCTTGGTCTGAGTCGGTGTCGCTGGGGGGATGCAAGTGAGCCGTGGTCTTGATGTGGTTGGCGTAAGAGCTGACAGCTGATAGGCGGTGTCCAAAGAAAAGGCAGCCCTTTACGTCGCATCTCAAGTCGCGCATGGCTTCCTGCTTCTCCTCAAGCTCGTCGGCCGACAGGCCTTGCTGGCGCAGGGACTCGCCTCCTGCGACAGCGCACTTGTGTCCGCTGCTATTGATGTGCGCCTCATACACGCGGTTCGTTGAGAATGCTTTCAGGTAAGCTGAGCAGCAAATCTCAAGGCACCTAAACTCTTCCATGGATGGACACTCGGACAATCCATCTGTCATGTCTTCGTCGTCTTCAAGGTAGATGACGTCCTGCGTCTCGCTTGTAGGCTTGGCACCGTGAGCACTCGAGCCCACCATGTGAGCGTGATAACTCCAGTGGCTGTCAAACTCGACTCCTTTTAACTCACACCCCTCTTTATGGCACACCCATTTCTGGTGACCGGTCGCCTTATGGTGTCTGGCAAGAGCTGGGTACGCGGCGAAGCTGGCGTCGCACTCGGCGCAAGAGTAAGGAGGCGAGTGCCAGTCCTTTTCGTGGACATTGCACTCCTCGATGCTGTCGAAAACCATCCCATCGCAGCCGTCATGAGGACATGCGTATGTGCAAGCTTCGCCCTCGTTTGGCGAGGCTTGCACGAAATAGCCCGGCGGCGGTTGAAGGCACGTACTAGTTTCGCACTCCATTGTTGCAGACGCGTCTTGAGCCGGGCTCGCCGCTGTTTCAGACTGAAGCCCAAAGACTTTCGTCAAATAAGAGTTTGATGAGAACATGGTAAAACCGGAGTTCCTTGGCGCTTGGGCAAGTCGTGGGCGGTGCACTGTCACGCCTCGAAGAGCCGGAGGTGCTGAGCCCCGCGACTTCGACGATTCGTTTGCCAGTAGCTTTGAGATAAGGGGGCAAGAGATGAGGCAAAGGCTTCAGGGTCCTCGTCGAGTAGTGTGTTGACGGTAGAGGTCGCAAGTGACTATGAGGCAACTCTCAAAAAGAAGGATCAAGAGCACACACAAAAATGACAATCATGAGCGCCCTGCCTTGTTCCGCACGATGTATCAGCAAGGAAACAAGAACATGCTCAAAGAGACGCCGCACCTCGAGCCTCCGTGGTGCTCCGCCAGCTGGCTGCACTCGCTGCCCGGCCATAGTCGTTCCCCTGGCAGTGACAACCTATGGAAGATACACGTGACTGACTGAGAGAAGCTGCGCCTGGAGCGTGGTGCTCAACTCAGGTACTGTGACTGGACATTTGTGAATTGCCTTCGGAACGACATTAGAGCTTGCAGGTGCTCGTAGGTGGTCTGCTGAATCTACCGTGAGTGGAGTGGGTTCGATCGCTGGCTTCACACGGAGACTTGGCCGTGTGGGCTGGCCACGATGGTGTCTTTTGATGGCCTTGCACTATTTGTTGTCACTATCGTCGTGAGTCCTGCGAGCAGCCAGATCCGGGCGAAAGGCTACGGATGCCAAAACATGATACAGTGCTATATATCCGTCTATCAATAGTAATACACCCGCGTAAACGTCTTCGCAACTTGAGCTACCCGGGCCACTGCCGCAGAGGGCACTTGAAATCTTCTTTTTCGGCAACAACCGCCATCCCAAAAACTCAACACACTGTACCCACCGCTCGGGTAAAAGCCAATATTGCGCCTATGCACTCCTGGCCGTGTCATGTACCATCCCTGAATGTTAATACAACCGAGGGTGCGTGAGCACGGCTCGCCTCGGTCCCTGAACCTTCCCAATCGCCACTCAGAAATCGACCTTGCCATCGGCAATGGCCAGACGCTGCTTGGCCGTCTTGGCTCTCTTACCGCCCTTGACCCTGACCTTCTTCCCGGTGGCGTCGCTGTCCACGCCCGCAGGGGTTGCCGTGCCCGATGCACCGCCCTTGCTGCCGTCGTCAAAGTTGCCCTCGCCTGCAGTAGGTCAGCGTCACGTCCTCTGGTGCGGAAACGGCCGGACTTACCCTCATGATACATGTCGTCCAAGCTGGCCGCAGCCGCGGCTTCGGCCTTCTTGCTGCGCCTGCCTCCCTTCTTCTTCTGCTTGTCCAGCTCACCCGACTCGAGCAGCTCCTTCTCGCGGCGCTCAATCTCTTCCGCCTGCTCGTCGTCGGCCAGCCACATGGCGATGTCGCGGTTGCGGTTCTCCGGAGCACGACGGCCCGAGAAGTCAACGCTGGCACCTCCACCCTGGATGACGACACGTTGTACTTCTTCCTTCTGCAGAGCGCGCTTGCGGATCCGCTCTTCGATGGTGCCGCGGGTGATGAGGCGGTAGACGGTGACTTGCCTCGTCTGGCCGAGTCTGTGGGCTCGGTCCATGGCCTGTGAGTCGATGGTCGGGTTCCAATCCGAGTCGTAGAAGATGACGGTGTCTGCCGACGTGAGGTTGATGCCCAGGCCACCTGCTCGGGTGGACAAGAGGAAAATGAAAATCTCCGGCCGAGTCTGGAAGTCGTGCACGGTGTCACGTCTATCCTCGAGCTTGGTCGAGCCGTCGAGGCGGCAGTACTTGTAGTTGCGATACGTGAGGTACTCCTCCATCATGTCAATCATGCGAGTCATCTGGAAGTATAGCAGCACGCGGTGGCCCTCGTTCTTGAGCGCAAAGAGCAGCTCGTCGAGCTTGGCGAGCTTGCCGCTGTCAGTGACGAAGCGCCGCATGGACGGCACCACGATGTTGGTGAACTTCTGCTTCTCGCTGTCCGGCTTGGGGAGCAGGCTGTTAGTCGGCCACAGCTCGAGCGGAACCTTCTTCTCCACGAGCGACTTCTCTTCGTACTGCGCAGGGCCGTACAGGGCCTTGCGGATGGGAACGTTGAACATGACCTCTTGGCGTTCGTTGATTGCGCTGACGCTGTTGCACGAGACATCGATGGGAGGGGCCGACGCGCGAGGTCTCCCAGCCAACTCGAGTCGGCCGAGACCTGAGTCGCGGTATTCTTCGCGGGCAACGTTCATGAGCCTGTCGAGGATGCCCTCCTTGGTTATGTCCGCGAGAGGCTTGCGGTCGTTTCCTTCTCGGATCTTGAACAGCGCATGCAGCGGCGTGAATTTCTTGTCTTCGGCATCGTCGTAGGCGATCTTCATGTGACCCAGCCTGTCGTGCTTCTGCAGCTCATGGGCAGCGCGGGCGAACAAGCTCTGGTGAGTCGCCCTGTAGACGTCCCCGGGGCTGGTGTCCGCGAAGCGCAGCCACGAGAAGGCGTCCGAGCCCCCCAGGCTTTCACGGACGTTTTCTGGCGTCCAGATGTTCATGAGGTGGCCCATGGTCTTGGTGCGCCATCCGGCCTTCTGATTTTCGTTGCTGGCCTTGTCGAGCCGGCCACCTCGGGTCCAGACAAGCGAGGGCAGCTCGTAGTTGATCAAGGTGCGAGTCGAATAGCCCACGGGTATAACGGCACCTTCCCTCACAAACGAGGCAGTCTCGGCGAAGTAGCCACACGAGAACGGGGAGGTGACCTCGGCGCGCTCGAACAGATCGGGGTGGTTGCAGACCTTGCGGAACTGCATGACCAGGTTCATGAGCGTGCCCGAGTCTTGGTCGTCACCCATAGTCGCCTTCTCGACCAGGTCCATGATGTTGATCTGGTTCCGCAGGTTGCTGTAGTAAGCGCGCTGTCGGTAGGTGAGGTTGCAGAAGACGTCAAGCTCAATCTTGTCGCCAAGCTCCTTCTGCACGTGCTTCTTGACGCGACGAAGCATGAACGGCTTTAGAATCATGTGCAGGCGCTTGAGCTGATCCTCGTTGAGCTTCGTGTTACTCTGCGCGTGCGACTCGATGTCTTTCGAGAACCACTCGCTGAACTCGTCGTGCGAGTCGAAGAGCGACGGCATGATGAAATGGAGCAACGCCCACAGCTCCTGCATGTTGTTCTGGATGGGCGTGCCGGTAAGTAGCAGCCTGTTTCGGCAGTGGAAACCCAGCAACGACTTCCAGCGCGAACTCGACGAGCTCTTGATGGCCTGCGCCTCGTCGAGGATCATGTACTGCCAGCGCATCTTCTGGAAGTAGGCGACGTCGGACACGACCAGCTGGTACGAGGTGACGCACACGTGAAAGGCGGCATCCTTGCGGTACGTCGAGTGCTTCCTGTCCCAGAACTTGCGCAGCACCTTTCGGTCGCCCGCGCTGCCCCAGTAGGGGAGAATCTTGAACTCGGGCACGAACTTGGCAATCTCTTGCTGCCAGTTGTGCAGCGTCGACGCCGGCGCGACGACAAGGAACGGACCCCAGATGTCGTGCTTCTCGGCCAGGTACGCCATGACGGAGATGGACTGGACCGTTTTTCCGAGACCCATCTCGTCGGCGAGGATGCCGTTGATGCCCTGCTCGTACAGGTTGACCAGCCAGTTGAGACCCTTGAGCTGGTACTCCTTGAGCTGTGCGTTGATGAGCTTGGGCTGCTCGATCTCGACGTCGCCGAGACCGGTCGGGTTCTGGAAGTTCATCTCGCCTTCCTCGTCCATGTCAAGGCCTTGGTTGTTGAAGTCGCGAGCCTTCTTCTGCGCCTCTGCGATGGCGCTCTGCGCGTTCGCCGCGGCGGCGGCCCGGAGGTGGGTTTCGTCCTCGTTGTCGAAGTCGAGGTTCTCAAAATTCGTGACCTTGCCGCCGAGCTGTCCGACGGGCTCCGCGATGTCCAGCTTGTGCTGCGAAAGCTCGTTGCTGTCTTTGGCTTCGTCTGGGTGATCGGTACTGCGCTCCACCTCGTCGGTCTTGATCTTCTTGCCGATGAAATGGGAGTAAAGCTCCGTCTGGGAGATGAGGAAATTGAGCTTCCTCTTCTGGCGGGCGGCTTCACGATCGGCCTCTTCGCGGCGAGCGTTCTCAATCTCCTGCTTCTCGGCAGCCTTGCGGAGGTCGCGCTCTTCACGTTCGTTGCGCTTCCAGAAGCCCATCATGTCACGCATGACACGTTTCGCGCGAGCTTGCAGGTCCTTGGTGCCCTTGTTGGTTCGAAGTTGCCATCTCTTGGCTTCCTTTGACGCGAGAATGGCAGTCTTCTTCAAGTTGGAGCCCTTGGTGGCGAAGGAGTCGACGGCCAGCTTGAAGGTCTTGTTGACGTCCTTGCGGGCCATGTCGCGCCAAATCTGCTCGTAGATTTGGTTGTAGCCCTTGGAGGTGAATTTCTTCTCCAGCTCGGCTGCCTCATCCTTCTTCTCCTGCTCTGGGTCCTTCTTGACCTTTTCGGAGTCGCCCTTATCCTTATCCTTGTCCTTGGATCGGCCCTTGATCTTGATGCGGACCTTGCCCTCCTCCTTGGCCGGCAGCTCCTTGCCTGCATCCAGAGCGGCCTGGGCAGCCTCGGCGGAATCCTTCTCGGCCTGCTTCTGCTCCTTGGACTTCTTGGGGCGAGCTCCCTTGCCCTTGCCCTTGCCCTTGGGCGTCTCCACGTCGGACGCTTGGAAGCTCGACATGGTGCCGCCCTCGAGATTGAGCTCAATGTTGCGGGCCGGACCCTTGATGCCCTTTTGCAGGATGAGCTTGGTCTGTTCTGCCTTCTTGTCGGCTCGCGCAGCGTCGCGGAGATGCTTCTGGCGCTCGTTCTCGTCCAGTGCCGCGTTGGCCCGAGCGAGTGCGGCCTCCTTCATCTCGATGGTGACGGCCATGGACTTCTCGCGACGGCGCTTGCGCTGCATGTCCTTCTTCCGCTCCTTCTCGGCGTAGAGCTCCTGTTCGCGAACCTCGTGGAGTGCCTCGTCATAGAAGACGTCGTCGTAGCGACGCTTGCCGAGCTCCGAATGGCTGACGAGCTTCTTAACCGCCGCCTTGGCGTAGTCCTCCCGTCGAAGGCGGCTCTGCTCGCTGTCAAAGTCGGACATGATGCGCCGGCGCTTCTGGGCTCGTCCCTTGTAGTCGTGTTCGTCGAACTCGGCGGCGTCCAGCTTCGGCACGTCGCCATCAATCTGTGCCTCGGCTGTCTGGATCTTCTTCTCCATCTCGGTCGACCAGGTCTTGGCCTTTGGCTGGCCGTTAGCCTGACGCTTGGAAGACGGCCGAGGCGTGGGCGACTCTTTCTTAATCGAGGATCTCCGCTTGCTCTTGGGGGCTTCGGCATCCCTAATGTCGGACGCACGGCCCTTGGTGGACCGTCGGCCGCCCTTTTTCTTGGCAAGAGTCTCGCTCCTCTTGGTAGGGACGGGTTCGGGCTCCGTCTCGACGTCCTTTTCGACCTCGGTGTCGGCGTCAGCGTCGATGCCAACATCGTGCTCGGGCTCGCGTTTCGGCTTGGGCTCGGGGGCCTCGGCGACGGGATGGCGCTCGGCGGGTTTGGGTGCCGGCTCGGAGCTCGAGAGGATGTTGGAAAAGGACATGGGGTCGGCTGCACGGCTGGGAGTCTACCGATTGCGTTAGTAATTGAGGGCTGCAAGGAGAGCGCAGCAGAGGAGGCAGGCTTACATTTGTCGAGGACAAAGCAGGCTTCGGCGGCGAAGCCGCACCGGGCTCCGACTTCATGACAGGTGGCAGTGCCGAGGAGCCGTTAGGGGTAGACGTCGAGTTGGCCGGGGGAGCATGTCGCTGGGACGGCGAGTTCATTTGAGCCGGGCGACCGGGTGGGCTGAGCGAGCCGGCAGGGAGGTTCGGGTGCGAGTGCGAGAGCGGGCTTCGGGGTCGGTGGTACGAGGCGCCTCTGGGCGACGACGAGTAGGTGCCGTTGTAGTACGAGGTCGACGAGTGCTGGTCGGCCGGCTGCGAGTACGGGTAAGGCTCGCGCGCCTGATGCTGGCAATTCAGGTCAGAAACGCGTTGGGTTCAAGGGGGCACGCAGCCATGATGCAGGTCGGGCGACGGAGGAAAAAAATTATTTCGGGCGATGATGCATTCCCGTGATGCGGTTTGCAGAGGGGGGTTTTTTGTGAAAGGGGGAGCAGTGCGAGCCAAGGTGACGGAGAGCAACAGGTGTCGTGCACGAGTCAAAAAAAGAAGTGGACTCGGGGTTGCTGGGGGCCTAGTACTTACCTTGGCCGAGGAGGCTTGGGGCGCGTTGTGCCAGGAGTCCGAGACCCGACGCTCCTTGGTGGTGTCAGTCGTGGGATCGTAGAAACTACCCGACGCCGGTTTTTCGCGTGCCGAATGGTGATGATGATGCGAGGATTCGGATAGGGGTGCGGCGGCGGCGGCGGCAGTAGGCGGCGGATAGTAGCTGGCGTGGCCGTGACGGGGCGACACGGCCGGCTGCTGATGATGGTTATGGTTGGTGGCCGACGATGCCGCCGACGAGGCGAGAGGAGGCAGCGAATGGGCAGCGCTGGCCGAGGACGAAGGTGCAGCCGCAGCCGAGCCCGACGTCGATGTCGACGACATGTACGTGTTGGGGCTGTGGTGGTGCAGCGACGGCTGGTGTGGCGGCGGTGACTGCAGGGCCGCGCTGGCCTGGCTGTGATTGTGGTTGTGGGTGTGGCCGTGGTTGCTGGCGCCGTGGTGGTGGCTGTTGTTGTTGTTGGGCGGCGAAAAGGGAGGCGGATGGAAGTCGCCGTGGGTGCGGGTGGGCGAGCGCAGGTTGAACGAGTGTCGGGGCGCGCTCGCGGCAGCATTCGCATTTGCCGCTGCGCTGGCGGTTGCGGATGCGTTGGGGCTCCCTGCGCTCGCGCTGATCACGTCGCGCCGCGGTGGCTGCTGGTGTTGTCGGTCGCGGTCGCGGTCATCGTCGTCGCCGTGCGGCCGCTGCAGCACCGTGGACCGGAAGTTGCTGTCCATGGCGGCTCAATCGTGCGTGTGGATCTGGGATCGTCGTCGTTGTCGTCGTCGCGGGACTCTGGGGGTGAGCGTGGCGAGCCGTGGCCTATGCTGCCTGTGGCGGCGACCCCATGTGCGAAGCCGCGCGTGAGTCGGAGGCCAGCCGAGTCGAGGACCAGCAGACGGCGATGTTCCGTCGATGGCGGGTGCTGGGGTTCGCGATGGCCAGGTCACGGTCGGCGACGGGTGGTTGCGTGGGCGCTTGGTGAGGGAAAAAAACGAGGGCCCTGTCGACGCAAGGTCGCCCTTCGCAGCCGTGCCGAGCGGGCGGGCTGATGCAATGGATCCCGGTAGCACGTAGCCGCCGCGTGCAGTGGCAGCAATCTGGCGATGGCGGTGCGGCGCGGGCTGATGGTGAGGGCGCGGGTGATGGGGGAAAGGGAGATGGGGGAGGATGGGAATGCAGCGGGCGGGCAGGGGATGGATGGATGGAGACGGGCGTGGTGATGCAGCGAGGCCCGGTGGTGATGGCGGATCCCGACGATGTCGCAGCAGGCAGGGCGAGCCCTTTGCTCCTCTGTCCTCTGCCTAGCAGGCCGGACTGTCCGCGACGCTCCCGTCTGGCTGAGGTGCGTGCTGATGCCGCCCACAGCCAGCGCAGCCTGTCAGCCACGGAACGGGTCTGGAGACTCGC
>JALHBU010000112.1:0-186995 GCA_024340005.1 Tolypocladium tropicale | reverse complement strand
CCCCCCCCCAAGACGCCGCGAAACTCGCCCCAAACTTTGCGGCCGACGCAACCACCGTGGCCCGTGCCGGCGTTGCGCACTCAATGCAATTGCGGATTGCACAAACACACACGCGCCAAGCAGCGAATTTGACAGCGGCAACTCGGTCTTGTCTGCCCCGAGAGGCCCCCGTACCTGACTGGGCCAATCACCGGTGCTGTCCTCCGCGAGCACGTCTCGACGTGCTGGACGTGGCCATTGGCTGCTGACCGACTGCCTTTCTACCTGTACGCGTCCGGAATCCAGACTGCTGTCCTCTGTAGCATCGCCCTCAGTTCACTCGGGCCGCCCATCTTTCAGGGGCGACAAGCACGCTGGTCGTCTTTGCGGATACGTGGAGCAGCTCGACGCTTACCGGCACGCCGGCGACCCTGGATGTGCGACTCCGTGCGTCAGACGCGATCCATCCCTCCCGCCCGCCAGGCTTGTTGCACCTGCGGCTGCAACATGTATCACCCTGTCGTGTCTGTCTCTCTCCCTCTACCACCGCGATGGAAAACCATCTCTTGCTGCGGTACTTGAGGTGTCTGCCAGCTGTGCTCTATCCGTAGAACCAACCTGGGCCCCAAGGGCCCCCAGCTAGGTGCCCTGGCCTCGCTCAGCGGCACGGGGCCTGGAACCGGTTCGGCGTCAACGATGGATGTGGCGCACGCTGCCGTCAGTTTTAGCTCCTTTTGCTGCCACCTGGTCCGTTTCGTTCCGTTGGAGCAACCGCAAAGTACCTGAGGTTAGCCGGAATGGCGGATTGTGTTCACGTGACTGCTTGTCCTACATCCGAGCAGCCGAACCATGTTCGTGTTTGGGGCTCCAAACGGCTGATTTGCTTCTCTGCTTCGCTTCTCTGCGTCGCAAGCGCCCTCTGCTATAGAGCTGTAGAATTTAGGAGAAGTTGGGCGTTTAATATCAGGCGTCTAATCTGTGAACCAGTTCCGGTCACGTCCTCGGCCACCTCACCATGTACGCCTCCTCCTCCTTCATGCCCGCAAACTTCACATCCAAGCCCTCATTACCGCCGACGCCCAGCTGCCTCTCGTGCTGGACGACCTCCCGCGCCCAGTACTCGTTGTCAATCGTCCACCTCCCCAACACCTCGAACCCGAGCCTCAGGTACAGGTCGTGCGCCTCCGCCGACGCGACGAGCAGCGTCGGGACCCTTTCGGCGTCGGCTCTCTCTATGACAGCGCTGAGTAAGTTCTTACCGACACCCTTCCTCTGGTGGGCCGGGTCGACCATCAGGTGGTTGACAACTGCGGTGATTTTGTTAGCCAAGGGGTAATAGATGCCCAGGCGAAGAGAGGACTGGCTTACAGTAGTGTCTCCGTCCTTTCGTCGTCCCCTCGTAGCAGGCATCCATCTCTGCCTCCCTCGCGTTGAACCTCTCCCATAGCCCTTTCATATGTTCCTTTGGCGCAAAAAGTGACGGCCCAGACCGATCCTCACTGCTTTTCTCTTCCACCTTCTCGTCCTCTTTGTCTTGCTCCTTACTATCGACGACGTTGTACCGCACAAACCCGACGACGTCACCCTCTACCTCCGCGACCAGAAATGAGAACTTGGGGTTCTCCAACGCTTTGGCCGTTGCCATTGGCACCAGCTCACTTGGATGCCGCGCTAGAAATGCCGCGTAAAAATCGTGATACGTTTTCAGTGCCTCATAGTGGACGTGGGCGATGGCGGGCCCGTCTGCCGCTGTTGCGGGTCGTATGTTCATGATGCTCATGCTGGGTGACGCTCTGCGATTGTCCACTGGTACATATTACTCATGTGAGCATTTCGATGTATCGCGCTGGTGATCACTCATATGCTATATAGTTTGCGGTTGAGATGAAGCATAGAGGCTTTGTAATTTGCCGACTACGGTGGAGAATGCCGTCGCTGACTACGGCGCCATCGCCGGCTGACTCACGCGGAGCGGGCGACTTGCTCAATCCAGCTATATTCCTCGCGGCTTCGTCTTACATTGAAGAATAGGAGTCGGTGATTGGTGATGTAGCTGTCACAGGGGCGGTGCAAATACTGTTCCAACAACTTTTTTAATATTCATCACGGCGCCATATACGGCGTCGTCGAGTCAAACTCTGAAAACTTCGACATAAAACAGCCAAGTCTATCCCGTAAAGGCCAAGTAAGCCTCTCTTCATGAATGCATGCAACCCGCATCTCTAAGGGTATCGCGGCTATGCTGATGCGTCGTGCGGCGTTTCGTCAATCATGTCGGACGACCTGCCGCGTGCCACCAAATCCATGCAGCCGCCCCTTTCATGCTTTTTGTCATACCCTCTATACCAATGTGTTCAATGAAGCCTCGGCGTGTGCAGCCCATTACACGGCACCAGCCGAAATCATCTTCTTTCGCAAGTAGTTCTTGTACTCGCCGATGCTGCCGTCCCACGTCCTGATCGTCTGGTTCTCGCACACCAGAATCTGCTTGGCGATCTTGTCCAGCAGTCTATCGAAACCATTAGCTTCCGTGTCCAATCACATTTGTCACATAGCGCAATCTCTTACCTGAAATCGTGGGAGACGACAATAACACCTCCGTTGAAAGCGTTGATGGCCTCGGCCAAGCTGTCGATGGTGGGAATGTCCAGACCGTTGGTAGGCTCGTCAAGGAGCAGCATGTTGGGGGAGTCAATTGCCAGGAGCGCAAAGACGATACGGCTCTTCTGGCCTTCCGACAGCGTGCCCATGAGGGCGGTCTGGGCTTCGCCGCTGAGGCCGTATCGGCCAAGCTGCTGGCGCCAGTACTGGTAGTCCTGGGACTTCTCCTTGTACTTGTCGCGGACAAAGTCAAGGGCGGACTTGGTCAGGTCGAGCTGCTCGGCGCTGTGCTGCGAGTACAGACCAAGCTTCAAGTGGGTGTGGCGGGTGACGGAACCGCCGGTCGGCGACAGCTTGCCCGTCATCAGGCGGAGGAGGGTAGACTTGCCCACACCGTTGGGGCCGACCAGAGCAGTTCGGGAGTCCATGTCGAAGCCGAGATCCAGGTTCCGGTACAGGTCATCCTCCGGGTTGCCCGAGTAGGAGAAGGTGACGTCGTCGAAGGAAAGGACGGGCGGGGGAAGCTTCTCGACATCGGCGAAGCGGAAGCTGAAGACCCTGTCCTCCTGCACGGGCTGGATGAAACCATCGGCCTCCATCTTGTCCAGGATCTTCTGTCGCGACTTGGCTTGCCTGACCAGGTTGGCGTAGGTACCGGCGCTGGCGATGAACTTCTTGATGTGAACGATTTCGTCCTGCTGCTTCTGGTAGGCCTTCATCTGGTTCGTCTCGTTCTCGGACCGGGTCTTGTGGTACGAGTCGTAGTTACCACCGTAGTACAGCAGGCTGCGTTGGCGCATATCGATCATGTTCGTGCACACACCGTTCAGGAAATCCATGGAGTGGGAAACGAGGACCAGGGTGCGCTCCCACTTCTTGAGGTACTCCTCCAGCCACACGCAGGCCTCGAGATCCAAATGGGCGGTAGGGTCGTCGAGCAGGAGCAGCGAGGGCTTGACGAACAGGGCCTTGGCCAGGGCGACTCGCATCCTCCAGCCACCAGACATGTCCTTGGTCTTCTTGTGGATGGTCTTCTTGTTGAAGCCGAGACCCGTCAGGATCAACGAGGCGCGGGTAGCAAATGTCGACGGGTCCATCTTGTCCATGTGCTGGGGTGGCAGGTTAGCACGTTGAATTTATGAGGTGCTACGCGGTGATCAAGACTCACATCGTACAGGTCAATGAGGACCGGGCTCTCGGGGCCCTCGTCCTCGAGGAGCTTCTCGGCCAGCTTGTCGAGGCGCTCCATCTCGTTCTCGGCCTCCTTGACGACCCACTCCAGGGCGCCATAGTCGGACGGGGGCGCTCCCTCGTTGAGCAGGTAGATGTCGATGTGCTGGGGGATGGGGAACTCGCGTGCGGCAATGGCCTTGAGAATGGTACTCTTGCCGCAGCCGTTCTCTCCGAGCAGACCGTAGCGGCGGCCGTAGGACAGCTCGAGGGTGGAGTCGGTGACGAGGACTCGGCCGTGGAACACCAGGCTGGTGCTGGTGATCTTGACGTCCTTGCTGGAGGGCGTAGACGCCAGGACGCCGGTGGTGACGCGGTCAGAGATGCCGTGCTTGTCCATCTGGTCGGCGAGACGCTTCACCTCGTCCATCTTGGCGTCCGACGTGGCCGGCACATCTTCGACGATGACGTTTCCGTGCTTGTCGAGTTGGGGCTCGTCAGTCTTCTTGCCCTTCTTCTCGGCGGCCTTCTTGGCGAGTCTCTTCTCCTTGGCTGCGGAAGGCATGTTGGCGGTCTAGGTTAAACACAACAGAAAATCAAGTCGGAAGCAACGAGAAAAGAATGGAGGCGTTGCTGCGAGGCTGTAGGCGTCGGCAAACGCGGGCTTCAGCCAGGAGAGTAGCGTCTCGTTGAGATTCAAGGCTGGTCTGGAGAAGACGGAAGGGACCTTGCGGGAGTGAGGAGAGTGGCACCCAAGGTGTTTGGCTTGTGAGAGAGCCTTTGATGGAAGCTGCGTGTTGGGCGAGACGGCCGGTATACTCGTAGAGGCGGGGTGATTTTTCGCTTGGTGGGGCGTATCAAAATTTTGGCAGATAAGAGTGGCCCCACGTAAGGCATAAACTAAGGCATGCACCGACCAGTCAGGGCTCAGCCAAACACAAAAAAAATGGCAGTCCGGTCGCCACCGCCTTCAAGGCCAGCGAGGAGCAGAGCCAGCGTGCTCTTGATCCGTTCACGCGGTCCACGCGCGGGGGAATGCCGATGCACCGCGGAGGCGGCCTTAAAATTGTGATATGCCGTCGTGCTCTGCTGCGGCTTTGCCGCTGTTGACCTGAGACAAACGCAGACGTTGCAGGTGCTGTTGATTGACGTCATTGCTGGCACCTCCGTCATTGCCCCGTACAATTTGAATTTTCTGCCCCTCCGCCGCTGTACTCGTACGAGTACGGTATGGTGAGGGGTTCGACCTTTCTGCCATGGCTTGCCTACCCTAGACTTTGTCTTCGCATCCTCTTGACATGTCGAGTTATCTAAACGCTTGTTCACATGCGAGATGTCCAGCAATGGAGAACCCAAAAAGAATTTCATATTGCCTTTGTGAGAGATGGGAGAGTGTCTGGTGTCTTCCGCGACAGCACTATGGTACCTTTTTGAAGGACATCTCACTCAAATGAGAGCGATTCCCCCGCACCGCGTTCCTCGTAAAGCCAGCACCAACGCCACGCTATCGCAGTTGTAATGCCCGTATATCTAACATCTTCCTCTTGGCTTCATCAACTTGCGCGGATTTGGTCTGTCCTCGTTTGGTTGGCGTAAAACTTGTTCAAGATGACCTCTATTGGCACGACCTGTGGTTGAGCCTCGCCCAGCCGTCGTCTCTCTAGCTCTGTCGCGTCGGGGACATGGTCGGCGTATGGCAGAGTCGTTGGCATCGCCAACGCACTATCGCTTACCAGACACTCCCTAGGACTAGCTGATGTTTGCCCGGATATCGGCATGTCTGGTTGATTCGGACTCGCTGCTCGGATGTCTTGAGGCGCCGTGGCGAGGACCTTGTCGTTGCACACTTTCACACTTATTGTCCGCCACCAGCTGGGACTGCTCTGCCGATACCAAAACACACAGGTGCGTATGAGGGATAACAGATATGTGCAACTATCAACGTTAGCTACACACCTATGAGCGAGGTTGATGGCCGGCTCAACACACTGGAAGCCAGTCGTCATCACAGCAGGGCCGATCTGCTTCGTCGTAGGATTCTTCATGATGGTGGTAGCTAGGGATGGCAGACGTGCCTGCAGTCGCCGTCGATATAACGTTGTCTGCAGAATGCTGGTGCCTGGTAGACATTGTCGCCTGGCCCGAGCAGGGGTGCCGGTGCCGCGCATACATACCTACGGAGTACTAGGCTGCCATATAAAAATGGCCATGTAAGCCGTGCGCGCATGGGTTGGTGCTACACATTCAGCATATACCGCCTGCCGGCCCATGTGGATGATGTGACAGGGCGAGCGTTCAAGTCATGATACCTTGGAGCTTAAAAATTTTACTACATATACGTACAGGTCATTATCTTATTGCCACGTCCAAGAGACATATCATCGAAAATGATGCCGTGATACTGTATCCCCCTCAAGAAGATGTCTCGGAATCCAAGCCATCAAACGCAGTTCCGGTTGACAATTTCTTCTCCCTATGGCCAGCGACGCTCGGTAATGAGGCTGCATTTCGCGCCATGTTCGCCTCAGCCAGTCTACTCGGATCGTCCATGGATCCGGGCTCCGAGCTGAGAGCTTTCTGGAGACCATCGGTATTCCTGGAGTCATCAAAATCGGCCTCCATGCCGGGCGCAGCATGCCTGTGGCTCCTTGATTTGTACTCTGAATGGCCCGGACCGGCGTTGTACGAAGAACTGCCAGGCTGAGAGAGCCGGTTCTCGGAAAATTGCCCACCCTCTCTGTTGGACTCGGCGGCTAGAGACTCGGCGTCGACAAAACCAGCACCCTCCTGGGTGACGGGAGCATTTCGGCCAGGATCGACCTGAGTGCCAGATCAGCAAATGAACTTGCGTCTCGACAATGTGAAGCAAAAGCGGGTGGATGAAAACGCACCTTGGTCCCGGAGCTAGGCGCCTTTCGATGTTGCACAGGAGACATGGCGCGGTGACTGGATGTTCGTATCTCTTTGGTCCTGTGGCTGTGGAAGAATTATATGGATATATTACTCAGATCTCATCAGATGATGGCTCTGTGGATGATGAGGTTTGGAAGTTTTGCCCTCGCGCTCGAGTTGGCTCATATACACCCAGGAATGGGACGGCCATGACATCACGTCTACCATCTGACGTATGGTTGAGGTCCACCAAATCATCCAGTCCAGTGCAATCTGCTCCGAATAAGATTGAAGCTAGGTCCCGGAGAGGGCTTCTACTTGATGGTTGTGAGCCATTACATCATCCAGAATCATCAGGACGCCTTTCGTAGCAACGCACGCGGGGCCTCGACGGCGCTTTCCCTTTAGCTCACTGGGAAGCTGACCAGATGGATCTCGATCCCGCTGCGCAAAAGTTGATTCAGCGAGGCCCTCGCGGCAAAACAGTTACTAGTGAGGTAGAGCGATGCTGGATGGGAATATTCACGGGAGGGTGAGACGCGGCCCCAATGTAGAGGAGCTCTCATTGCTGCTCGTCGGAGCCCAGCCTAAGTGGCAGGGTTCACCTCGCACAGGCACGAATCGTCCGGGTACGTGTGGCCTTTTATGCGTATGTCAGTTGATGTCCATTCGCCCAATGGCCAATTTCTTGACGACACGGCCAAGTGCAGCGTGCAGGAATGTCACAGTGAAGAGGCAGCGGCAGCCTCTCTCAGCCAAAGGCACGCCAACCCGGCGCACGGCGCGATGATCATTGCACCTGCGATGCATGACCAGCCTCGCCGCTGCAGGTCGTCCCTCAAGCCAACGGCCAAGCCTTCCAACATGGATGCTGCATTACGGGCACGGGAGTCGCAGGCGCCCGAGTCCTGCAGCGCTGCGTCCGCCCAATCGCGGCGGGCAGGTGACACCGGCACGGGAGGGCGCCGACGCATCGCCGGGGTGCCGGTTGTCCAGCGCAGCTGATCGGGGGCTGTGGGGGGCGGAGTTACGGGGCTGAGGTCACAGGGAGCCGGTGGGCTGCCGGCACGCTGCAGTGCGCGCGTGCTCTGACTACGACGGCCGACGGCCCCCCCGCCGCTGCCTGGTAGTACGAAGTCTAGGTATAATTATTAAAAGCCCGCTCGTTTCGCATCAGATGGAGGCGTACTGTTAGAGGATAAGCATAAAGCATCTCAAACGCAGCCTTGAGAGTACCTGAAACGGGACGCAACCAGAACTCCAAACCACCTCAACCTACTCCGTACACGACCATGACTAGACTGTACTACCACGACGGACACTACCACCCTGAGCCGCAGGATCGCCTCAAACGGCAGCAGCGACAGCACCAGCGTCAACAGCAGGGAGGGCTTTGGCGAAAGACTCACCATCTGTGGGATCAGGTCCTGTACGGTGTCGGCAGTGTCTACTACAAGGTCCGGGGACGCTGAGCCCCTTGCTGGGCTTCACGACGTTCAGTGTGCGCATGACGACGACAGGCTACTGCGAACGACAGCAAGACAGAGCAGGCCACTTTGAAGCGGAACAGCAGATGAGGTTCACCCCGCGACAACGACGACCAGGGCACTGCAGCGAGAGCTGATGGAGTCGGTTCGGGAAGCAGCAAAGGCAATCTCGTATTGCCTCAACAGCCAGGAATGACCACCCACCAAGCAGGCCGCATCAAGCCACGGCCCCGGCCGCTTTGGTTATTAGCCAAAGAAACTGGCCTGAAGAAGTCGAGGGCACGCTTGGCTCCGGGCACGCACGCCCGAGGCAGAAGAGGAATAGACCAGAGCAGCCCGCGGGTTTGGCGTGGGAGCCAAGCTTCGCCGAGAAGCTGCCTTGATGAACATTGATTGTCGGTGCGGTGGCAATTTGCAGAGCTGATGGGCGGTGGACGATGGATGCTGTGGAGCAACGCGTAATTGTCAGGACTTGGCAGCCCGGTGGTGGGATACGAGCAACGCAGTTGTAGGTGCTTAGATGGGCCATGACAGACGCTCGAATCGCCCTGGTCCGCCGCCGTTGGTCGTGGCAGTCGAGCACTCGGAATCGCAGGTGAGCTCGGCTGGAAATAGAGCAGACAGTGATCAACCGACCAGCTCTTGCGCCGTGTGGATCTTGGAAACCGTCAATCTGTAACATCCGTGGACCGCTCGACATCGTGCCCGCCACGGTTTGTTACGCCTCGCAGCTCTGTGGATGTCCGGTGGGTGAAGCTGGTGGAGAACGAGCCCCTATTCCCGCAGGGGCGCCGCGACCGTGCCGTCGGAAACGCTGCACAGTGTAGGCAATGGTGCTGCTAAGCCCCGCGGCAGCTCACCTCAGCGACACGGCCGCCGGCGACACGACGTTGCAGGCAGCAGCGGTGATCGTCTCGAGCCGGTGAGCACGGTGCGAAAACAGCTGCTGGACTATCCCACCCACCGTCGAACCACCTGCCCTAGCGAGATGATGCCGCCTGTTACGTGCCGCTGATTGGCGAAAGGCTTACCGTGGACCCCTGAAGTGGCCCCGTCAAGCATGATGCTCCCCCTGCTCGTAAGAGGATGACCTGCTGCGCCTCCGTCCCATCGACCGGGGGCCCGAATGCTAAAGCCTCGAATCAGTGAGTCGCGGCCCGGTTTACGAGCATCCCCTGGCAGCTGCTAGTGCCGGCACGGGCGCTGTAAGCCCTGGAGGCGTTGCACTCCGGGGCCAGCGATTGGCGATTCTAATTTCAAGGTTGTCAGCCAGTGCGGCCCCCCTTCCATGGCCCCGTCCGTGTCAGGTTCCCGTCCTTGTCTGCTTCTCGCCGGGACCGAACCTCAGCAACCTCGACAAAACACACTCGTTTCCTGGGAAGAGAGGCGCGATTCGCTTGCCCTTTCCCATCTTCTTTTACCGCACCTTGTTGAGGTTTTCGCCTCGCCCTTCCTGACACTCATTAAAGACCATTTTTCTTTCTTTTTCGGCACCTTCGGACCATCGCGGCAAGGTGAAACAGACTTCTTCATACCGATTTCTTGGAGCCAGAGACGCATCTTCATTAGCATCTTCCGACACAGCCAGCCGTTATGGCTTTCACCAAGCTGTCCGTGGCGCTCCTTGCCCTTGCCGGGAGCGCCATGGCTGATCTCCAGCCCATCGAGATGAAGGTCCGTTGCGCCCCATGTGGAGGCGTCGTTATCCCTAGATGCAGCTGCTAACTCGTTTCTCAGGGCTCCAAGTTCTTCTACAAGAACGGCACCCAATTTTTCATGAAGGGCGTTGCCTACCAGCAGGACACGGCCGCCGCCGGTGCCACCAACACCAAGACGTCCAAGTTCGTTGACCCCCTCTCCGACGAGGACCAGTGCAAGCGCGACGTCCCTCTCCTCCAGGAGCTTGGCACCAACACGATCCGAACCTACGCCATCGATCCCACCAAGGACCACTCGGGATGCATGAAGCTGCTGCAGGACGCCGGCATCTACGTCATTTCGGATCTGGGCGAGCCCAGCCTGTCCATCAACCGCGACAGCCCGCAATGGAACACGGAGCTCTTCACTCGCTACCAGCAGGTAGTCGACGAGCTCGGCCAGTACTCCAACGTCATCGGCTTCTTCGCCGGTAACGAGGTCAGCAACAACAAGACCAACACGGGCGCTTCGGCCTACGTCAAGGCCGCCGTCCGCGACACCAAGGCCTACATCAAGGGCAAGAAGAACTCGCGCTGGATGGGTGTCGGCTACGCCGCCAACGATGATGTCGATATTCGCCAGGAGATTGCCGACTTCTTCAACTGCGGAACCGTCGATGATTCCATCGACTTCTGGGGCTACAACATCTACTCGTGGTGCGGCGAGAGCAGCATGGCCAAGTCTGGCTACAATGACCAGATCAAGTTCTTCCAGGAGTACTCCGTCCCCGTCTTCTTCGCCGAGTACGGCTGCAACCTGCCCTCCGGCGCCGCGAACCGTATCTTCCAGGAGACCGGGGCTCTCTACGGTGACGACATGACCAAGGTCTTCTCCGGTGGCATTGTCTACATGTATTTCCAGGAGACCAACGACTACGGTAAGCATAGGACCCCGCCGCCACTTGACGTTCAGGGCTAATGTCTTCCTCCTCTCCAGGTCTCGTCCAGGTCAAGGGCAACGACGCCACCAAGCTCAAGGACTTCGATGCTCTCAAGAAGCAGGTTCTTGCCGCTGACCCCAAGGGCGTCGACCGCGACTCGTACAACCCGTCGGCCAAGCAGCAGAAGTGCCCTGACCTGACGGCGACGTGGCAGGCCAACTCTGCTCTGCCTCCTGCTCCTGACTCGTCGCTCTGCGACTGCATGGTCAAGTCGCGCTCTTGCGTCCCGAGCAAGAACCTCGACCCCAAGGACTACGGTGACATTTTCGGCTTCATCTGCGGCAAGGCCCCCGACGTTTGCAAGGGCATCAACGGCAACTCGACGACGGGCGTCTACGGCGCCTACAGCATGTGCTCGGACAGCGCCAAGCTCTCCTACGTCCTCGACGCCTACTACAACAAGCAGAACAAGGACTCGAGCGCCTGCGACTTCAAGGGCTCGGCCACCCTCCAGAAGGCCGCGGCCGACTCGTCGTGCGACTCCAAGCTGGCCAAGGCCAGCGACATCAACAAGGCTGTCGCCACGGCCACCACTCCCGTCGGCGGCGGTGCTACCGGTTCCGCCGCGTCGACCAGCACCAGCGGCAGCTTCGCGGCTCCCGGAGCCCCCATGGCCCGCGCCTTCTCCGTCGGCGACTACAGCATGGGCCTGTACACGCTGGTGGCCTTCTTTGTCGGCGCTGGCATGGTTGCCCTGTAAATGCGTAATGGTGGTGGTGGGAATGTTTTTTGGGGCGGGATATTTGCGGCTCGTGTACGATGCGCTGTCGAATTCTCGCGGGTCGGCGATTTTGTTTTCTTTCAGCATCCGGCCATTCTTCTTCTATCACGCATCGCTGGTGTTTCCCGGTTTCTGTGCGACTAGAACAGATAGGAGATCCGTGTTTTAATGGCATCATCTTTTCGGCATGCGTACTTCTCTGGCTGATCGTGATGTGACTCTTTTGAGGGCTTGGGGAGCGGAAATAATGAGCATGGTGTTGCTGCGTTCAGGGCAGGCCGCGTCATCCCGCCGGATTTGCCCATTCGTGTCACGAACACTGATATGAGCAGCTTCAGACCGACAGACAAATGATTTCTGCTACATCAAGAAGCTACTGGGCAGGTGGTCTTTGATTTCAACAACTAGGAACAAGGTCCAACATCTGCCTGAGATCTGGCTCAGACGCGACTGCCAGGAACGACGTGACGTCAACACGCTTAACGCCACAGCCGTCAGCAAGGCGAGCTTGACAGTTCTCAACCGTACACTTTACGTTGCGACATTCTCATCCCACGTCTACTCATCGACTCGGCGAGAAGCCAACATCGTCACCCGAAAGCCATGGAAGGGAGGCCTGCGGAGTAGAGCGAGACGCAGACAATGCCTCCCGGGTCGTTGCCAGGCGGCGCTGCTTCGCCCAGCGGCCGCAGAACGCCACTTGTCCAGGCATCCAAGGCGTTTGCGATGCAGTGGATTGCGCTGAACTGGTTCGATTGCCTGTGCATGCTCATCGTAGCCGGTCTCTCGACCGGCGTAAGTACACCCGCTGCCCCCGTGTTGCGTCGCTGTGCCCACTGACCTGCCTGCAGCTCTACTATTCCCCGATCCTTGTCACGCGCAACTTTCCCATTACCTTCAACGGCTCCGGCGACATCATCTACCCGGAGTGGGCATACCCGTACCGCGGCTGGGTCATCCCCTCGTGGCTCTCAGGGCTGATCTCCATCGGTGGTCCCATTGCCGTCTACTTCGCGGCACAGGTCCGCATCAAGTCCGCCTGGGACGCGAGCAACGCCATCATGGGGTCGACCTGGGCCGTGCTGCTGGCATCGCTCTTCCAAGTCATCATCAAGCAGCTCATCGGCGGCTTCCGGCCCTACTTCCTCGACGTGTGCATGCCGGACGTCTCGCGCGCGGGCACCCACAACGAGACGGGCCTCAACGGCGTCGGCTTCCAGCGCGTCATGTACACGACCGAGGTCTGCACCCAGACGGACACCATGAAGCTCAAGACCGCCATCACGTCGTTCCCCAGTGGCCACTCGACAGCCGCCTTTGCGGGTTTCGGGTTCCTGTTCCTGTGGTTGAACGCCAAGCTCAAGGTTTGGGCGGACCATAAGCCGGCGTTCTGGAAGCTCGCGGTGGTGATGCTGCCGCTGCTCCTGGCTGTCGTCATCGCGTGCTCGCTCACCATTGACGCCGCGCACAACTGGTACGACATCGTCGGCGGCTGCGTCATCGGCACCGTCATGGCGCTCGCGTCCTACAGGACATCGTATGCGGCGGTATGGGACTGGCGGTTCAACCACCTGCCCCTGCAACAGAGGCAAGCATTTCTCTATGATGCAGACGGAGACGCGGACTATGCCGCGGAGACGTTTACGCGGAGCGTAGGTTGGGGGAAGAGGAGAGAGTGGCTGCCGGAGCAAGGCAGCGCGAGGACCAGTGCTGTCTCTTCGCGCGGCGATGGTGGGCTTTCCGACAGGAGGGGCCAAGGTTCTGGCGTTCAAGGGCAGCGAGGGCCACAAAGACGCGGGCTGGCTGAGGGTGAGGCTGTGTAGCGGCCTTTTTGTGGATGGAACTGGAGTTTTGATCATCATAGCCTAAGCAGCATCACTTACGCAAAAAGCCTGACACAGGCCGGCAGATGATGCATTGCTAGAATACCTTTCCAAGCAGAAATATCCAATCAAGCGGCTATCACTGGTAGCCATGGCCAAACGCTATTGCCATCTTTCAAGCCTTCCCCTTGGCGGAGCAAGATCGCCAAATGGCACTTGTAAACACTCCCTTAGCACGAGTTACTCCACCGACGCTTCTTGTCGACGGGGCAGGCTTTAGCAAACTTATTTCTCGAAATGCTAAGCAAAATACTCTCTTCCCAAATCGACGCGGTGACAACATGAAGTAAGGGGAGCTAGTCGTGATGCGCTTCTCCGTTTCAACAAAATGGCAACCCCAAAATTTGGGTGATTGAATTAGACATGAAGTATACAAAGAGTCGAACATCCAGCGGCTCTTTGACTTGTCAACTGATGGATATAGATCAATGCAAAAATCAATGTATTTTGTCATTACTCTATGAGTGAAAACTGGCTGCCTCCTCGTCCGCTCTCCTGCCAACATCTCCGCAATCGCCGCTTCTTACATGCCATTTAACCCTTGACAGCTTTGAAGGTGGCCGAGGTGTCGCATTTCTCGTCATCATCGAGCTCAAAGGTGGCGCCGCACGACCCACTCTGAGAAATAGCGATCCCGATGAACTTGTTCTTGACGTCGCTGGAGCCGGAAGCGAGAACCTTGTAGTCGCCGTCCCGCTGCACCTCGCAGATCTTGGGGTTGCCGCCAAAGTCCGCCTTGCAGTGGAACCAACGGGGCTTGTTCCAGCAGGAGCTGGTCACCTGGAAGGTGCGGCCATTTTCACCTATGTAGCAAGGAGCGTGGTCAATAGGGAAGCCCTCGCTGTAAAGGTCGTGGCCCTTGTCGTCGGTGATGGCGAAGCCGCTGTTGTGGCCGATCTCGCTGGCACCGCCTTGGGGCCCACCGATGGTCGAGAAAGAGCTGGCAGACCACAACACCTGCAGCTTCTGCCCGGCCATGACGCCGGTTGCGAGAAGAGGGATGGCAGCGAGGCTGAGAACGGTGTCGCGGAGGGAAGGCATTGCGAATTTTTGCAGTTTGTGGTTGTTGGGGTTGAGTTATGTTGGCCGGAGGAGCTTGTGGCTGAGTGTAGAATGTCTGTGAGTGTCTGAAGTGACTTCGAGAGAGACAAGGCGGCGACGACAGATGATATTTATATTTCCTGAGACCTACTCGAGAGTCCATAGTCAACTCCGAGACTCGTCCAGTTGCACGCACGGCAGGCAATGGTTTCTAGAATGCCGTTAGAAGTTTTGCAAGCAATGACATCACAGCTGGCTACGAACGCTTGAAGTTCATTGCTCTTTCTGGTCAGATCTGCTGTGCCGTCTTTAGCCCATCGGAGGCAGCAGCGAAAATGAGTGGCAATCAGCATCCTTCTGCCGAGGACGTTCGGATTTGTTAGTGCTGTGCCGCAGGCTTAACGCGCCATGGCCACGGGCTTCATTTATTCTACAGGAAATCACTGGGGTATGGAGTTATCGCGACGGGACGAAATCCAACGGTATGACGCAATGTATCAATCGTGTGTGGAGTTGCTTCGTAGGAGTGAAGCTCTAACCTATTTGGAATAAGGATTGGCAACTGGAACCGCAAGCGCCATATCTTTATGTACCGCTGTATCATGTATTGAGCGTTGATTGCTGAAGACTCTACAGCCATCTTTACCGTAAAAAATAAATGGCGGCTCGATGAGCGCAGACGGCAACTTTCTCTAGTTGAATTGGAAACCAGAAAATTGGCACTTAAGAATGTTGACGAGCGCGCGGCAGTGTCAAAGCGTACGGGGTAGTCTCTTTTGCATTGATGCAAGTAAGCAACTAGACTATGGATCGCCATCGAGTAAGCTCGAAAAGGGAAGCCGCCGGCGTGTGGGGCCTAACTCGCAGACTACCTGGCAGTCGCGAATGTCGCTAGCAGAGACCTCAGCATCACAACGAGATCTCTCTAGCTAAGCGAAAACGGCTTGACTGGGGCAAAGACAGGCGATTGTGACGTTTTACCGGAGCGGTCCCCGCTGCACATGGATTAAACACCCAGCGTAGAGCGGCAATACCTCTTCCCAGTCAAACTCCTGCCTCGAAATGATGCGGCACGAGTCGAGATGATGACGTGCGAAGCTCTCCACTGTATATAAATCACTTGACTGCCGAAGTGATTTGCAAGACGGCTCCAGCCATTTCCGCATGCACATCACAAAGCTCAAGCCATTGACCCGCCCATCTGCCCGCTCAATCACCCATTCAAAGTCCCATAACCGCCTGCCAGGTGCAACATACGTGACGGACTGCCTAGTTCGACGGAGGGTCGAGCGACGGCAGAACCAGCGGGAGCATACTACGCAGTGTGAAAACTTGAAGTTGGTTCATGAGGGTCTGCCAGTGACGAATTACACTGAAATTTGTTACCTATTTAACCACAGGGAACATAATGCGGTCATTGCCCACGATTATGCTTCATTTCAAGCGTTTAAAAACGACAGAGACGTGTATCAGAAACACTTAAGCTTAGACTTCGCCATCTCAGCTTTCATAATGGAGATCGAGCTATTGTACCAGAACAGTCAACATTGCTTCACGGGAGCTTCACGGGAGCACAAATGAACCTGCAGAACACCATTGGAAAGTGGGGCCATAACCATGATCCTGCGTGCTTGGGCCGTGAGAAATTTTACAAGTCGATAATGCAGATATTCATCTGCTCATGATGGATAGTGACTTTTCATTCGTCTTCAGTTCCAACTCAGTTTAGCGATGGCCATCACTAAGTGATTCATCCGAAGCGCACATTCAACATATGTTTGGTCCCTCAAACCATGGTGGCAACAATGAAGCCATTGCATTAAAATGAGAAAATAAAATATAACCTAGGAGACCCTTTTCTGCATGGAATGCATTGCTGGCCTGGTCTGCAATCCCCGTGATTCGAATTACATACTGCTTGCGCTTGAGGTGGTGGTTTCGAGAGGACAGCTGGTTGCACTTCACGTGAGAGAGAGACTTCAATCTAAGACTTCTTGTGCTGCATAATGCACGTGCGGGCCGGAATAGGAAGGTAAATTGATTCAAAAAAACAGTTCGCTGCACAACCAACACAACAAACAGTGTGGACGGCCCCAACCAACAACCAAGGCCGGGTGTGGAGCCGAACCAGACAGTCGGGGCGGCGCTCGGCCCCACTCTTCCCGACAATATTTCCTGTTTCGGTTCGAACTGAACCTCAACTCAGCATGGCAGAAGCGTCCACGCACCTCCTCATTTAGCTCAGCCTCCTCTCGTGAATGCGCATCAAGCACTTTACTTTCAGTAATCCAACATGACTTTTCTTCGCAACTCCTCATCCTGCATGTCCTCTTTGTACTGGCTGTATAGCTCATACTACACTGAGGTCAGTCTGTGCCGCAGAAGAAGAGCGAAAGGGAGAACGGGGGTAACAGAGCCTACCGCATCTTGAACTGCTTTCCTGGCACCCTGCCATGCTTTCCTACCACAACCAGGAACATCTCTAGGGTTGGTCTCAAAGAGGCGCCAAGCGTAGCTATTCATCGGGCCCTTTGACAGCCACTCGTACATGCGTTTGTCCTTCCATCGAAGACGCCAGCCACGGCCAGAAAACATGTGATCGAGCTTGTCATACATGCCTGTACCGGCCATTCCGTGAAGAAAGCGGTAGAAAGGATATGCCTGGACGAAGCCTGGACGAATAGACTGCTCCTTGCGCCACTCTTTCCACCACCAAGCGTGGTACTTGTCTACCTGGGCATTCATCTCATCCGCAGAAGGAAGCAAAGCTGGCATTCTGTAGCCTTGCGGGAGCCTATTCGGTGTCAAGTCTTTGGTTGCCTCGGCAGCCCAGATTTGAGCCACAGCCATGGATGCCAGCTCGCACACGCACCAAACATTCTCCTGCGGCGCCATCCAGCTCAAGAAGGCAACGGATGAAGCATACCGCGGTGGGAAGATCATGTGATACAATCGGGGTATGTGAGTCTCCTTCCTATGGTTCGCCCGGAAGTCGAAGTCGCCGTTCTTCATCGCCGCGCTGTTTTCGTACACATGCCGGGCTGTGGTCAACGGTAAGCCACACGCACCGTCCATTTCTAAGTCGGGCATGATGCTGAAGTCGAGGGAATACCCGGTGCAAAAGATCACAGCGTCCACCTCAATTATCGTATCGTCCTCCAGCTGGACCTCATTGTCACCCACAAAGTCCTTGAAGCCGCGGACAGGGGTGATCTCTCCAGAATACAACGCAGGAATGAAGTTCTCTTGGACGGCAGGATGCTCGTGGGCCATGCTAGGGCAGGGCGTCAACCGCCAGTCTTTTCTGACACGGTCTCCAGCACGCTTCAGCCTGTCCTTTTCGGACACCCCAACCTCCACCGGTTCGTCGCGAGCTGCATCGTTGATCATTTTGTGGATCATAAACTTATCGACCAGGGGCCCTGTCAGCCACGGAACCTTGAAATCCAACAGGTACTTGAGGCGCAGGATTGGCCACGGTAATGTGCTGTCGGTCGGGATTCCGTCATCTTGATATCGCGAGACCATGATTCGTCCGCGGCGATAGGCCTGGTACAGCTTCGTCGTGTGCTTGGAGAGACTGAGCGACACCTCGCAAGCGGTGTTGCCGATTCCAACAACCAGCACCCTTTTACCTGTAAACTGCTCCTGACTGTGCACAGTTTGTCAGTATCTATGTGTTACCGACCAAGACAAATAGTGTGAGAATACCTGCGGTAATTTTGGCCATGTATAACGATGCCTTTGAACTTGTCTTTGCCAGGCATATCCGGCCAGACTGGGGTCGTCTCGGAGCCGGTCCCAAAGACCACCTTGTCGAAGTAGAGAACGGCTTCTCCGTCTGGACCTGCAATGTGTACATTCCATCCACTGTCGGACTCGTCGCGCGTTACTTTTTGCACTGTCGTATTGAATCGGATGTGCTGCTCCAGCCCGAAGTGCTTCGCATACGATTGGAAGTACTCCGCCACTTGGGCTCCGGTGAGGTAGGCAGGGTATTCTGCGGTTTGAAGCGTGCTTGGTCAGTAAATGTGTGGCCATTTCGAACCGAACATCGGCACCTTTCGGAATTGGAAAGTCGCTGAAGCCGGACTGAGACGTCACGTCAGCCGCCGAGCGACGCTTGCGAGATGAGAGTCGCTACTGACAACAAACTTGCTAATGTTTGCCACCGTTCCTTGTATGACGGAGGTGTACGTGGTGTTGGGACTGAAGGACCAGAGGCCGCCGACCTTGCTCCGCCTCTCAAAGCCGACAGCATCGAAGCCCTCCTCTCGCAAACTCTTGATGGCCGTCAGCCCGGCCGGTCCTGTGTGCAGCTTGCCGTCAACTACCATCACCCGACGCACAATGGCCGCGCCTGGAAATGGAACGTACCTAATCCTATGACTGCAATCCTGATACTCTCCATGCTTGAAGTCTCCTTGAGATTTTGCTCAACCAGCCTTGGATGCATCGTGAAAGAGGGCCTCGGCACTCCAACGACGGTCGGTTTCGGGCGAAGCGAGCATTCCGTGCGTCTTCTACACCCACCCACCCCGCTCGTTGAAGAATCCATCGGGGGGCTTCGTGGCACCCAGTAGCCCCGGCCCCGGCGGAGATACGAAGTACACGTGGGCAACTAGAAGCCACAACTTGCAGTAACATGCCATCACTATCATATATCATGTACTGCCTAATGCGCGGCGGCCCCGTTCGGGATCAATAGGACCGGCCCGTTGTTGACATGTCGACCAGGCACGCAAACCTGCGGTACACGTTGTGGCGCTACGCCCGCATGCCGCAGCTAGTGATGCATCCAAGCTGCAGAGTTCGCGCAGACCCGGTACCATGTCTCTGGTTTTGCCCCCTCCCCTCTTCCAAGACAGGTAGGAAGACCGTGCTTCGTTCCCCCTCCACCCTGGGTTGCTTGTCTGGCTCGGGCATCTCTATCTACCCGAGCGGACGGGCATTGTCAAGGCTTCCAAAACAAGTCGTGCCTGCAGAAACGGCCTTGTCTTGGCACGGCCGTCTCCGCTTCTCGCCATTTGCAAACGTCAATGCTACAGGTGGATGACCACCCTGCGCATGCAATGCTGCGCCTCATGCGGACATTGTTTGCTCGTCGCCGTCGCAAGAGACTTGATTGCCAGTTGGCGTGGCTCGGCCGGACTGTTCGTGTCACAATCATGCCTTTGATCGGAAGTTTGGACCTTCGGTTCCCCGACAAATGTCACCTTACTCCACCAGAATGACGGGTGGAAGCGCGGCTCGATGGAGGAAACGGGCATTCCCGAAGTACGAGGCATGGCCCACAAGCCATCCTTAACCGTCGAAGAGCAGCGCTCCGCAGCATGGTAACAGTCTACATTACGGCGTAGGGGACCGGGATCAAGGAAGTTGGGTAAGAGCCCGACAGCGTGCCATGGAGGGCCATTACATACCCCAGGGAGCAATCTCAAAGCAGGATGCTTGATGCGGGCACGACACAGGATGGGGTTGACGATTGAACCAATGCGTTACGACATTGTCATTGGTTTTGGAGCCACAGGGCCAGAACGAAGAACTCGGCGTGAAAAGTTAGGCCACTCCCTCATCGTGCTTAATTTTGGAAGCCAGTGAGGCTCCAGTGTCCACATTGATGAGTACTTTAGGAACCATGACTCGTCGATATGTAGGATGATAAACTTCTGCTGCGTGTCGGACAGCCGTCGACTCAAGGACTCAAGTCCTTGCATCCTCGCGGGATTAATTACGACCCTCCTTTGAAAACTCAAACGACAATGCGAATTCATGCGCTAGGATATAGATACCTGTTGCAGAATGCCCTTTATGATCTCGAGGGTCGTTATGGTGGCAAAGATGCAGCGTTTGTTCCCCTCGTCGACGAAAGGCGAGTCATCGATGCGTGGTACAAGTGGCCACATCGTCCAACCTCCGGCTGAACCAGTAGTGTGGATGTGCCAATTCGCATGCCAGAAATATGTGCCAGGATTGAATTAACTACCACTTGTGCGTGGATAGGTTGAGTCAGGCCCTACCGAACCTGATGCGTCTTGGATCGAGTTTGGTGAAGATTGCGGAGACTTGCTCTTTTCTGCCAAGCATGCTTACTGCGTGTTTTTTGCATCAACATTTCCATAGACCCGCGATGGAACAAATGGACGGCTTTTGTCGATTATCGCTCATGACCGGGCTGGCGCGGCAGAGTCATTACTAAGGCAGCCATGGTAGTAATTGAACGCACCTGTAAGAACAGCAGAAATGGTGGAAAGGCAATAATGGCGGCAACTAAAATGGTAGTAATAGCAAGAACAGCATCTCAGGAGAGCGTACATCAAGGGACTAGAGCGAAGAAGGATGGGCCCTTTCAAGTTGTCAGAGTGCACCGGGTGTCTTGCATGCAACTTCGACTTTCAAGGCTCCCCGAATCAGGTATCTACACATCTACCCCCGTTGTCTCAGAGATACAACTACGGTTCGCGGAAGAATTGCCTGAGCGGCCTACAAAAGTCGACGAGAACGACAACTGATCAGAGATCAATAAAACTTTCGTTACCCAGGCCGCAATTTGGTCTCGGGCTACTCAATTGTCAGTATTTCCGTTCATCGTGAAATGATCTGAAGGATACAGGGACCCGAGCAACAATGGAACCCCAACACGCAGGTCACCGCTGACGATATTCTGGGCCCAGGGATTGAGGCATCCTGCCAGCAGCATGACGCCATGAATGAGCGGATGCAACTCACGCAGAACGCTCACCTCAAGAAGCTGGCGAAATATACACAGCTGGAGCCCGGCAACCGGCCAGACTCAGCTGTTCAATGAACCAGTCAACAAAACAGGCCGCAACCTCAATATCCAGGCAGTTATACCGCGTTTGCTGCTACTTATCTTCTCTCACTCAGAGCTTTGCAACTCCCCTCTTTCTCACCTTCGCACAGAGCGAGTTGTCTTTGTTCATTTCATCTCGCACGAAGGCATATTGCCTTCAGAGAGAATTTCTCTTTCCCCACGCTCTCAAACGGTACATACAACTATCGCCCCTCATGGACGTTATCCCGTTTAACGTCCCAGTTTCCTCAGCACGAACACCCAGTAGCGACACCCTTTTCCGCGTCTCTTCACCAAGCACCTTTGCCGCCAGCCACCGCGTCTTCCATACCAGGGCTACATACGCGCCCTTCAACTCTACGGTAACGAGACCGCTCTCGAACAGCACTTGACGAGCGTCTGCCATCACTAGAACTGTTGGAAGACCAACAACGCTGTTCGATACCACGAGTTCCAGGACGACGCCACTAAAGAAGGGTATGACCCGCGCCACGGCACCGTCGACGGGAGTTTACACGCCGCGATCGCATCTCAGCATCGGGTCTTCCGCTGATGTGCCCACTAAGACCTCTCGACGGACTGCGATTCCCGGCCAGCAGCAAGGCCGAGAGAACCGCTTTCTGCCCGTTAATAGCGCCGGCAGCGCCCCGCAGTCGCGTATGGGACAGACTACCAACGACCACCGGGCCTCCCGCCAGCACGCCGTCACCGAACGTCCTGAAGCTCCTCAGTCCCTGAAGTATGCTAGCGGAAATCTCCAATGGGTTGACGGTCAGAACGCTGCCAACGCCATTGGCGTGGCCAGCATCGCTGCGGTGCTGTTCGACGCCTTGGACCACGCTGCGAGCGGTACGCTGGACGGAGCCGGCTGGAAAGAAGTTCGTCACATCCTCGACTTTGTCGGCAGCTTGGACGACCTCCGCCGCTACGTCGTCGGTCTGCAAGAAGCCGCAAACACCGCCCCCGCCCCCACCCCCGTGTTTGGTCAAGGCATTGTTACGCAAACCTCTCGCCGTCCGCCGCCCAACCACCCCGACCGTGGAGGCGATACTACAGGTATCAACTGTCGACTTTTCTCTTCAAGTACTCCCACCCGGACTGCCCGTCGTCCTAGTCGATTTGCCGAACACCTGCGCAACATTGGCACGGAGGCTCACCCCATTGCTCGCCATTACTTTCTCTCCGACGCCGTGCCACCGGAGCGCCGTGTTTTGCGCGCAGACGATCGTCGTGGTGAAGCTTGGGACATGGGCGGATCCTCCATGAAGCACGAGTGAACAGCGCCTGCAACATCACGAAAAAATATACGAGAAAACGGGCGGTGGACATGTACCTTAGGTCTACATCACATTCGGGACGATTAGGTAGGTAGGCCAACGTGAATGCAAGGTATCGGGTCGCACAGCGCGTTGGAGACCCCCGACATCTACGGGCGGACGAGTCCAGTCCCTTCCGGGTTCCCGTCCAGCATCACTCCCATCCTCCCTTAACCACACCCGTTTTATCACCGCCAACGCACGAATAAGGCAACCGAATTGATTTTCCTCTAATTTCTGGATATGTAGGCCTACTTTTGACGTCATGTCGTTGGTTGCGTCGTTGCACCGGAGCGGGCGACAGAATTGGCGGTCCTGCATGCAACTCGGGCACTTTTGACGTCACGCTGTTGGCTGCGCCTTTGTACCGGCGATGTAGTAGGGCGACCCAATTGACGGTCTTGCATACATATAATTCACTTTCGACGTCACGTTGTTGGTTGTGTCTTTGAACCCGGGCGACCGAGTTGACCATGCTACCGGGCAATTCCTAGACAGGCCGACTCTTGACGTTATATTGCGTTTCTTTACTGACCGGGCCGTGCGGCATGCAGATCACGAAGGATGGCTACGCATTAGCTTCGACCCTTCCGCGGGCAGTCTTGTCTACACACCCCGTTGGGGGATCTACCTTCGGTTATACGACCATGAGGGAGGTTGGACATGGTTGGCTTTGAAACCACCAAATAGACTTTCTCCAAATCCTGCTGCCTGTATGCTTCTGGCAAGAGCGGCTGCATAATGTAGAAGCAGGGCAAAAGTTCCATCGAGTAGTGTGTCATTTTACGTGGCAAGATGGGCCGCTATGGGAGCGTTTGCCACGGACTTTGATGTTTGAAGCCAAGGGGGTGGAATGTGCGAACGTCAAGTTATGCGGCCTTTGAGCTGAGCCATCTTTTGCCTCCCAAGTGGGCTGGGGTAGGCAGATCTATACTACATACAACGGAATCCTTATACATTATGACGAACTGCCAAATGTTTTAACTGATACCGTAAGCTTAACTGACCGTGAGATGTTGTCTATATAATGGACAACGGGATCCATCTTTCCCTCACAGATATTCATAACAACCTGCTCGGTCAAATATCATCTTCACTGCCATCAAGATAACATACTGCAATCACCATTCCAAAGTCCTTATCCTTTAGGTAGGTCAGGTAATACTTACTGGATCTTTACCGACATATACTGAAAAGCTGGTGTGTTCAGCTAAGCTCCAACTACGATGCATTTTTTCGGTCTCACTGCCATTGCTGCTGTAGCCCTCCTTACTACCACCTGCAACGCGGCAGCCCTCGAACAAAGGCAGAAGGTTCCGCCAGTAGGGCCAGGGCCTTGGTGTACCGACTGGAAACCTTCCGAGGATGATCATCCCAATACCTGTGGAAAGCACGATCTAAAGAATCGTTATGCTTATTGTCTCAACGGGAGGCTATGCATCAATTACCTTCAGTGGTCCGATGAAAAAATGAAATGGGCGGTAGACGAGGCCAAATGCCACTGCCCTAAGGACTGTACTACAGATGGCAACGGAAACTGCGTGTTCTGAGACGTTCCATTCACTAGTTTAGTGGGGTGCCGGTGCAGACCCTAGGCCATAAAATGGCAGAACGGAAAGTGCGGATGACTACCGGCGGGCCTGAGAAGCCAAAGGACATAAGAGGATGGATGGTAACTACATGATCAGACGGTCACGCATGTTCATTACACCTTTCAAGATACCTGTGGCTATTGTTTCGGCCATTGAGTTCGTTAAAATGTTCATCAGCCTTCGTTTAGTTTGGCAATCAGGATGCTGGTTTTTCTCCCACCTTCTTAATATCTCTGCCGATAACTTACATGATGTAACCGTATTTCTCTTGATAGCCTATTACTGCTGCTTAGGCGGACTCTCGTTGCGGTAATATTATTTAAGCCTTGCGTGGGCAGGGACAGTCCCTACGACTTACGCACCGGCTGATCTCGGCCTTTAGTGTGCTCTTTCGCCCTTGACAAGGGATAAAGGGTATCAGTAAAAGACTGAACAGGTGCTGTTGAAGAATCGTTAAAGTCACCACCAAGACACGAGTACGTAAGGTAACTTCTTCTGGAAAGGATAACGCTGGTAGAATAGATCTGGAAGAACACCATTACAAGCCAAGGCGTTATGACAAAAATACGATAGCTTAGAAGTCTCGATTTAGCACCGAATAATATTAGGATACAGCAACTAATTTAATAGTCCGGGTGCTAGAGCCCACGTGTCCAGATATTTAGACCAGTCTTGGTCCCATGAGCTAGGGGTAAGCCTTCATGTAAAGTCAGCTCGTTCCCTAGACCAGAACCATTCAGATTCCTCCAGAATAGCGCCGCACCGGGGACCGCATGGACAGTCAGGGCTTTCGTATCCTCGCAGTCAACGAAATTACACCAGTGCGGATCCTGAATATCCCAATTAACCTGTAGCCGCGGGAACCGAGTGCCGCAATTTTCGCAATCCGCTTCCAGTGTAACAAAGAACGTCGAGGCTCGGTTCAGCCCTCCTGGAATTAGATACAAACTCGGATCAAACCAGTCGAAGTGAGGATAATATCGTTGTCCCTGAGTGTAGGCGGTAACCTGCAGCTCCTCAATGCCCCAGGTATTTGCAAGTCCTTGAAGCTCAGCCGCTCGCTCCATAATACATTGAGAAACGTGGTCTGATCGAGGTAGGAATGCACTTCTGCTGGTTCGTACTTCGTCGGTGGCCTTCGTACCATTGTCGAGAACAATCTTGGATGACTGAAGAAATGGTTTGCTGAAGATAATTAGCGAAGTACTTCAGAGAAGAAAGGGTTATAATACTGCCTTACCCTAATTGAAGAAGGTGGGCACGTTCTTCTGCTGATATGAAATTTTCGATGTGCATCATGAATGGCTCATACATAAGTATGCGCGGATTATAGCTTGGTTTTGTGCAACGCATGGAATCATTAGAGCCGGATCGAAACCATTGATAGGGAACCCATGGCTTGCCGAGCCCAGAGCAGGCTTGCAAGAGTATGCCGCTTGAGATGGCTACAAAACACCATTGTAACAGCGGTCTAATGTAAAGGGAGAATTGTCGAAGGTACTTTGCCATACTGAACTTGGTTCTCAACCTTCCAGTATTTTTGTCCCCATAACACTAGGATGGTGCGGAAGACGCCTTTATACAGAATATTACATTGCGTATAGATTATTTGTCCAAGGCAAACATCTGTTGCTTCTAATGTTGGCCGTTGGACCTACATGTATCGTAACGTCATAGGTACTGAAGGGTCAGGTTATGTCCTACGAGTACGGAGCATATCATGCAGACGGAGGCTGGGGGGTGTATGTAACGTAGTTGGACTAGTAATTCGTAGCGCTAATGCCGAAAGGGGAGCATCCCGAAAGGACGACGCGGCACGAGTAGATGCGCTGCCGCGATCTGCGGGATGGGTGGGGGGATTCTCGCTGGCTGCCTCGGTTGGCCCGGGCCTGTTGCCTGACTGCTGACATGGATAATGTAGACTACGAGACAGGGCTTCTCTGGGGAGTGACGTCGATATGTGCGTACGTAGAAGAAAATCGTCATTGCCTTAAAATAAACGAGAACACTATGTCAATCAATGTGCAAGCACAGCTTGTGGTATCGTAAATTGATCGCTTTATTTCTTTTCGAGCAGTCGTCGCAAGCACGTACAAGCTATATCCCTGTTTAATATTGACGAACACCGCAACTTCATCTTTCAATATGTATCGTTCATACATAAACGACGATACCGATGCCTTCGGCCAAAAGACTGAGGAGGAATCTTCTTTGTTAACAGACGCGCCATCTTCACCATCGGATGCGGCCTGTAGTGAAAGCTCAGGTGTTAACGACAGCTATAATGTTCAGAATTATCGCTGGAAACGGATTTTTCCTTGGGTTCTTGTCGCAATACTATGCTTGACAAGTGCAACGCTTGGATCAATAGTCTTTAAATACCGCGCCCAACTCGGTAGCTACCAGAGTGGATTTGTTACTGAATTAGGTACGTTCGACTTTCGGGGCCCATCTCGCTATGCCCTTGCTAATCTGTCTTCTTTAGATGCCGCTAGGCATTTGATCCAGCTTGAGAAAAGGACGATGAAATCTGATGACGACTCCTTGTACGTGGGAGATCCAAGTCCTCAGGTTGACCAAGCGTGGCATACCCTGATGACCGGTTCGTATTGTAGCCCAGTCACGTCTTTCAGAGGCCGAGTAACAATAGACAGGCTTAAACTTTAATTTGAATCGCGAGGAAGTTGGTCACTTTGCCGATGATACCTTCCAGTGGCCGGAAGATGGAACATACTTCGTAGGGTGAGGACCTTCACCTTCAGCCATTTCTTGTTGGCTAACCATCTGGTGTCATAAAAGACTACAAGTATTTCATGGTCTCCACTGTTTAGTAAGTTCTGGGGAAAAGCCACAGTAGGTGCTGGTAAGGCACTATCTCACAAATAACGCACTAGAACCGCTTACGACAGAGCATGGATTTGTGGTACTACGCTACACCAGACAAGCCGAGTGAAATGCACTCCAGGGGCCACATGCAACATTGCCTAAACTATCTGCGCAACTACTTGCAGTGTAATGCCGACCTGACGCCGATGATATGGTACGAACGAGACACAGAGCCAGAAGCGAATGCATCAAGTTCAGGTCTAGACGGGACGGCGCTGCGCGGTCTTTCGCTTAGCATGAACACGACACACACCTGTCGTAAGTGGCAGCCCATCCACGACTGGGCGTATGAAAGGCAGATGAACTACTCAAAGAGGAAAGATCTTGTTGAGGGAGGGGGGCTTTATAGGATTATTGACTAGAAAGCACATAATAGGTCGCGCAGGAAGGAAGTTACTCGGGTAGATTTGTTCTACGCAACGATGGCGCCAGCGCTTGCAGGTGATCAACCCTGGCGTAGATATATTCCTTAGGAGGAGAATACACGTCATTGAAACAAGAGCGATAACGTTCGCGGTAGAACGTTGACACGTACACCAAGATTCTGTGTGCCGCGGAGCTGGGTCGTTGTCACAACGCCATCGGACAGCTCCATGGAGGGTCGGCGATCTGGCATTTCTGCTCAGCACCTCGCTCAATAGCTTTGTATTGACTCCATCGAGGGAAGTGGTGACCGAGCAGAGGTCATTTCGAAGCCGTCTGAATGATTCGCACCGGCTCTGGACTCTCCGTTTCCGTACTAGTTGAGGCTCATCAGATATGCACAGGCGGGTGCTAAGAACAAGCAGAATCTCTTAAAGCCGTTGATTCAACGTATAAAGAACAAATTAGGCGAACAGGCAGCCTACAAAATACGCTATTATACAGACCCGGACGACAAAAGTCCGTTCATCTCTGCCATGAAGAAAAAGAAGAGTTGAAACGCCCAGCGTTGTCGTGTACACAGTCAGACTATGCGTCTCAAGGACGCAGCCATTTACGTGTCCTCTAGCTCTAGTAGCTACGGCGTGCGTGTCTCTGCCTTTTATTGGTAATAGTATCGCCTGGACTTGTCATGCAGCCGATCGCCTGGACAACTTTGCGGTCGTAGTCGGGGCTGCCGTCGACGGCGAGCAGGACCGCGAAAAGCGGCTTGGCGGCCATTGGCCATGCGACGTTGCCCCGGAGGATCTTCTTGGCCGTGATGCCGCGCTCGTTGTAGAAGGCAGAGTTGGCGTCGGCGCGGCTGACGAAGACTGTGCCGTCAATCTGCACGCCGGCCCAGCGCCCGCGGCTCTTGATATAGCTCCACACGGGGCGTACCGCCTTGGACTCAGCCGAATCAACGCAGCCATCGGCACCCGTAGGGCCGACCGCGATTGGCACCTCTTTGTCACCGCCGAGAGACACTCGCGGGCTGGTGAAGGCGTCGACCTGAGCGGGAGTGTTGAGCACGCAGACGCAGTCGTACACGTCGAGGCCCAGCACGAAGCCGGCGCCGACGGTGGACACGACAAAGGACGACGGCGGCGACCATGTGCCGTCAGGGTGGCGGGCGACGACGACTCCGGAGCCGGCGGCAAGGGTATTGTTGAGGGCACCGGCACGAATGACGTTGAAGATGGCCAGGCCGGCGCAATTCTGGAGTATCACGTCCGGGATTCTGGCCAGGTATCGTTTCGGGATGATTGTGGGGTATTTCTGGTCGTTGCTGAGGTCTGCGGAGCATTGAATTAGCATGTGCCCGCACGAATCGAGCCGTTGTGGGAGGATCACACGCACTGGTAAAGGAGTGGAGGATGCGAGCGGCCTTGCTACACTCCTTCTCCATGCTCGTGGGCCACCAGCCCTCTGCGCTGATGACATTGACAGCCTTGTTGAGCGAGCGCTCGGTGTCGCTTGCGAATGAGTGGAACTTTCGTTTTGAGGAGCCGGCCGTCTCGATGCTTGGCGCGGGCTGGGCATTCGCCTGGGGCTGGAAGTTCAAGCAGTGGTTGGCCGTGTTGGCATTGAAGGTCGAGCTGGGCGGCTGCAGCGGCGTATGAATATACGAGGGAGACTGCTGGGCGGAAGAGATGGAGTCGTCGCTGTAGACGAGGGTGACGGCCATAGCCACGGGTTGTAGTCGAGATGTTTAGGCAATTAGGAGTGTCAAGTATACGAAACCCTCGTAACAATGAGTGATGTATACGTGGTGGGTTGAGCTGGTGATTAGGGGTGACGTTGATGGAGGATTATGAGGTCGTGTAAGTCAAGTCATACGCGCTTGCATTGCCTGCTTGAAGGTCTCTGGTTCCAAGCCGTCCTCGAGCACCCAGCGCGACGGCCGTACCCTCAGTTTTAATCATTGCGATGCCCAGCCCACCATCGCTGCTCGTCGCTCGCCCAGACCAACGTCATCTCGCTCGCGTTGCCGCGTCCGCATAGGCCCTTATAGATGCCAAAGGCGAAAGTCGGCCGACGGCGAATATTGCCACGGCCCGGCCTCCCGTGCATGGGATCGCGGCATCGTGATTGGCGCGTCGGCCTGTCGAGATGGCTCTCGCTCGCGCGACGGTACTCGCGAAAGCCGAGGGCGGGGTAGGGAGCATTCCGACCGCACTCGTCCACGCTTGGGCATGAGACATCAACCTCAGCGTCAGGCTCGGCACATTCAAACTGTTCGCTATCGCGCTCGCCCGAGGTTTTTATGGATGAATCGTCATCGAGATCGAAACTGGCACAGCGTGGCCGGTTTCAGTGCATTCGCCATCTCACAACTTGACAACGGGTGATGCGTATGAACTGAATGTTAGGGCGGTGCCTGACCAGCATGAGGGAAGCTTTCGCAAATAACATCGTCTTTTTTGGCGCACGCGATGATAGAGCCCGATCCGCCTATCGTCAGGCGAGCAAGGAACAGCAGCAACCGGATGTGGGTGGGCCGCGACACAATGTGTCTAACTTGGGGAAGCGCGCATGCACTTGGGGACCGCACGTGGTGAGGCGTGAACGCAGATGATACTTACATGTATATTGATTGGCCGACAGCCTGAATCGTCGAAGCAGCGAAGCCTAGCAACAAAATAGAGCAACCCTCTGGTTCATCTTTAAACTCTCCTCCTAGGCATCCATCGTGTTTTACGGTCAGCCAACCTTATCATATCTACACGAGCAACGTCATACCAAGAAACCGACGAGCCTAAAGTAATACATGTATACTCCGTAGTGCGATCGCAATTCGGTACGATTGGGCTATTCTAACGACTTATTCCTGAGGCACTACATACTCATCGTTACGTAGGCACATATCTATGGCCTCTGGGGCATGCCTGTGGGGATATATCCTACCTCTATCAGAGTGGTTTGAGAACCCGTAGGTAAGGCAGTCACGGTATTTGTAACTAGCTCAATGATAATACCCTCTGGTTTCGCAAGACACTTCTTATACTCCTCGGTGTTGTAGAGGGGGTTTGATGGATCTGTCTTCACACCAACTTGGCCCCCGTTAGTACCACATCCATACAACGCGTCCTGTGATGGATCGAAAAAATTTCCTCCGTCGATAGCGGTCGCAAGATCCGATGTGTAGCTCATCGTGTCTTATAAATCATAATGCGAAGACGTTATTGCCCTGTATTGGGCGCACGTCCTTATTATGGATCGATCTATGATCAGATTCTTCCTCATGCTTTCTGTGCCTCTGAAGCTCAGCCATGCAGAAGACCCGAGACTTCTTGGGCAGCACTCGACCAGATGCCATGTGCTGCCGGCTTCCGGATAGGTGCCTGGGCCTGCCGCGCGGAGTAGAACCAAGCCCCCCGATAGCGGGATCTACGTCGGCCAACATACCTCCATCTGCGGAAAGTATCCTCAACGCCGTGACAACCGAGTTAAGGCTCTCCTGCCATCTTATATATAGGTAGTATTCGATGCGCTACGTAAGGGCTAGAACCGTCTAGAATTGCCTCCAATCGCTCCGTTGCCTCTAGAGATGTATCAAGGTATAGGAGTTCCGACACCAACTCCAACCTCCGATGCTGGGAAGACTGCGAGCCCTCTACTCGATCCTGCATGGGTCCTTACCTCGCCAGATCTTCAAGTCCGCACAGAATTGCGTGGCTTAATTGGAAGATATAAAGAGACAGAGAAGGAAGCGGAAAGAAAGCGCAAGAAGAGGAAGAGAGCAGAACGAACGCCCGCGGAACGCGCGGAAGGAGAAGCAGGCCTAGTGAAGCAGCGAGAAAAGGGAAGGGCACGACGTGCCAGAGCAAATGAGCAAGACAAGAAGAAGCAGAGAGAGGGGCAACACGCCTCAGTAGACAAAAGAAGAAGATGGCAGCCGAGGCTGCGTCAGACAAAAGCGAGGATCTTTGACGAGGAGTAGGTAGTTGATTCTGAGCTTGCGCATCCCGTTGCTGTGGGTGTGACTCCTCGTCGGGAACGGTCCAAGATTCTTGTTCGCACAATGTCAGTCCTTGTGAATGCTACAACGGGCCTGCGGTACGTTGTCCCTCGTCCGACTGGGCGTTGTCGGGTTCCAAGCAAGACGGCCATCTGACAAAGTCTCCGGCTACTTTCTATGATCGAGCGTAAAGTTCGGGTAATCCGAAGGTCGTGAGTTCGAGTCTCGCCGAGGACATTCTTTTTTGCCTTTCCCCGTGAATTGCGGGAGACTCCTGTTCTTGTTCTACGAAAATCCACTGGTGCATTTGGTGTTGTTGGGATGTGTACCAGATATGAGGCTGGCCACATTTACTGGTGACACCATGTACTCCGTAATCTCAGACAACTCACAGCTGGTGAACAAGCAAAAATTGCAATTCCTCAAATAATTCGTGTCCGATACTTTCCATTGATGTCCCCCGCCCAATAAGCGGGAGTCGACGACAACGGGGCTGCTGTTCTCTGAGATCATAGGAGGCTTGGTAATTTGGATATGCTGGGGTAAAGCTACCGTCGCGACGGCCAGAGCAAAAAAAAAATCCCAAATCAATTGGTGATAGACTGGCGGAAAAAGGGGGGATTTCGGAAGCACAACAGGCAAAAAGAATGTCCTCGGTGAGACTCGAACTCACGACCTTCGGATTACCCGAACTTTACGCTCGATCATATTTTATGAGACCGACGCTCTAACCAACTGAGCCACGAAGACTGTTTGTTGAAAGCCCTAGCTCTTGTTTTTACCTATCTAGTATGGTCTGTCCTAGTGCACTCCAATTTTCTGCATCGGGCTCCACCCGGACCTGCGCTAAGGATGTCAATGCACTCCGTACTCCGTACGGGGAAACTACTGAGTACGGTAAAAGGAGTAACTTACTACCTACTCGCAGTTAACTCCCGCCATCTTGGGTCCTAGGCATGATCCAACTTCAGCGGCTCGGATTCGAAAGAATGCACAGAAAAAGAAGATCCATTGACTAGCGGCTTCATCATTGGGTGGCTTGAGGTCTGGTATTCCTTGAATAAATAGTGGTCAAGCGCGTCAAATGTGGAACTGGCAATGGCGAGCAAGGCGGAATATACCAACTCTCTGAGAGAGGATCGAAAAGACACCTGCGCAACCAATGAAGAAATCCCTAAAAAGTTGAACTGGCTAGGGTGAATTACTGGATTTTTAGGCACTTCTGCATCGCTTGTTTTCGCACTGGCACTCTTCCTTAGATTACCTATGGCGTGACTCTGCACTGGCGAGATCAATCTATTTTTCGGGTCCAACGCAGCTGGAATTCTGGGCATCTGCAGCATCAAATAGTGGCAATCATCGATGATGCCAATCTGCTCAGGGCTCTGGCGACTGCACTGCTAGGCTGAGAGCCTCTTTTCTCTTCCGCCGGGAGCCTCCAGCATTGGAATCTGGAGTTTCCCCGGGTCCCACGTAGAGTGCCTTAGTGGACAGCATTGGGGCAATTCCGCTGAGGAATTGCTCAAATCGCCAGATCATTACTTCGCCGTCGACTTGTTTATAGCAAAAGTGTGAGCTACCTTACTCGATCATGCGAGTATCGAGACTAATTCGGCCAAGACAACATCGAGGGCTAAACGAGAGCATTGCTATGGCGTGTTAATGGAGACGAGACTGCTATAGAGAAATTTGGCCCAGCTACTGGGGTTGCAACATGAACACAAAGCGCTTAGTGCTTGCAAGGCGGAGGCCCGGTCTCTCTATGGCTGTGTCCGAAGTAAGTTCTCAGTCGCCTTCAAGGAAAATATAATCTTCGTTGTCCCGCAGTCATCCATGGTAAATGCCGTGCAAAGGACAACACGAGAGTGGAGATGGACGCCAACTGCCGATGTAAGCCCCTTGGCTCCCCCACTGCGGGCGCCGATCTCTCGCCAACAAGGTGTGCACTCTGGAACGTCAGCAAAGCCAATGATACCAGCTCGCCCGAGCCGTCAAAGTCAATCTACGGGAATCGTGAGCCAAGGTTGGACGGCGATTCACCTGCACCCAAGGCTCCGGTCGCGTAGCTCGTGCGCTGCAGGCGGAACTTGCCTCGGCCGCGACCAACACCGGCCGCGCGGTGGTACGACGCGCCCGGGACAAGGGGGAGGAGCTCCCGAGTCTCATTTGGACCCAACGTCACCGGACCACTTCGCCTTCGCCTTCGCCTTCGCCTTTGCATAGCGCTTCGGCCGAGCCGACCCTCGCATCGATCTTCTTGCGCGCTCCGTCCGCAGCGTTCAGCAGCGTTCAGTAGCAGCCATGGACGCCAACAGCAGCAGCAACACCACCACCACCGTCAAGGGCGCCGTCAGCGACCGGGCTGCCAGCGTCTACTCGTACGCCCAGCGCTCCCTCGACCGCGTCGTGGCCCCGTCCTCGCGCCGCCGCGCATACGACTCGGCCTCGAGCTTCGCGTCCTCGCGTCCCATCCTCTTTGTACGCGTCCCTTGCCCTGCTCCCGGCCCGTCAGCCCTCAGCAGGCATCCAGCTAACGCGCATCCCGTCCAGTCCTTTGCCGCCTCGCAGCTCCTCTTCTCCTTCTTGCCCCTGCTGCTCTTCCTCGTCTTCTCGGCCTCGACGGTTGCTTTCGCCCTCAGCGCCGCCATTTTCTTCGCCCTCTTCTGGATCGGCGTTGCTTTCATGCTGCTCGTCCCAACCCTGCTCGTCGTCTCCTTCATCGCGATACTCGTCTGGAGCTGGGTCTTGGGCAGCTTCCTTGTCGCCCGTTGGCTCTACGCCCACTCCCCCGTAGGTGTCACCGGCCGCGCGCAGATGGACGCCGGCGGCAAGCAGGTGCACCTGGTCAAGGATGAGCATGGCGTGGACGGAAAGGTCAATGACTCGAAATGAGGTGCCATGCCGTGCTGCACAATCGCACGCAGCAAACAGATCAGGAAATAGAGGCTCAGCAGAGCGATGAAGCATGGCGTTGGTGGATCGGGATACCCAAAGCCAAGCTGGACTGGCATAAAGATTGCGAATTCATTATTACACTCATGTAGGAGCCAGAATGTCCAGCGTAACGTACACGACTCTCCTCAGATAATTTAGTAGCTGTAACTACGATCGAGGGAGTAACGCACCGCACGAACTGCAGCAATAATATGCAGACGTCAGTTGATCGCTGTCTTCGCTGTGACAAACCATGTTTGGCGCTACAGCCTCGCGTCGCTCTGATCCATCACCATACCACAAACAATGTGAAAGAGCCCTCTCTATTCATGGTTGCTCGCAATCTACCGGTTCCTCCCCCATATACACGTGGTACACTACAAATACAGACCCTCCGGCTCGCCCTCCTGCTTGGTCCGCAGCACGCGCTCCCTGGCAGACCTAAAGTCGGCCATCTGCACGCGCATGCGACGCTCTCGCAGCGCCAGCATGCCAGCCTCGGAGCAGATGGCCTTGATGTCGGCGCCGGACAGGTCGTCCTTTTGCGAGATGAACTCCTCCAGGTCAACGTCGTCGTTGAGGCTCATCTTGGACGTGTGCAGGGTGAAGATCTTGCGCTTCGTGTTCTGGTCGGGATTCTCAAAGAGGATCTTGCGATCAATACGGCCGGGTCGGATCAGCGCTGGATCGAGAGTCTCAATCTTGTTGGTGGCCATGATGACCTTGACGTCGCCGCGGTCGTCGAAACCGTCGAGCTGGTTGAGGAGCTCCAGCATGGTTCGCTGCACCTCACGCTCGCCACCGGATGTAGAATCGTAACGCTTCGTGCCGATGGCATCGATCTCGTCGATGAAGACAATGGAGGGGGCGTTCTCACCCGCAACCTGGAACAGTTAGTGGAGGGCCTGTACAGATGGGGAGTGCTGAACCTACCTGGAAGAGTTGCCGCACGAGCCGTGGACCATCGCCGAGGTACTTCTGGATCAGCTCGCTGCCGACGATACGCAAAAAGGTGGCCGATGTCTGGTTGGCCACGGCCTTTGCGAGCAGCGTCTTGCCTGTTCCTGGGGCGCCGTACAGGATGACACCCTTTGGAGGCTTGATGCCCATCTCTTCGTAGAGCTCCGGATGGAGCAACGGCAGCTCCACGGATTCGCGGACCTCTTGGATCTGCTGCTCCAGACCACCAATGTCCGCGTACGACTCGGTCGGCGCCTTGTCCAGCTTCATCACCGAGACGAGGGGATCCGCGTCATCCGTCAAAACACCGACAATGCTCACGCTCTTGTGGTGCAGCAGGACGCTGGCTCCGGGCTCCAGAAGATCCTTGTCGACGAAGCTCATGATGCTGACGTAGTACTCCGGCCCCGTCGTGCTGCTAACGATGGCGTGGTCGTCGTCGATCAGCTCCTCCAGCGTGCCGACGCCCATCGGGCTGCCGCGCATGTCGTCGACACGTCCGCGCTCATCGGCTAATCTGTCGACATCGGCGTCGGGGCCGGACGTCAAGCCCTCCTTGGCGGCCTTGGCCTTGCGCAGCCGCTCCTGGTTCTCGACGTATTCCTCCTCGAGCAACAGGTGGTCGTGGATCCGCTGCATGCGGAGCAGACGGAGCTTGCATCGGCTTGTGGGATAGACGGCGGGGAGCTTCGCGGCGGCAGAGGTGCCGCCAGCCTTTCTCTTCTTGCGACCGACTCGCGTGGTAGGTCGAGGAGGAGGTTCGTACTTGGGCTTGTCCTTCTGCAATGATTGTCAGCGTGTTTCACAGGGCACACGCCTAGAGCCATACCTTCTTGTCTTTGTCGTCCCTACCATCACCCCCTCCCATCCCAGACTGTCCTTGACCCTATGGATGATTGTCAGCGTCGGCCTCGGCCAGGCAGGGGACTGCGAGAGCTTACCATCTGGACGGACTAAGCTCTGCGAGCTTCTGTGGTTGAAGTGCCGAGGGTCAATCAGGTGCGCGGCACGAATGTCTTCTGGCCCAGACGTGCTCAAGTGAATGTGTTGTTGATTCGATGAGGTGCTTGGCGCGGCGCGGAAGAGAGTGACGGAGCGGCCGCCGCAATCAGGCGCCAGGGAACACGACAGCTCCAGCTCCATCACGTGCACGGACAGCTGTTGCAGTCACGTGATTTGCTCGCGATATTCTCTGCTTTGCGCACAACGCGTCCTCATTCATTGCGCTTGCATCTTGCGCTTGTCGTATTGTTTGTCCTATTGTTGGTTTCCCCGGCAGCGTTTCGCCGTTCATCGTGAGCAACCATAAGAGATCGATGGCTCCCGACTACCAGGCGGCAATGTGGGTGACCTACCCTATACAGCCGTGAGGCTTCGGCTTCGACAAGGCGTGTCACCGTCTCGCCGCAGCGTGGATGTACAAAATGTCAATGCTACTTCCAAACTGTTCCCTCTTCTTCTTTTCCTCTTCTTTTCATCTGTTTGTGTTACATTTGGGCTGGTATCGGCTAATGCTGTTCCCGCAGATACCGGAGAATGAAAGTTATTGGTCCTGAAGATATGTTGATGAGAAGGCAGTAGCAGACTTGTTGAACAATACAAGACAAGATCTCAATGGCCCATAATCGTCCCGATAAAGACGCTGCCAAGCAGCATACTACTCCATCAGGGTCCTCCGCGGTCCTTACTCTAAACGCCGATGGCCGTTTCACAGAGACTTCACCTGCTGTCGAGGAACGTCTCGGCTAACTGGCCAGCGGCCGGACAGCGCTATAATTAGCGCGCTACGTTGTGGGCGGCCAGTTCCGTTGACGTCGTTCCAAGCCGCTCCAGCTGGCGGCCCCTCCTACCTGCCTTGCCCGCACTGGGGCCCGGCACCTTCTCGGACGCCGATGGATTGTCGAAGACATCCATCTTTCACCCCACCCGCGGTTGGGCCAGAGAACTTCCCGCTCATCAACCTCTTGCAAACATTCAAGCACCTGCCTATACCAGCCTTTGACAGCATCGATAGCATCTACCCGCCATGACCAGCAGCCGGGACCGCCGCATAGCGAAGGAGCTGGCCGACATCCAGGCGGACCGGGACAACTCGGGCGTCTACGCAGCACCTGCGGATGGTGTCTCCCTCAAGCACCTCAAGGGCATTATCCCGGCGCCGCCCGAGACGCCGTACGCGGGGGCAACGTATGACATCGACATCCAGATACCGGACAGCTACCCGTTCAAATCGCCGGTCATGCGCTTCGAGACCAAGATCTGGCACCCCAACGTCAGCAGCCAGACTGTAAGCTGCCCTCTCACTCGCCTGTACCATCGGGCGACGTTGGAGCCCTGGCTTAGTTATCTTGCTGGAAGCATGGAAGCTTGAAACTGACCTCTGACGTTCCCAGGGCGCAATCTGCCTCGACACCCTCGGCAGCGGCTGGTCCCCCGTTCAGACCATCAAGACGGCCCTCCTCTCCCTCCGCATGCTCCTCGAATCCCCCAACCCCAAAGATCCCCAAGACGCGGAAGTCGCGAGCATGCTCGTTGAGAATCCCGAGCGCTTCAGTCTGGTTGCGCAAGACTGGGCCGTCCGCTACGCCGGCGCTCCCAAGCAAGAACTCAACCTGACCAAGTGGCTGGCGAAGCACAGCAAAGGCGGCACCCCTAAGACGGAAGACGCAAATAGGTACTTAAAGGCAGCATCTCGCAATAGCCAAGTATGCAAGGACTAACGTGGTCAACGCAGGTATAAGGGCTACAATAAGGATCTGGTCGACCGTTTCGTCAACATGGGCTTTGAGGTGGACTCTGTGGTGGAGGCCTTTGTCTATGTCGGAATCGACAGGAATAACGGACAGGATTACGAACTGGAAGAGGCGTACATGGGCGATATCACTGCGCGGCTCCTCGGCGAGCAATGATGCGTACGGAACACGATATTCGCCCTCCTCATCCGCCACACCGACTCGCTGCGATTAGGGAGGCCCGGGGCACTCTGCGAACTGGCGAAGAGGAACATGCATTGGCAGCATTAGCAGGGGAGTTTTTTTTATTCTTTCCTTTTGTCTTTTCATGCTTCGCATAGATGCTCTTTCTGGGTTTGGGCTGGGATCATGGCCTCGAACGGCCCGGCGCGTTGGGTTATCAGCATTTGCTTCCCTTGTGGCTTTATTTGTATATCGATGGACAACAGCCGTATCTTAGATGGCTCAAGCGCAGTCGCGAGGCGCCAGCGACGTTGCTGCAAGTAGCGCGAGTACGACGAACAATACTTGACTCTCAACCGTGGTGTTTCGCAAATTCTGAGCTATCGAATGTCTCATCGCATTCTACTCCGTAGGGGCAAGCTCACTTGCATGGGCGCCGAAATAGTACAATCGGCGGCAGGTGAGTACCTCGCCAACCCGTCCATCCTGATCTATCTTTACCGTACGATAATGAAACACACTGTAAGCAAGCAAGCAGACCTCCGAGTGCATCATCGGCGTCCTGTCAGCTACATTCTCACTTTTTCACAGCTTTCCCCCTTTCCCTATTAACCAGGTACAAATTTACAACAGATCCCGTCGGACAAACTCGTCGTACAGGGCCTTGCCCAGGCTGGCGGGAGAGCGCTCGACAATGACACCGGCGGCCTCGAGGGCCTTGATCTTGGAGTCGGCGCCGCCCTTGCCACCGGCGACGATGGCACCGGCGTGGCCCATGCGACGGCCGGGGGGAGCGGAGATGCCGGCGATGAAGGAGACGACGGGCTTGCCGCCGCCGACGGTGTTGGCCTGCTTGAGGAACTCGGCAGCCTCCTCCTCGGCGGAGCCGCCGATCTCACCAATCATGATGATGCCGTCAGTCTCCTCGTCCTCGGTGAAGACCTTCAGGCAGTCGATGAAGTTGGTGCCGCTGAAGGGGTCGCCACCGATGCCGACGACGAGCGACTGGCCCAGGCCAGCCTGGGTGGTCTGGTTGACGGCCTCGTAGGTCAGGGTACCGGATCGGGAGACGATGCCGATGCGGCCGCGCTTGTGGATGAAGCCGGGCATGATGCCAATCTTGCACTGGCCGGGGGCGATGATGCCGGGGCAGTTGGGGCCGACCAGACGGGTCTTGGACTGCGACTTCAGCATCGAGGTGATGCGGACCATGTCTGCGGCGGGCGGGTTGTGAGCAAAGCGGATCAGCGGTTGGCGCCTGTGGGGCCGAAAACTTACCGTGTTGGGGGATGCCTTCGGTAATGCAGACAACCAGAGGGATCTCAGCCTGGAGGGCCTCCTCGATACCGGCAGCGGCCAGAGGAGGGCTTCGGAGCACGTTAGCGATGTGTTTCCAAGCGTAAAACGGGACGTGGATTCTCATACGGGACGAAGAGCGCAGTGGCAGTGGCGCCGGTCTCCTTGACGGCCTCGGAGACGTTCTTGAAGACGGGGAGGTCGAGGTGAGTCTGGCCGGCCTTCTTGGGGTTCGTGCCACCGACGACCTTAGTTCCTAGAGTCCCATTGTCAGTTTCCCGTCGATTGTACGCGCGTGATCGTTGGCTGCGTCGTTGCAGTGCTCGTGGTTCGTACCGTACTCGATGGCTTGCTGGGCGTGGAAGCTGTGTTTCATCGTCAGCACCAGGTTCGGGAATCGCGCAGAGCGGACACAACATACGTTCCCTGCTTGCCGGTGAAGCCCTGGAAGATGACCTTGGTGTCCGCGTTGATGCGCAGGTTCTCAATGGTCTTGGAGTAAGGGGACGAGGCAGAGCTGTAGGCGCGAGCAGCGACATGGCGAAGCGCGGCGGAGCGCACCGCCGTCCGGGGGATGGCCTGCATGATGGATCTGAGTGGAGAGAAGGAGGGGAGGAGGAGGAGAACTGGCTCAAGGGCGCTGCGATTGCAACGCTCGACGCAAGATGTGGGAGTTGGGGGAGAGAGCTGGACGTTTGATGAGCTGGATCCTTTGCGCGAAAAGCATCGCCGGGCCAAGAAGCTTGCTGCTTCGGGTGCTACCGGGCAAACGGCAGCTATCTTTTTCCGAGAAAACCGCTAACGCACCCACGCAGCCGGCGAGCGAGAAGGTACGTACCGTTTTGTTTTGCGACCCATTTTACTGGTCCTGAGTCTGCCCCACCACCATATTCAAAAGATATCCTGCGAAGCTTCCTGCGGGCAGGCACAGGCACCGTACCGCTGTCCACACCATCTGCTGCATCTCGAGCGCCGCTGCGACGCGAGAAACCATGGCGACGGCCACGGTGACGACGACGAAGAAGAAGGGCGCCGAGCTGGCGCCCGAGAGCGAGCGCTTCCTGCGGTGCTGCGCCGACGTCGCCAACGCCCTTATCGAGGACCACGAGGCGACCAAGAATGGCGGCCCGTCGCGCGACATCAACCTCAACTCCCTGCGGGCCAAGCTCTCCAAGAAGCACAAGCTGGCCAATATCCCTCCTCTGACGGCCATCATCGCCGCCATCCCCGAGCACTACAAGAAATACATCCTCCACAAGCTCATCGCAAAGCCCATAAGTATGAATCAGACCGTCGTCGTCGGAAGACGCGAGCGAGCCGCTCTCTTTACCACTGTTACTGACACGGAGCAGGAACATCTTCGGGCATCGCAGTCGTCGCCGTCATGTGCAAGCCCCATCGTTGCCCTCACATCGCCTATACCGGCAACATCTGCGTGTACTGCCCCGGCGGCCCCGACTCCGACTTCGAATACAGCACGCAGTCATACACGGGCTACGAGCCCACGTCGATGCGGGCCATCCGCGCACGATATGACCCGTTTGAACAGGCACGAGGGCGGGTGGACCAGCTCAAGTCGCTTGGCCACTCGGTGGACAAGGTGGAATACATCATCATGGGCGGAACCTTCATGTCACTTGCCGAATCATACCGGGAAAACTTCATCTCTCAGCTGCACAATGCTCTGAGCGGATACCAGACGTCCAATGTCGACGAGGCTGTCGAGGCAGGCGAGCTGAGCAACGTCAAGTGCGTCGGTATCACCATCGAGACCCGCCCGGATTACTGCCTGCAGCCGCACCTCACAGACATGCTGAGGTACGGCTGCACGAGATTGGAGATTGGTGTACAGTCTCTGTACGAAGATGTGGCACGAGACACGAATCGTGGCCATACCGTCGCGTCCGTTGCGGAGACGTTTTGCCTGGCCAAGGACGCCGGATTCAAGGTGGTCAGCCACATGATGCCGGACCTTCCCAATGTCGGCATGGAGCGCGACATCGACCAGTTCCGCGAGTACTTTGAGAATCCGGCCTTCCGGACGGACGGGCTGAAGATCTACCCAACGCTTGTGATCCGTGGAACCGGTTTGTACGAGCTGTGGCGGACCGGGAGATATCAGAACTACACGCCCAACGGGCTGATCGACCTCGTGGCCCGCATCATGGCGCTCATTCCCCCCTGGACTCGAATTTACCGTGTCCAGCGAGATATTCCTATGCCCCTGGTGACGTCGGGCGTTGAGAACGGCAACCTGCGAGAACTCGCGCTGGCGCGGATGAAGGACTTTGGAACGACGTGTCGAGACGTGCGGACGAGAGAGGTCGGCGTCAACGAGGTCAAGAACAAGATCAGGCCAAACCAGATCGAGCTGGTGCGACGAGACTACGCCGCCAACGGCGGCTGGGAAACGTTCCTGGCGTACGAGGACCCCAAGCAGGACATTCTGGTCGCGCTCCTGCGGCTGCGCAAGTGCACCGAGAAGTACACGTACCGAGAGGAGCTTGTCGGCCAGCCCACCAGCATGATCCGCGAGCTCCACGTCTACGGCACCGCCGTGCCCATCCACGCCCGCGACCCCCGCAAGTTCCAGCACCAGGGCTTCGGCACCTTGCTGATGGAGGAGGCGGAGAGGATAGCGCGCGAGGAGCACGGCAGCGACAAGATCAGCGTCATCTCCGGCGTTGGCGTGCGGAGCTACTACAAGAAGCTGGGCTACTGGCTGGACGGCCCCTACATGAGCAAGTGGCTCGACGGGCGGGACGACAAGCAGGCGTGAGATGAGCTCGACACGTCTATGAGTACATGAGCTTTGGGATATACTGGCAAGGGGACTGGCATTGGGGACCGGCGCAACACGGCTCAAAGGACTTGCATGATACGGGGTGGGTCAAAAGTTGAATTTGCGGAGCGGAGCAGATACTTATCTTACATACAATGGCGTCTTCTCTTGCTAGCCGAGATCTTGATGTTTGATACCAAAAAAGCTCATCCTCTGATCTACCATGTTTGCATGTCATCTTGGGAAGCGTCAATGCCACCGTGCGGGATGTGGGCATCGGAGGCGGGTGTTGAAGACAGATGCAGGGCCACCCGAATCGCGGCAAAACTACTGGGCGGACCAGTGTGGTCGCGGAGTGGAAACATGCACTAATATACATACGCTTCACTGCAAACAGCAGCTGTTACGTTTGTCATCTGCGCGAGGCAGAAACTGCCCGAAACGGACATTAGCTTTGGCGGCAAACAGAAGCTCGACAACCTTGGATGACGCCTGCACGGTAGCGGCAAACCATTTCTACTGTTGGTACGTAGGAAAGCCGACTTAAAGCACCGATGGTCTGCCCATTTCGATCCGAGCTCTTGTGTACAGCACACACCAGTCTCAAACTCTCTTCGTCAGACCGCGAACATGGACAGCACCTTAGCGGAACAGTTTCAAGGCTTGCATCTGTCCCGACCGGAATGTGTTCTTTTCCAGCCTACTGGTGAGAAATCTGGGATCACCGCAACGTTCGATGACATACCCCCGCTCTTAATACGTGTGTATACCCCCAAGTCCGCCGGTTCCACGAATGAATACTGGGTAAAGTCAAGGAACGCTACCTTCAACTACGACGACAATGATAAGGACATATTTGCGAAACCCGATGTTCCTGTAGCCCGGATGCTCAACACGCACTTCCGCTGGTGGGGAAAGAATGACGTTTCCATTGACGTCGTGTCTTGGACAAGTTCTTGGCTCTTTGCTCTTCAGTACATATTTTACCTACACAGAAGCACCAAAGATGGCTCGAGCTTTGACGACATCAGGGTTTGTGTCATCGACACGACAAAATTTCCAAAAGGATGTTTTGTCAGAGACATGGATCTTATCAAGGCATACGGACAATATGATCCTGGTTACCGAGGTCTTGAAGACCTCGGCCAGCTCCGTTGTCAATCTGCACCCGGCAGCTCCTATGCCTACTACTTCGGCGAGTATGTATCGCAAGGTGCGTTGAAGGTGGAGGGAAAATGCAAAATCGTCTCGGCAAGATCAATTTTGGACAGCGGTTTGTACATGGTACAGCCGGAGTTCCAAGCATACAGAGACTGGCCAGCAGAGCCCACGCCTCCATGGGCTAATGAGGTCATACGTCTGAGGAAGGTGTTCATAAATGCATGTCCTGAGCAGCTTCCTGTGTCAGCCCCCGAAATCGAAGCAGCACTTGCCATCGGTGATCTCTTTGGATCCGATTTCAAATTACCGGTAGCTGCAGGGGTACTTGGAATCCTCCCACGCCAAACTGCAGATTTATGTATACGCCAGGCATTTGGATCTCGGAATTTTACAGGTATAGGCCAAGATGCACATAAGTCACCTATTGATTCGTCGCTACATACTAACTCGCGCAGATGAAGAGAGGCAAAGGTGTTTTACCTTTACCAAGTCGCCATCCTATGATAGCCTTCCGGAGGTAAAACAAGCTCAAGCCATTGTAGCTGGAGCCTACAGAGACTATTGCGGTCAGAAAATGCAAAACATTCTATGTCAGTATTTGCTCTGATATCCTGTACCGGGACTGGACATGGAGTGAGCTCATGAAAGATCATAGTTCACGTTGGAGACGTTGAGGCAAGCCTCCGACTGGTCATCCTTTTCTTGATGGACGAAGACTTGGAGCGTGCTGAAGGGTTGCCTCAATCCGAAAGATACAGAGGGCTCAGAGGCATCTCTCGGCGTCTCAAAACGATTGAATGGCTAGCAAGAAACTTGCAGGAAGATGTTCGACAAATGCTTTACCTCTAGTAAGGTTTTTGTCTACTTAGCAAATTATGTTAGAGTTCATCGAATTATAAAAAATTCTCGGTCGCTGATGTATATTACCGATGAGTCTGTCTAAGCTTCATGTCGGTTGATCTGGATTAGAGAGGGCTGGCCGACCACGGTCGTCGACGCAGCTTTGAATGCTTCCCCTGTAGGCAGAGCGCAAATTAGGCAAGCACCAGTCGTGGATTGGCGATATTGGCGAAAATAGCTGTTGTAACGAGTACGCCAGGATACATTTACTCCGTAGCCGATGGCGCATTGGGGCTTACATGGAATGATCCCGATGGATAGCCAGCATGTGGCCGTGATTCCTGGGCTGAAAGCGGCCACCCCACAAATCAACTTCCCCGCTTACCCCATGCCATGTAGGGCGGCTTGGAGTTGTAGATGAGCGTCCGACACCATCACCAGCGATCCAGGACATTCAGGTTCAAAAATGATACGCTGGAAGATTTGATACACGAAACACCACTTGGGTCGATCAAGCTTAACGCCGTGCATCCCTTCAACAAAGCCGTCATCACGACCAGCATGACTACAGCATCGTCTCCAGGGATCAAGGACCTCGCCTGGGGAAGGATCGAAGTCACTGGCATTGGGGAGGGCAAAGACTTCAAGCTGTACCCCGGCGGAGGCAGAATCTGGGATTGGGGCGAAACAGGAACCAGGCACGAGCCGGGTATTCAGATTGCCGACGTCGAGGAACTACTTCACCACGGTGCCACGGCTGTTGTCCTTTCGCGAGGTTTCCACAACAAGCTCCACGTTGAAGCGGCCACGATCAAGTACCTTGAAGAAAAAGGCGTCTCTGTCCACGTCGCCGAGACGAGAGACGCGGCAGCCATCTACAGCAATCTTGTGGAGACGGGCACCGCCGTCGGATGCCTGCTCCACTCGACATGCTGAGAAGACATGACAATGCTTTGATATGCTTTATTTTACTTTGAATGGCTCGATATGTACATCTGAGTGAACCATTTTGCGCTCTGAAGCTGCTTGAAATCTTACACTACCGCGAGCCCAGCGACCCTCTCCACCTCATCGATCGCCGTCAATGCATAAAAAGAGCAACGCCGGTTACTATACAAGACACAAGCTCTCCCACTTTATATCTTCTCCCATGGCCTCGCCGTACATGATACCGTGGACGTACGCTGAGCCGACGAGCGTGAAGCAGCCTGGCTGGTTCGGCTTCGGTCTCAGCACAACGGGACAAGGGCAGGTTTCGAGAATGGCGATTTGATCGCCAGTTTCCGCCCACATCGGGCCGTTGGCAAGATGACCGCGGTCCGAGATGAGGATCCTCCGATTCACCATGCTGCCGTCCATTCCGATGAGGAATGCTGAAGCCCTGTCAACGCATTCGGTCAGAGCCGCAAGGAGTGACTCATTCGACAGCGCGTGGAGGCTCTCCTCGGCAACTCCCGCAATCTGTGAGGTTAAGCTCACCAACCCCCCAAATGACGGCATGTGGCCGGAAAAGTCTGTGACCGACAGCTCGTTGACTGCCCGCAGCTGGCTCAAGTACTTTTCGTGCGCAATGCCGTCAGAGTCAGGCCCGGGACAATACCTGGCCATGCTCTGCAGCGCGAATGCGCGAAACATGTCGCCGTTCTGGCTGCCAGGCCATTGCGCAGGGCACCTCCGCGAGACCGAGTCCATTAGGAGGGTTCTCCAAAACGCCTCCACTCGGGACTCGTTCGTGTATGGGTATGTAGGGTCTAGTTCGAGAAGCTGATCGGCCCATCGGTGCCAGCGGGGACCAATAAAGTCGGGAAGTGATACGCTCAATGTTCTGACTGATCCAATCACGGTGCCTCGCACATGAAGGCGCGAACCGTCGATCTTGATCCTTGGCTCCCTGGAAGAGTTTTGATGGTGCTCGTACTTTGTGAGGCTCGAAACGGCGTTGAACTGAGGTCGAATGGACCACATGAGGTCAAGGCCTTGCCGTCTCGAAAGATCCGGAACCCAGGACGGCAGACCGGCCAGTCTTGACGATGGAGGATCGTTGAGAGCCATCAAAACGGCCAGGCTGTCCGTCTCGTCCACGACGTGCGTCATGACGTTCTCGTAGATCTCAGACGCAGTGGTGTTAGTTGAGTAGACTGCGTGGATTCTTGATGCGCAAAGTCCGTCCTCCTTTGCTATGTTATTGACGAGACCAAGATGGCCAAAGACCTTGTCCCTGGGATCTGTCGCGTCGGCCCACCGATTGGTTAGGGAAAAGTACATCAACCACGACGCGGCGGTCGCCTCGGAGCAGCCAGAGAGAGCCCTCATCTCGCCGAGCAAAGTGTCCTCGGCGGGGGCCTGAGTCCGTCGAAGATATCGGTGCCTGTTATACCACAGCTGAAAGCTGTTGACCAATGGGTCGTGGACAACCCAATCTTGAACCTCCGCCGCTGGCGCCTCAGTTCCGGAGAGGTATCGAGACAGTGCCGGCATATTTCGGGGCTGGCCGAGCCTGGCAGCTTGGCCGACGAATGCAAGATGCCCCAGATCGTCCCAGGTCATCGAGCGGCGGCCCCAAAGCAGGCAGATGTTCTTGGCAGAGAGGGTGACCTCTTGTATGATCCACGCCCTGCTGAACCAGCGATGCTGAAAGAAGTGCACCAGAGGTTCCCACTCCTCCTCTTTCTCGAGGTTGGGCAAGCCTCTCGCATGCCAAAACTCATCCGGAGGGCCGGTGCCGTTGGGGTACTGCTGATAGTAGGGAGCAAACTCCTCGGATGGTATCTGGCGAATCGACTTGAACAGCCGCATCGCCTTATCGGTCTCGGGAGTGTCTCTACCGAGCCAGATGGCCGTTGTGGAGGCCCGCTTGTAGATTTGATCCATGATGCCTACCTGGGCGGCCCGTTCTTCCAGGTCGTCTTGGTTGATGCAGATGGCATCGATCCAGAGGTGCTGGACGTCGTCGTCGAAGTCCCAAATTCGGAGTAGACTCCGCAAACCGTCCATGAGATTGCGCAAGACGAGGAAACGCTGCCCGTTGACGAGGATGGGAAGCCGATGGCCGAACTCGTCCTCGGAAACGCCGTCTTGAGGAGCGCCCCAGGTGTACGACAGCGCCACGTATTTGGGCAGCTTGTCGATGGGATATGTCGCCTGGAGGAGCTTAGGCTTCGCGAGGCCAAAGGTGTACCATCTCGGCCGAATGAAGTGTAGCAGGCGGACGGAATGGGCATCTAGAGTGTCGCGATACGTGAAGGGTACTGGCTGCCGCCGACGAGACACGACGCTTCTCCATAATCTTGAGAGGGCTGCACCCATGATGCGATCAATTCGAAACCGGTCATCATTGAGCGATTGTCATTGAAATTGACCCACGGCGATGGATGATGACTGCTTATTATCCCCAAAGAGGCCTGCGAGATCGATCTGCTTCAGCTGTGTTGGCAGGGCTGAGCCCGGTTTGCGGAGGCGCCTTCGGCCCTGGGCATTCGCCAGTTGGGGCTTACACGGAGTCACGATCGCACACCTGCAGTAGCGCCAGAGAGCGACGGAGTTGTCCCAGCCACTCCCGTCGTCGCTCGACGCACACAGCCCCCCCAGGCCCTTGACCAGCTCAGCACTGCTTCTCAGGCAGACGCTGACATGGCGTCGGTGAGATGGAGGCCTCAACGGCGTCTTTTACTTGGTCGCAATTGCAACAGAGAAAATCGCTCGGCGTTGTTTGATCTACGAAGCTGCGTCTCTAATCCACAAACGCCCTCGCATTTCCTCCGCAGCGAAACCGCTTCTGATTCAACCCGCGCCATGCAATGACAATATCTATTGGAAACTTGTAGGGTTGGAACGCCCCCCCCACCTGTACGAATAACTCTCCTTTGACTGTCCACCGGCCACTTGGTACGGAGTGCTCGACGCCGTCTGCGCTGGGAGAGTGGTAGAATGCTGTCTGGGTCCAGGCGCCGACTCGACGTGGTAGGGCGAGTCCATGGAATTGAATGACTGGACCGGAGCTGCTTCCACGGACTCTTTGGCTGGATACGGCTGGATCTGGCTGCCCAGGGACACTTCGACGCGCTGAGGCATCTGGGCCATCGGGCTCGAGTAGACCGGCGCTGAGTAGCCTGGGGTCGACTGTGCTCGGCCTGGATACTCTGGCCGTGAGAGCCCTGCGTAGTTCGCGGGATCATAGACGGGGCCGGTCGGCGCTGTGCTCGAAGGTGACTGGAAGGTGGCAGGCCGAGGAGCCATTTGGGACGAAGGATACGGCAGTTGCTGCTGCTGCTGCTGCTGTTGTTGTTGTTGTTGTTGTTGTTGTTGTTGTTGAGGTTGCTGGGGCAGTTGAGGTTGCTGCGGCGGCCGTGGCATGAGCTCTTTCATTGGAGAACCTGAGCGCCTCGTGCTTTGAAGATAATCGGCTATCCCCGTGTGCTTCTCTTGGGCGGCCGCAAACCACGGCGAGCCCGCCTTTTCCACAACGACTGCAAATGCCTTGGAGCTATTCAGCTTCATGTAGTGGCTCCTGTGCGTCGCCGGATCGGCGCCCGACTGGCACAGCACCTCGACGCACTCCCTCCATCCGCAGGAGGCGGCAATGTGAAGCGCCCTGTTTCGGTCGGACTGTGGCGGCGACAGATCCCACGCCACGAGATCCGAGTCTCCCAGGTTCAGCAGCAGCCGCAGACAGTCGACGTGTCCGAACATGGCGGCGTAGTCCATGGCCGTCAGGCCGAGGACGTGAGTCTGCGCCTGCTGCCGCGCTCGTTTGCGGAGCAGCAGCTCCACGGCCTTGTGGTGGCCGCCCCGGCAGGCGGCGTGCAGCGGACTCCGGCCCAGGTCATCCGTCAAGTCGATTGTCGCGTGCTCCAGGAGCAGGGCCTCGATGGCGCTGCAGCAGCCCGCGGCCGCGGCGTGCCAGAGAGCCGTACGACCGTACCTGTCCGCCAAGTCCGGGTCAAAGAAGTAGTAGCTCGCTGCGAGGGTTCGGATGGCGGCACCGTTGTTGCTGGCCGCGGCCCGGTGGAGCGGCGTCTCGTCGTCCTTGTTTCGAGCGAATATCGGAACGCACTCGATGGACCTGATGAACTCTATGAATTCCCGGAAGAACGAGTGGCTATCCTCCGAGTCTGAGCAGACGGCTGCAGCCAAGTGCAGCGGAGTGTCCAGATGCCGTTTCGTTCTTGGGGCGCCCAGCAGCGCGAGTTCCGCTCTCGAGTGATACCGTTCTGTGAGGACGCTCCATATTTTCGTATTGCACAATGCAGCTACGTGGAGCGCTGTGAGGCCCCCCTTCGTTGTGCCAAGGTGGTTGACGCCGTGCTCCAGAAGCTTTTGGAGACACTGAGTAGAGCCCCCAGCAACAGCCCAGTGCAATGGCAAGAACCCGTACTTGTCTAGTGTAAACGACTCAAGGTTGGGCACCTTGTCTATGATATCCTCTACCTTGGGGAGGTCGCAGTTGAACAGGGCAACTGCCAAATCCTCGAGCAGATGCGACCCGGACTCGCCCTCCTCTGCCTTCCTCTTGCTCACCCTGACCTGGGCAAGGAAATCGTATATGGGCTTCATGAAGACGGCGGTCGCAGAGTTTAAGCCCTCGTCGTCGGAAGGCCTAGCTCGGACAGGTAGAACATGGGAACTGAACTCGACACCCGCGAGGAACTCGGAGTTGTCTGAGCTGCTCTGAAAACACTGCTCCGTGAGTACCCGCACCGATAGATCATGGAAGAGGAAGTTCCGAACTGGACCATGTTTTGACAGTAACTTGTGCTCCTCCTCTTGCTGCGGCTGGATTTCCGACAACTCCTTTGAAGTTTGAATCTCGGGTGTGGGGGATACCAAGACTGAAATGTAGAGGCGACCCTGAAGCTGAATCCCCTCGACGGTTGCGTTGCTCAGCAGGGAAGAGTCGTCTCCGAGTGCGTCTCGAAGCGCACTCGACGACAAATCTGCAGTTCTGCCGGCGACCATCTTTTCAATCTTTCCATTGACATCGGCGAACGTCGACGCAAGAGCCGTTGCGCGGCAAGTGAGCTGGAAGCACCAGCCCTCCCATTGCATCGAGTTCAGACGCCTCAACCCAACCACCACGTCGACCCTTTCGTCCTTGCGAGAGACGTTCTGAAAGCGAAAGACGCCCATGGCCCGCAGTTTGCGGGAGTAGTTGGCTTGCAGCGTCATGGTGCTGGAGTTCCACTGGGACGGCGGGAACGTCTCCATCAGTCTGTACTGCACGCCGTCTGAGCGAGACGTGGACGTGCCGGACGGCATGTGGAAGGGGGAAATCCTGAACTGCGGAAGATGGTAGTAGACCGGCTTTTGCCGGACGTATATGGCGCGGTAGCCCTCGAGCTCTGGCGTGAATTGCGACAGCGGAGGCGGCAAAAACATTTGCGTCTTGGGTTGCAGCCTGGCATACTGGTCCTCCGAGAGCCGTCGCAGACGGATGACGGGGCACTTGAACAGGTCGCCGACCCGGATAAAGCAATCCAGAATGGCATAGTAATCCTCCTCCATGGTCTCAGTGCCGTTGCTCTGGACGGGCCGCAGGTAGACCTGGACGCGGAGGCCGTGATTCGTAATGCTGGACGGCGCGCTGGCATAGATTGGCAGCGGCGGGAGGGGCTGGATATTCCGGGCCTCCTTGAAGGACGCCGGAGACTGCGCAAGCAGGCCGAACAAGGCATCCGGGTCCTCGACCGCCTCGTCGAACGAAGTCCACGCAAACAGCGACTGGTCGTCGGTGCGCTGGATGATCTCCTCCTGCAGCCTCGTGAACGCGCGATGACCCTCCCCGTAGAGCAGAGGCATGTTCACCTGGAACAAGCCCATCAAGCTGTATGCCGTGTCTTCGAGCCTGGTAGTATGCCGATGCGCGGCCCACGCCATGCGAACCGACGCACTGAGATGCAAGGGGTCAATCCTGCCATCCAGAACCTCGTCGTCGATGCCCGTGACCTGGCTGATGATGCTCATGAACGCGGCCGGGCTGTCCTTGTGGCCGAGCAGGGTCCAGTCCTTGGCGTAGAAGTGGACGGCCTTGGGCGCAATGAGCTCCTGCAACGTCCATCCCCTGGTGAACCAGCGGCTCCGTCGAAGGCTCGATGCGGACCGCGCCCAGTCCTCCTTGTCGGCGGGCTCCACGTCGGACAGGAAGGCGTAGCATTCGGCCGACTGCTGGTACCAGCTGTACATGGAGTTGATGGCCTCGGACAGCTCCGCGCTGCTCGACTTGTCGATGCAGCACGTGTCGACCCAGATGTACGAGAGCCCGCGCCGGACAGCGAGGCGCGCCGCGTTCCTGACCTTGACGAAGCCCTGCTTGCCGCCGATGGCGCGCTTCTGCTTGTCCAGCCCGCGCGGCATCCGGCCCTTCATGCGCTGCAGCTCCTGGATGGTGATTTCTTCGTCGCCCCATGTGTGCGACAGGATTGCGTAGCGCGGGACGGCATCGTCGCGCACTTCGACGAGCTCCAGGGTCTCCGCGTCGAGCAGGCGCATCGCTCAAGCATCGTAGCCGGCCGAGGAGGTGTTGCGCGAAGTGCCGTCGGGGCGGGCATTTGAAGGCCCTGGGGTTGAAGACGCTGAAGTATAAAGCATAATCGCGAGTGTCCTCACCGCATGTCACACAGAGCTGGAGAAATTGACAATAGATGCCATGTTCGAGGCTTGAAGCGTCCAGCGGCCGTGCGGCTGAGCGCCATGTGCCGTGAGGTGCATTAGCTGCATTGTCTGCCGGAGGCCTAGATGCTGACCCCGGGCGGTCTAGCATCAATAGATCGGGGCCTGATGCAATAGTCAGTACGGCGCCGTCTTGGCTTTGGCGTTGTCGCTGATCAATTCGAGCCCCGAGCTGATATTCGCAGTCAGTAAAGTGTGTTTGGGAGTACGAAAGAGGAGGTCGTCGTTCAAGACACCAGAGTACTTCGTACGAGTAAGACCCCAGGCCAGCGGCAACGGTCCACCCCGCAAGAGTGGCAGCTCACCCCCGTCGGCATTTGGTCCACAGCCGCCCGGTGGTGTTCCGCTTGCCATTGCATTATTCCATCGACATGGCAGACGGATGGCCTTTCAACTAGGGAATAGTCCTCACGTGGCTTATTGGGCTCATCGACTGTGTCGGAGTGCTGAATGGGGAGGCATTCGCCAATTCCTTGCTCCCACGTCTCACTGCGCTGCTGCCCCTTGAGCCATCCGATACCTATATGTTGCGACAGGACGGATGCACTTGACGCAAATATTTAGCAGCATCGTCGCGGTGCATTATTCATATATACCTTCTGGCAGAGCTGTCTGTTGCAATCATCGCATTTCTGTACACGTCCTATCGACGAGTCACAAGACCATCGGCATTGTCTGTTCTTCGACCACATATACATTCCTCGACTCCAGGAGCTGCCTGTCACAGACGTACAAGGCAAGGTAATCACAAAGTGCAACACTCACCGACAGCTAGATACCTTAGGTTTCGAAACCTACCTATTGTCGCCGCGTGAGGACACCACCTGCGCACTGTGACATGGAGTTACCTTACCTATCCTGATATGAAACGGTGCTTCAATTCTTGACCGCTTCGTAGAACAAGCTATGGGACGCAATTCGAAACCGCAGCATGGGCCATCGTTTTCTAATATACCTAGGTAGTCTCGAACATATAGAGCTGTTGAGCAGTAAGAAAATGGGCGCAAGAAGGTCCGTCAGCAGGGCAGGGATCGGTAGAGGCTAAGGCGAAGCAGCGGGGGCGCCGAACTCGTATTTAAAGCAACATCAGCAGCCAACGCGCGGGAACGTTTGCTGAAGCAATGAACCCTGCACTCCATGTTTCGGAAACATAGAGGAGCTAAAGCCGGCGAATTGTCCCAAAGCGATCCAATAGCGTAACAAGACCTTTTGTGGTGGACCACCGTCTGCATCTTGCTCACTGAATGTTTAGGAAACCTCCAGCTTTGAGCCAGCCAGCTGCTGGACTTAACTCAACCCAGCACCTCCGGGCCATGCAGCTAGACGAATGATTCAAAGGTCCCGCAAGCTGGCGCTCGCTGCTCCATGACCGCTATGTCGCATTTGTATTGTTTCCAAAACATGTAGATGTAAATGTGCGATGACCATTGCAGGCGTGTCACTGCTATAAAAAGCGCCTCCCGTCTGGTCTCTGCTGGTATTGCCGCAACTACAGTCTTCATCCAGTTTCATTCTACATTTCGTGTCTCAATACGCCAGAATGGACCAACCTCAGAACTACCAGATCTACAGCAGGCGTCAGCAGGGTCTCGCAGAGACGAGCCGTCTGATCCTGGAGTACTCCGGCGCCAGATACAGCAATGCCTTTGTTGATGTAAGCCTACTTGAATCCAATATCACTTACCCTGCCGAAGCTAAAAATGGTCGCGCAGGATTGGGAACGGGAAAAGGAAGCCGCACCGTTGCAACAGCTGCCGGTACTGCGAATCAAGAAGGACGACGGGAGCTGGGTGAGCATGAAATTCCGTGATTATATGTCCTAATGTCATTTAACAGCATCAATAGGAGCAAATCTCGGAAAGCCATGCCATGGAACGATTCCTCTCTCACTCATTGGGACTCATGGGCACAACGCCGCTTGAAGCAGCGCGCATGGACATGTACCACGCGACGTGGACTGACATGATGTCCATGTTCATGTGGAAGGTCTGGCGTGCTCCGAACGAGGAGTCGAAACGGCAGGGAGCTTCTGAGTTCTGGGTCCAGTTTCCTATATTCTTGCAAAAACACGACTCGATCCTGAAGGAATGTGACGGACCATTTTACTCCGGATCCAAGGTACGTCCTTTCAAGAATGGCTGTTGGACCTTTAACCTTTGGCCTTGCTAATCTTGGGATGGTAGCCATCTCTGCCCGACTTTTTCGCATTCACTTGGCTCAACCGCTTCATCACGGCATGGGTCCCTTCACCACCCAACTCGATCACGGCCTCGAAATATCCTCACATTTGGGCACTGTGGCAAGCTGTAGCGGACCTCAAGGCTATCAAGAACTACATAGACAGTGGACGGTGGAAAACGCTCGAGTAGTCTCAACATAAGGCTCTTAGCAAAACAGCTGTAATCTCGAGTCTATCGGAACAGTCCCATGGCTCAATACACTGTTAGAGCTCACGAAATTCCGGCGATGTGACTTTGTAAATGTACAACGTGGCAATGGCCTCCCATGAGCATTAATTCGCTCGTCCTGGTCCTTTGTAGCTCCCCAGAATAGGAGATATCTCGGAGAAACATACGCCGAAGCCAATTCTCATGAAACGCCGGAATGTTCTAATGGCGCTGTTTCAGACAGGACTTGATCCAATAGTTCCTCAAACGCCGTGCTATTCAATACAGCACCGTGCCTTAGATATGGTTAGCGATTGGGCGTATTGGTAATCCGGGGATGCGCCTTACCGATGGCAACTTGTGATCGATCGTGACCTCTCTATGATATTACTTAGCTTCTCTGGCGAAAGCAAATATGCTTTTGGATGGGCTTTGACTTTGTCCCAAGCCTGGATAGGAGTGATGAGGTCGTCGCCTAGGTCAAGTCTCGAGCTGAGTGCCAAGAGGCGTTCAGCGCTGGCACCAGTCGGCATTGCAGCTTGCGGATTGACGTGGAGCGACATTTGTCCAGGCATATCGGAGGCCGCTGATGGCTCAGGTCCACAAGAATTTGAAGCAGGGTGACCTTGGCCTGACGATAAATCTTGGCGCACATACTCCAGACATGGTGTCTCGAGCCTGCGTTGATTGTAAGTGGGGGTGGGAACAACGGCGGTGTACGATGCCTATGTAATACCTTAGGACAAAATCAAGGCTAACCTCGGAGCTCAACATTGACTCGCCCGTGTGCACCCCGGAAGCTTCTTCTGAGCTTTGGTGTTGTCGTGATGCGTTCGCTCCATTTGGGTGTGCGACAGTTACCCTTGGCTCTTGTGACGGCTGTGCCAGCAATCCTGCCAGCTGTTCCTGAAGGCTCATGACGAGTGCCACACAATCGGCGTGGGCGAGTCTCAGTCGGCCAACTTCAGACTCTAAGCCGAGAACATACTGTTCTGTACGAGCCCGATGAGTCCTCCGCTAGCGTCAGCACTGCGAAATCTGTAATCTTGTCTCTCGGGCCTCACCTCTGAGACCGGCGGATCTGCTCTCGTCTTTTAACGTAGGAACTCGGCTGCGGATCAGAAGGGGAGCCATTGTGTGCCGGATCAACTGCGGACTCAAGGGGCGGATCCGCTATTCCTTGAAGAAATGCAAAGTATCTTTCACCAAGTGTTCGACGGGCACGCTTCCAGAGAGTTTCCTGTCCCGCTGCCGTTGCGTGTCTTCCCTTTGGGTCGGGCATTGTGGCTAACAGCAGCGCTGAGCCAACGCGGTTGAGGCGTCGTCTCGACGCGCATCTCCTGTCAAAGTTGATTCGCTAATTTACAACAGATTGATTGATGAGTCACACTCGCACTAGCCCGCAAGGAGAAGTCGACACTTTTCTAGTTAATTATGCTTTGTTTCCATTGACTTGCGCGACGGATTGCTTGAGTTTCATAAACGACTTTCACATCCCCACCATCCTTGTTTAAACCCAAGGGTGTTGCGGCGGGTACGCCATCCGAATCCCACGGCAGATCTGACTAGCAATGTCGCGGCAGCAGCACAGTAATACTTCGTACTCTGCGACAAGGTTGCAGCAACGGCCGTGCCTCGCTGCAACCCCGCCTCCCGCCCGCCATGCATCATGCAGGCTGCTGGCATCTGTCTGCCGTTCCCTCGTCCTTTAAAGCCTATGCTCACGCCAACGTTGGGCCGACACTTCGGAACTGGACATCATGACGCTGCAGAGGGTCCAACGTCTCGTCATGGCGCCACAGCAGCAAGAGCAGCTGGCAGCCGGCAGCAACCCGGCCTCGGCCGGCGTCGCCTCTGTTCCGGCCCGGCTCATCAAGCCCTGGGCGCTGCCGCCACAGAAGAAATACCTGTTCAAGAATGCCAGCGTTGTCGAACCCGTCAGCGGTACCATCGTCAAGGGTCAGACCGTCACGCTGTCCGGGGGCCTTATTGAATCCATTGGAAACCATGCCCCCGCGTCAACGGGCTATGAAGTCGTAGACTTGTCGGGCAAGTATCTCTGTCCCGGTCTCATCGACTGCCACGTCCATCTCGCGTCGGTCGCGGGCAACGCCAGCCTGACGGCCAGCCTATTCGGCAGTGACCCGGCTGAGACGCACTTTCGGCAGCCGTTCCTCTGCCAGCAGATGCTCAGCCGCGGCTTCACGACGGTGCGTGACACGGGCGGCGCGACGCTGTCGCTGAAGGAGGCGATCGATGACGATGTCTTCGCCGGCCCGCGCATCGTCCTCTCCAACAAGGCCCTCTCGCAGACGGGCGGCCACGGCGACGGTCGCGGGCCGCATCAGCCGCATCAGCAGTGCTGCGGCGGCGGCGACACGCAGCTGACCAAGGTGATCGACGGGGTGCCCGCCTGTATCCAGGCCGCGCGTGACCAGATCCGCACCGGCGCCAGCTTCATCAAGATCATGGTCGGCGGCGGGGTGGCCTCGCCGACGGATCGTCTCGAGAACACACAGTTCATGGCCGACGAGATCCGCGCCATCGCCGACGTCGCCGAGTCGTACGGCACGTACGTGACGGCCCACGCCTACACGCCCAAGGCCATCCGCCATGCCGTCGATAACGGCGTCAGATGCATCGAGCACGGCAACTTCATCGACGAGGACACGGCACGATACATGGCCGAGAGGGGCGTCTGGCTGGTGCCCACGCTCATCACGTATCAGGCCATGAGCGAGGACAAGTACGCCGGCTTCCTCCCACCCGTGAACCGCGCCAAGAACCGCGAGGTGCTCGCCCGGGGCCTCACGTCGCTGCGCATCGCCGAGGCTGCGGGGATCGACATCTGCCACGGCTCGGACCTGCTGGGCCCGCTGCAGGAAGAGCAGAGCCGCGAGTTCGCCATCCGCGCGCAGGCCCTGAGCAGCGCGGCCGTGCTGAGGGGCGCAACGGTGACGCCGGCGAGGCTCCTGAAACAGGAATATTTCCTAGGGCAGGTGAAGAAGGGCTTCGCGGCGGATCTGCTGGTGCTGAACCACAACCCTCTGGAAGACGTCTCGATTCTGGCCAAACCCGAGAGGAACGTGCTGGCAGTGGTCAAGAACGGGCGCGTGTATACGAGCCGCTGGCAGAAGCTTCCCGAGGACGTGAGCCAGCCGACGGCGCTGATTGAGTGAATACAGTGAAGCACCAAGGAGATGAGGTTTATTGAGTAAACGAATGAATGAGTGGATGAGTTTATGAGTGCTTCCTGGCGAATGATGGGCGGCGCTGGTGGCCGAGTCAGGTGGGCGTAGCTGAGGCTTGGAAAACACACGTCTGCCACGGGACCACGATTAGGTTATGACCAATACAAAAGTCTTTAATTTGCGCATGTGCCCTCTACCATAGTGAGACTTGTTTTCTCACACGACGTACTGAGGTCGTATGCTGTTTGAAGTTGGACTTGATCGAGGGCTTCATGTGCTCTGGTCGCCATTGACGCCTTAGTCATCAAAGCTCAGGCTCTTCTCGTCGCTCTCAAAGCCCTCTTCTCATCAAGCCTCTTTCATCCAACTCCCGCAAACTCACCGTCAACGCCCCGACAGGAACCCCTCTCATCCATCATGCGCTGTGCAAGCCATGTCGTTCGTCCGCAATGACGTGGCCCCCGCCCCGGGCCCGGACTCGCGCACCGGCGTCCTGCCCGTCATCCCCACCGGCCCGGATGAGCTGCCCGACCGCGCCCCCCGGAGCAACGCCGCGACGGCCGCCTCCGCCGCCGGCGTCCGGGCCCTGAGCGCCCAGCTCGTGGCCTTCTACTTCCGGGCGCCGGCCAAGGCCTTCTTCCGCACGCGCGTCGACTACCTGGCGTACGCGCGGACGGTGCACCAGGCGCAGACGAAGCTGCTGCTGCAGGCCGCTGCCGAGGACCCCTCGGCGTCGCGGCTGACGGGCTTCCTGCGGCAGACGTGGCTGTGGATGAGGAGCACGACGCCGGGGGTCCTGACGTCGGCCATCAAGCACCAGGGGTGGAGCGTGGTGCCGCACCAGATTCTGCCGCCGCTCATCGCCAACGTCGGCGTCGGCGCTGTGCTATACACGAGCTACCTGCAGATCCTCGGTCGTCTCCACGAGGACAGTGCCAAGGCCAGCAAGCGCGTCTACCCTCCGCCCTCGCCGGCCCATACCTTCACCGCCGGCTTCCTCGCGGGCGGGCTGCAGAGCGTCCTGGCTGCTCCGCTGGATGCGTTGCAGGCGCGCTACGACCACCGAGATCTGATGGCCAACGACGGCAGCGGGAAGCCGCGGAGCATGTGGACCTTCAGCGCCGAGAAGCTGCGGGAGATCAGGCTGCGAGGCATATTCGCCGGCTGGGGTCTTTCGTTCGCCAAGGACAGCTTCGGAAGCGCCGTCTTCTTCAGCGCGTTCGAGTATGTCAAGGCACAGGGCTACTATCGCTTCGTGACCTGGTATTACGGCGGTCTGGGCCAGGACATTGTCGATGTGCTCGCTACTAAGCGGCCGACGCACAATACCAAAGACAGCGAGACGACCATCATTCGCCCGCATTACGCGATTGAGCCCATGTTCCTGCTTCTCGCCGGCTTCAGTGCGTCGTTTGCCCAGCAGGTCCTCCTACACCCCTTGACGCACTTCCAAGTCAAGCACTGGGACCACCTCGAGGACCTCGACGCCAGGGCCGCCCGGTACCGCCAGTCCGCGGCAGAGAACCCGGACAAGCCGCGACGGCGCTGGAGGATGCTGCGGGCCTACTACCGCGCGTACCGGGAGACGTGGGCTGGCTGCGTCGCCGAGGCCGCGGCGGAGGGCCAGAGCCTAGGTCGCTGGCTGTACCGCGGCTTCTGGTGGAACACGATCCGCCAGGTGCCGAGCACGAGCGCCGGCCTGATCATCTTTGAGCTGATACGGCGCAAGTACGGGTTCGGGACCGAGGAGGTGCGCATAACCAAGGACGGGTACGATATTTTGCTGCATTAGAGAGGGAGCCTTTCATGACTAGCTATGGCGGGACCATGTTGCGCTGATGCATATTCTCATCCCTTCCCTGCTCGACACCATTTAGACGCGGGACGGGCGAGCGCCATTTGATGAGCTGTATAAATAGACGACTGTACATCAATACAATCATTTGCTGCAAGCAGGAATTCGGCGCACCTGTGCTTTATTACACTAACGTACAGTTCGGAGTAAGCAACGGACTACTCTACGTAGCCGTTGGTCGCGAAGCTCTAGGTCGATGCGGCGACCTGCCACTTCGGGATAGCCGCTTACATAGCATCGTACCTCATAAGAGGACTCGAAGGCGAGCTCTCCAACCATGTCACCACCGCAACCATCTTGCATGCGAATCGCACCGGGAAATTGTCAATTGGCCAACGCCAATACCCTACGACATGAGACTTACATTCTCCATCGCGGCCGTGGCGAGCCTTGCGCTTGGCGTCGTCGCCAACAGCAAGGCGCCCTCATATCAGATCCTCCCTTCGCTGCGCGAGCAAGCCGAGCTGCAGGACAAATGGGCCGCTGAGAGGAGAGAGGCCATCCCGGAGCTGCTGCAGAAGCACAATGTCGACGCCTGGATCGTGAGCAGCCCGCTATCCTCTCATGCTCATTCGGCGCCCCGATGGTCGCCTCTAACGTTACCGTCATTGGCGTGAGATAGGTTAGCCAGCGTGAGTACGCCGAGGAGACCATCTTCTGGTCCCTCAAGTCGGCACGGCAGTTCTCGGCGCGCCGTCGCACCACCTACCTCGCCTTCGCCAACACGTCCGATGGCAGCCCCACGATGTACAGCTGGGTCGACAACACGCCGCAGCTGTGGACCGAGCTGACGGCCCTGCTGGAGAAGCACTCGCCGCGGACCATCGCCATCAACGCGCACCCCGAGATCGCCTTCGCCTCGGGCCTGCACGCCGGCGAGCTCGACGCCATGAGCGCGGCCCTCGGCCCGCGGTGGACGGACCGATTCGTCGTGAAGCCCATGCTCGCCGTCGAGTACATCGGCACGCAGATCGCGGCGCGGCTGCCGTGGTACCGCCGCCTGCAGGAGACGGCATGGGCCATCATCGCCACGGCCTTCAGCGAGGCCGTCATCACTCCCGGCAAGACGACGCCCGAAGAAGTTGGGTGGTGGATGCGCGAGCAGATCCAGGCCCTCAACTACACGACCTGGTTCCACCCGGACGTCACCGTCATCCGGGATAGCTCCTCCTGGCAGCAGCCAGACGAGCGGCCGCGGCCCATCCAGTACGGGGACCTGCTGCACGTGGATTTCGGCGTCACGGCGCTGGGCATGAACACGGACACGCAGCACCTGGGCTATGTGCTGCACCCGGAGCAGACCGAGGACGACGTGCCCAGGGGCCTGCGCGAGGGGTTGAAGAAGGGAAACAGGCTGCAGGACATGACGAGGGAGCACATGAAGCCCGGCAAGGCCGGCAATGAGATTCTCAAGTCTATACTCGCCCAGATGGAGGATGAGGGCATCGACGGCAAGATCTACTGCCACCCCATCGGCGACTGGGGCCACTCCGCCGGCACCCTCATCGGTGAGCCCTCCTTACCCTCTCTGGTTCTTGCCGCTGTCTTCACCCCGCCAGGCTAACAGGATAACGCCAGGAATGATCAATCTCCAAGATGGAGTCCCCGTGCTAGGCGACCTACCTCTCCTCGACCACACCTGGTACAGCGTCGAGCTCCTGGCCCAACACTTTGTCCCCGAGCTCAACGCCACGCTCCCCTTTCCCCTTGAGGAGGATGTGTACTGGGCCGAGGGCCAGGACGGCAGCGGAGGCTTCGAGTGGGTGTACGGGCAGCAGAAGAACTTCCACCTGGTGAGGACTCCGAAGGCAAAAGCGGAAGATTGGAGGCAGGAAGACCTGTAGAAGGTGGACCGCCATTGTGCGCGTCGACGGTGAGAAGAGTCTCGGTGAAATTCAGCTCGAACCGGTTCAAGAATAGACAATAGTAGCTTTTCTTTATTGGTACCGCTGTTCTTGACATTTAAGCTACTACTTTCGCTGTCTAGTTAGACGTGAGCACGCGAATCTGGCCGTTGCAAAATCGACTTCGTCCCCACGCGCTGCGTCTGCTGCGTCACAATTCCCCGTCCCCCAGAAAGCCGTCGAAATTGTTTGGCTGGTCTTCCTCCATGGCATCCTCGTGCAAGCTCTGGTCACCGCTCTCTGATTCACCAAGGAGCCCATTATCCGTGTCATCTTCGAGAAAGCTCTGGTCACCGCTCTCTGATTCAGAAAGGAGCTCGTCATGCGCGTCTCGTGCATCTTCCTGCGCTGGGCGGGCCTCCGTTTCGCTCGGCTCGTCACGTTCGAAAACGAACTGTATCGTTCCCGGCGGCCGACGATCCGGCAGTCCTTGCACCACCGACCTCTTTACACGCCAGGGTCCCATCTCAGCCGTGTAATACTAGAACACAACGTCCCCATCGTTCATCGCGTAGGCCTCCTGGACATGCTACGCCAGTCTGTCCAGCCCATCCACGGTCGGCCATGCGTTTCGGGGCAATTCCGCCAGGTGTGCCCACGCCCGCACACCGAGATATGAGGTGCCCACCTAGAGCCCAAAGTGACCGAGGTACGGGAAGATGCCTTGCAGTCTTGAAGCAGTGTTCTCGTTAGTCCGGCGTATCTGGCCTTTTTGCACCATCAGGTCGACCATAAGATGCAAGAAGGACATCACGCCGGTCTTCTTAAGCCCACCTGACAGCCAGGACCCGAGTATAGTGTCTTCGGAAAAGAGTCTGCTCGCTCCATCAACCATGGCGGAGCGACACCTCAGTTCGTGGGCCCAGAAGGAGCGTTGCGCAAACCGCAGCGTTCTGAGGCTTTGCTTGATCGGAGGAAGAGGTTTTCCATCAGCACCAACGTTCTCGCAAATGTCCCAGATGAAGGAAGAGATCGTGTCACGCCTCGCATTTTGTATTACTGAGACGTCTTCAAGCCAATTCATATGCGTATGTGGGTTGCCGTGCATGCTCGGCATATGCGCACGTGAGTTGTCGTTCACGCCCATAATATCCCCATCAGGGTTGAAAATGAGGAAACTTTGCTGCAGTTTCTTCCAGAAGTTTTCGGGGTCTAGCACTCGGCAGTATACCTCACACAGCCGGTTGACCTGTCCCGCGAGCAGCAGGAACTCTCGTTGGAGGACGTAGTCGTTCAGGCAGTACTTGGCAACGAGATATGGCCTTCTCGCAATGGACACGATAGAAGAAATGGCAACTCTCAGGTCGTTGGCGGGTGCGCGCAAGAGCGCAAAAGTAGCGAGGGCAACATCCATGTTGGAACGGAACACGGCGTTGTCGATGATGCGACGGAGGATCAAGTAGCTGTGCTGGGCGTATAGGCGGTGGGCCCGAGGGAAAGCAGAGGTCAGCCGTTGAAGATCTCGGTATGTCGTCAGCCTCTCCATGATACTCAGAATGAGCTCGTCCGGTAGCGCTGCTAGGCAGCCAGATGGCTGGATTGTTGTCTGAGGTGAAGCCATGTCGGAAGCTTGGCTCTTTCGCTAACTATTCTTCGACTCGCTGTCGTGGGGGAGTATGCGCCGTAGGCTATGCACTAGCAATGCAGAGTGTTGGTTAGTCGTCGCAGCACCTCCCTAGTTCGAACACTCACAAGTGAAGGGCCAGAAAGGCAGATGATCCGTCATGATGCTGGGAGCTGGGAGCGATGGGCCATGCCCACCACGGGGAAGCAATATATGCCAGGTACCTACCAAAGCAAGCCATTTGGTAGGCACGATCCAGGCCCTGAGTACCGCCCCGCGCGTTCCATGAGAATTGAGAGCGATCGAGCTGTGGTTCGTGTCCAGTGCAGAGTCATCTCGTTATCGGGAGCATTTCCCGTCCTTAGGCAGCCAGGCATCCAGCAATCGGCGTGCAGAACTCGCCGCCTCGACATTGCGTCGCACTTTGAACTGAACATCATTTCAATCAACTCCTACAAGTCCTGAGGTACAAGAACCGCTTCCCCCACCCTCCGACCGCACCCATTCTCCGATGTACATACCACACGAACACGCATCGCCCATTCGACCGCCTCCCCCATCCGTCGCAAGATCCGTGAACTCCATTTGCAAGACCCAAAACTACATCCAGATTGAGGCAAAAGAGGCTCCCATGTCTCTCGAACTACCTTTCATCCAACCCTCTAGCCGCGCGGTGTTCCGGATCCGCTGCCAAAGTCGGGCTGCTCCCTCTCGGGCGCGTGCTTCTTGTCCTTGCGGCCCTTGATGACGAACTCAGCCATGATCTGGATATGGTCGGCCGGGAAGTGCCAGTTGGGGAAGGCTGGCATCCTCTTCAGGTAACCAGCGTCTGGCGGGCCCAGCAAGTCAACCACCTCCAACGAGTTGGTGGAGTACCAGATGTAGTCGATGACGTCGGCGAAGCCCGGCGTATAGTTGGTGAAGGGCATTTCGTCAGCCGTGCCCTTGATGTGCGCATACGCGTCACGCAGACTGAAAGGGTGCTCAATGCCGTCCCGGGTGAAGCTTCCGTAGTGGTAGTTCGACAGCTCCAGGTGATCCGGCGGTACGCGGCCCATGGACATGAGCTCGTATACCGACGAGTCTTCCTGGGAGTTGAAGTCGCCGCAAACGAGCAGCGGGATCTCGGTGTTGGTGCGGTACTCTTGGCTTGGGCCAGGCTCGGCTTGGGGAGGCGGCGCCTCTCCGTCGTCCGACCCCGGGATCGTGATCATCTTCTTGTCCTTGACTGCTGGCCACCTTGCGTACTTCTCCGCCAGCTTGGTTACGTGCTCCATCAGGATACCCGTCTGGATCACCTTGACGTCTGCCAGTGCCGAGTCCCAGGTGAGATGAACGTTGACCAGGATCATGCGGGCGCCGGTGAGGCGCGACTCGAAAAAGCAGATGACTGCGATGTTGTCCTTGGGCATCACTCTGTTGAAAACGTCGTGCTGGTTCTTCATGTCTGGCCGGTTGATTGCGATCGTCGCAAACTCAATCAGCTGCTTGTCGAGCAGTATGTACTTGCTCTGCTTGTAGAATATGGCGCAACCGTCCACGGACTGCGCGTCCTTCTCCGACATGGTTCTGGCACGCGACTTCGGCCAGTGCACACCCTTGTAGTCCATCTGCGCCAACTCGGGACTGAGGTCTTCCTTAAAGGCATCAGTGGAGACTTCCTGCAGGGCCAGGAAATCAGCGTCTCGCAGTCGCAGCTCCTCGAGGATGCAATCCTTGCGATATTCCCACGTCAGAGCGCCGGTTGGGGTGTAGCCGTAGGTCGAAGCGGTCGCGTATTTGTCGCACAAGATGTTCCAAGAAAACACCCTGACCCTCTCCAGGTTCGGCGAGACATCCTCCTGAATAACGATCTCCTTCCGTTGCGCCGGGGGTGGCGGAACTATTCACAACAAAGGTTAACATCTCCCCGGGGGCACAACCGAGGTTCTGGACACAAGACTTACTGGGAGCTCCCTCTCGCAGAGCATTAATGAGACTCTTGGTACCCTTCTCCATGATTTCCTGCTTCAGACCGGGCTCCAGAGGGTTTCCCTCAATGCCAAGCATGTCCAATAGATGGAGAGACCCCAGCTCGAACGGCAGCTCCGAGATGTTGTTGTTGAAGAGGAGCAGCTGCTTCAGATACGTGCACATGCCCAGCTCCGGGGGCAGCTCGGAAATTTGATTGTAGGACGCGTCGAGGTGGCGTAGCTGTCGCAACTCCCCAATCTCCTTGGGCAGGCGGGTGAGCTTGTTCGAGGCAATGTAGAGCTCGTTTAAGAACTGGTATCTGAAAAGCTCGGGGGCCAGGTTCCTAAGCCCCTGGCCGCTCATGTCCATGTTGTGCCAGTCCTGCCGCCGCGTCTCCTTCTCGACGTTGTACGGGTTCCGCCTGTCAACCACGTCGGTTTCGCCGTCCGCCTGCGTCTTGACGCTCGAGGGTGGCGGGCCGCCGATGCCTCTATTCTCCGACGCCTTGAGCCTGGCGTAGTAGTGCGGCTGTTGTTGATCGGTCATGGCAGAGTGCGCGCGCTCAGCTTCCTTCTGCATTCGCAGCTGTTCTTGCCACATCTCGTTCGGGGGGCCTTGGGCACCGCGCGCGTTCGCTGAATGGCCGTTAGGTAAGCTGCTCGAGCTGAAGGCGTTGGAGCCGGACATGACGCCGGAGGTAAAGGAGGCGTGGTGCCCAAGCCCGTTATTGTTGGGCATAGCATGTTCATGCTGGAGGCCCTGGTGGTGCTGGGGCTGGGAGGGATGCTGGTGTTGCGAGTGCTGTTGGTAGTTGTACAGCAAGTTGGGCATCCCCCGACCCGCCCCATTCAGCCGGGCGTTGTGGCCCTGCTGATGGTTTTGGGAGTACATGCCGGGAGCGCTTCACGAGTGGGGAACCCAGCTGGCGATGTTGTCTGAAAGGGTCGCCGGCACGAAGCTCGGCAGCGGGTTATTCTGGTCGGCAGTATAGCGGAGTTTGGGTAGAAGATGTTTGCGTCGAACCACTGAGCGACAGCCTGGCCAGCATCTGTCGGCTGCTGCGAAGTGTGGGGGAGGCTGGAAAGTGGGTTCGATGGAGAGCAATCGGCGTAGGATGGTCGTGCAATTCTTCAAGTGTAGCTCGGAATGAGGGACAGAGGATAGAGCTCGCGTTTGCGCATGGGTCAGAAAGCGACGAGTACCTCCGCATGTGCAATTGTGGACGGCGGCGCGGTCGGGTCGATGGAGCGGCACACCGACGTCAAAGTCCCATCGAAATGCTGGACTTGGCGGCGGGGTGGGACGCACCGTTGGACGAGGGCTGCGTCTGCGCTGTCGTAAAGCTCTCTGGAGTCGCTTAGGCGAGCAGGATATCGTGGCACGGGGGCAGCTCGGCAAGCTTTGGCGGTTTGTTCGAGTTTGGGATTTGCTCTGCAAGGGGGGTCAGCTTGACCTCGTGGGAGACGCAACGAGGTTGGCGCGGATGGAAGGGGAATGGCAGGCCGGAGCAACGCCAATGACTCGCGGACTGGGGCCACATACAATAACGAGTGAGTGCAATGGGGTGGTATAAACACTGAAGAACCAACTGATACTTTGGCAGAATAATAGTGGCTGATATCGAGGTGAAGCCAGACGTCGTCTCCAGTCACGGTCTGTCGCGATGACAATCTGCGTTGAGCACCGCTAGGACGGTCACGTGCGCTGGGAGGCTCCACCTCGCCGTTTCATGGTCACGTGCCCTCTCGCCTGGCGGACGAGCACGCAGTGATTACGTCCAGCCGTTGCAAGCCATTCGTTGAGGGCATGTTTGATTTAGGTTACGGGCCTCGCCCGAGTATCTGCTTATGCAACCGACGTCTATTTGTGGAACGATTGCACCAGGAGCTCGGTGTAGCTCTTTCATCAGGAGCCTGACATTGCGCAGCAAGCTGGGCTCTCCGGGCGCGGAAACGCCGCATGGTGCATCCTTCCGCAGGCGAATCCGCTGTCATGCATCCCGAGTCCGCCCTCCATGGGCCAACCGGTTGTGTGGGCAGCGGACGCCTATCTGATCTGGGACCGTTGGGACCGTTACGGAGTATTCCGCACGGAGTACGGAGTGCGGATGTTGCATTTGCTGGGCAGGGTGAGGGACATTAGCTTCGGGGCTGTCAGCTGAAGGTCTGCGTTAGCCCTTGTCAACGCGATCGCGCCAACTCAAGCTGGTCTGCGAGTCCAGACCTCAGCATTTGCAGCCAAGCCTCTTGATCAACGCTGCGGTCCAATGGCAAGCAGCTGCCGCGTGCCGCCTGGGACTTTTCGTCTGACCTACTTTCTCTGGACAAGTACGCCGCCCCCATGATGAAGTATGATGAAGTGTTCGATAAATTGGCTGGACGCCGGCCTTTGAGTGGCGCATCTCGGAAGTACGGAGCACTCGTAAGCCCAGGGGCGGCGGCGCTCTTAGCCCTGTTTGCGGGTGGTTGATGCAAGACCCTACTTTGAGGTTGTTAAATTACGATCCATCAGGGAAGACAACGGCAGGCATACACGCAGCTCTGACTGCCTGGGACGTTTGCGGGGATCCTCATTGGTGCCTTAGCCATAGATGGCTTCAGGCAACAACTCCTCTCAGCGGCTCGGCCTCTGGCGTTGATGACGAGAGTCTCTCTTCAGCTACTCCGTACTCCGTACAACGCCCGACATTCAAAGCAATGCTCCCCGCGCTGCATGGCGACTTGGCGCTCTGCCACCCTTGGCGGACCGCGTTAGGCACGTCAGCCGGTTCCCGAGAGCGACGCCAAGTTGACGTTACGTTGGCACCACCAGCTGCTTCTGTCAGTCCCACTGCATCGGTGCCAAGGTGGCCTGTCGTGCCGGCCTCGTCACGGCTTGCAGCTAACAGCAAGCCACTGTCACCATTCAACGGGCGTGTCCTGGTCGCAACGAATAGCTGCATACCGTTTGCTGGCCGAGGGCTTGCATCGGCCGCTCGCCTTGTCCAACCACGAGAGCGAGCCACGCTTCCGTGCCCAGAAGCGAAGCGCCTTGCACGGATTACGAACTGTGCCACCCTTCACGTGCGTGAGACGGTTGATAATGGGCGGCTCCACGCGGGGAAGGCCACGCGCCGCTGGGATGCAATGCTCCACACCACATTGAGCCTCCGACGGGCGGACGGGGAACCCTGCCCCAGCGCTGGCACCAAATGCACGACAGGTAGGCATCGAAGAGGAGATTAGGGATGGAGTGAAAGGCTGGCTTTCGACGGCGCCAGAGCACGACTACGCCCAGACAGCTGAGCCAGGCCCCCCGTCTAGACACAAGCTAGAGGCAGTGTCCAAGCATTGGCGACACGCTATCCTCCGACCGTGGCAGTCCAGACTTCGGCGAGGCAAGCAAGCAACGTCTCGCAGGCGGCCTGTCTGGGCAGACCTCCCGTCTGGGCCCCACCGATATCTGCACCGCGGCGGCCAACATGCAGGGCCCCCACAGAGCGAGCCTTCATATTCCTGGACTGGGCGCCGATAACTACCTACGGAGCGCTCGCCTCAAGAGGCATCTGGTCGCACGTCGCACGTCGCATCGTTCGCTCACGCAGACACCACCGCGAAGGCGCGAGAGTGCGCAAAATCCTTCTTCGCCGCAGCCTAACCACCTTGGCCGCCGCCGCCGTTGCCAGCGCCTCGATACCTACCACTCTGCGGTGCGTAGGACGGAGTACATGTCTCAGTCTCCCGGGGCTCTGCGTGCCGCAGTCGCCCAATCTTGTTGGGGAGACGAGCCAGTAACGTTAGTCGCCATCGCGCAAGCTGTCATACCCGCGACGGATGATGACCAAATCTACGGTTTACGTGACACGCTGGCCGAGGGGAAAAGCACTTGAACAAGCGACAGCTTCGCCACCCAGCCGTTAGACCAAGAGGTGAAGCAACACGGCGCAGTTGCGAAGCGCACACTGCGAAAAGTGAGGTGAGCTTGAGCACCGTCAGCGTTCGTTCGATTACGAGTACGCGACCCGATCTCGGCCAGCCAGCCCTCTCGACCCGAGAGGAGTTGGCCAATTGTGCATCTCTTCGGCTGTCGCTGTGTTGCCTGAGACGTCCCGCGGCTCGTCAGTCAGCTTCAGCAGGCCTTGCCAGCTATCGACGACTTTCCACCCTCGCAGGTTTCATCGTTACCCTTTGTTGGTACCTGCTCAGCTCGCTCGACGCAAACGCTGCGCCGGGTCCACCGTTCTTGGCCCGAGCTGAGAACTATTCCAGAAAGACCCGAGCAACGGACGGCTTGCATTCGCAGCGGTACCGCCAATTGGCAACAAGTCCGCCTGCTACCCAGCAGCACGTTTCACCAAGAGCTAGGACCCTAGCAAGCAAGCAAACGGGGCTCCTGCGACCCCGAATCGCCCTCGGGCCCCTCCGTGCGAATCCTGCTGCAACCAGCCAGCCAGGGGCCGCACCGCAGCCATGCCGGACATGGCTTACAACGCGGCCTTTATGTGCGCCTCGGACATGCCCATACCGTCCCCGCGGCCGAGGACGCGGCGCCCGACGGGCACCCAGCAGCCACGACGCTCACCTTCCGTCTCGCGCGCCGACTATCCAGGGGCTCGCCGTGCCTTTGGACACTCGCGGACCTCGAGCGGCAGCCGGACTAGCGGCTCGTCACACGAAACCGCGAGCACGACTCAGGCGGTGGCGACGTTCCTGCAGACGGACCGCCCCGCCACAACCTCCGCAGCCGCAGCCGCGGGGCAAAAATTAGCTTCAGCGGCCAACTCCCCTGACAGGGCGGTATATGCTGCGGCATCCACGACATCTCCCTCCTCCTCCAGGCATCGCCCGCATTACCTGCGCTACACCGACGATCTGCATGGATTCAATGTAAGCAAATCCCCTCTCCTGCCGCCGATGCCCGTCCCGGGAAGCCAATTGCGTCTCCACAGTCCCTCACGCAGATGAACGTGCGCACCACCAGCGCCGAGTCGGTGTCGTCCGCGAGTGGCATCATGTCGGCCTCTGCCCGCGCCGCCATGGCGTCCGACTCTTCTGCGACAGGAGACATCCCGCTGGCCTCGAAGCCCTTCGTTCTGCGCAACGGTCGGACATACATCAACGACGCGACCCTGCCCTACCCCCTCCCGTCCGACCTGACGGAGCTGCACCGCCAGTCCCTGCGCACGCTGCTGTTGATCCAGCTGTTTGGCGCGCCGGTGTGCTCGCCGTCGCTCACAAAGAGGCCGCCCAAGCGGGTGCTGGAGATTGGCTGTGGCTCGGGCTTCTGGAGCATGATGTGTCACCGATACTTCAAGAGTCGCGGACATGGCGGCATCTCCTTCACCGGCATAGACGTCGCCCCGTTGTCGCCCGGGAGTGCCACCTTGCCCTCGGACGCCGCAAAACCCGATCAGGACATGAGGTGGCAGTACATACACCACGACCTGCGTCAGATGCCGTGGCCGTTGCCTACCGAGGAGTTCGACCTCGTCATGGTCAAGGACATGAGCCTGGCCATGACCAACGCCCAGCACCAAGAATTCATCGACGAGTACCTGCGCCTCCTGACGCCGGGGGGCACTCTGGAGATCTGGGAGTCCGATCACAATATCCGGATGCTCCGGCCTCATATACCCGGGTCGGCGCAAGCGGGCGATGCGGACGAGCAAGAGGCCGCGGCCAGCCTCGGTGCCTACGTCATGTCTTCAAACACGCCGCTCTCGGGCCCCCTGAACCCATTCCTCGCTGAATACAACAACTGGCTTTCTCGGGCCCTCGAGATGCGAGACCTTAGCGCCGTGCCTTGCACGATCATTGGCCCCGTTCTCCTTCAAGAATCCGAGATCCTCGCCGACATCAAGTCGCGGCGCCTTGCCGTGCCGCTCAGCGAAGTACGATGGGAAGGGCAGGGGCTCGGCACCGTGGTCACTAGAGATGGCAGGTCGAACGCCGATGCCAAGGGCAAAGATATTCCCTCAATAAAGACGGAGCAGAAGCCGCTGACGGCGGGTCAACAAGCACTGCGGAAAACGGCCCTCCTGACCGTGGTGCAACAAGTGCAGGCTCTGGAGCCCATTCTGCGCGAGGTGAGCGGCAAGAGCCAGGACGAGTGGGATGTTTGGCTGGGCAAGATGATGGGCGACTTGATGGGCGACGCCGGCGCGAGCTGGGGCGAGTGTCTGGAGGTGGGCGCCTGGTGGGCGAAGAAGAGGACGAACGCTCTACAGGATGGCTGAGGCGCCATGGTGAGCGAGGTGTCTCGGGAATGGTCAAGTCACGACGACCAAACTCTTTGCGACAGAAACGACAGGCCAATGCTGTTTCAACTCATTGAGGCCTGACATTACGATAACGCCAGCGAACTGCTTTCAACCTCGCACTGCATCTCTTCTTGCGTCCCCTATCGACGACGGCGACCCCGATTACATCCTCTGCATTTTGCACATACACACATCATACACGGACCGCAGTCGATTAGGCGTCTCCATCGTACCTTTTTCTTAACGTTCGATATCGTTTCAAATAGTACCTATACCCTCGAGCCGTTAGCCTGCGTCCATCGTGGCTTATAGCTGGATATTCAAGGTAGGAAGGCAAAGGCCAGGCCATGTGTGGCTCAGGTGGAAGGAATTGACTTGGTGTGACCGGTACGGGAGAGAAGGAGGGACATATCATATATGATGATGAACTTCAGACAGCGCTCCAGACAGTGCTTGGCTTTGACGGATTTGCCTGCCTGGTAGTGTTTTGTTGAGTAGACATTGTGTTCCACACGAACGACACTTAGGCACCGGCATCGGGCGCTTCTTAGTGCATGTATACTTCATACAAAGAGTTTTTTTGGTCCAGCAGGGCTTTGGTGTGCCAAGAGGGCGAACGTGCGATATCAAAAGTCCTTGCAGGAGAGTCCATGAGACGCACGGGAGCCTTACAATGCTTCAATCTCTGTCGATGCCGTGCCGTGTCAGCTCAGGTCCTCGCAGTTTACTTGGTATCCAGGCTCACATACCCTTCTTGACGTACTCGGCCTGTGCAATGCCCGCACGGATGCTGGCCTCGTCGCGCTCGGCGGCGCGCGACATGAAGGCTTTGTGCAGCCGGGGACGGAAGTAGCCGAAGCCGAGGGGATACTCTCGCCCCAGGTAGAGGAGCTCTGCGCGCAAGTCAGTGACGGGTGATTGCTAAGGAACGGAGGGGTTTGACCTTTGTAGATGGCGATGACTTGCCGTCTCAGCTCGGGGTTTGGGCTTGTCATGTCGCGTCGGAGAGTTCCATGGATGCACGATGCAAGTTCAAGCACCACCTTGAAGTTGGCGGGGAGCTGTGTCTTGGAAGGGTCCAGTGACGTTAGCCCCCTTGGGCCCCTATCCATATTAGTCCAGGTCCCCACTGACCTCCCCGAAGCGTCCCTGAGCTCCAACAGTCGACGGGACCCGTCACGGAACCTGGACGCCGCCGTCTACCCCAGGGCGCCGCCGATGGCGCCATCGAAGTGGCGCGGTGACCTTCTATCACCGTCCGACATCCCATCCTGATCCTCTCGCAGGCCCGTCACTGTGCCTCATTGACGCACGCCGACCACCACGATGCCGGCCTTGCGCCCCCCGCCTGCGCTGCAAGTCTTCCCAACCCTCCGGCGCTTCCCCGCGCTGCGGCCCCGGCGCCAAGCCGGGGTGCCCATCGGGCTCGCTGGGCAAGACGGCGGCACCGTGGACACGCACGCCGCGCGGCAGAGCACACTGCACTTGTACCATGACCTCGGTGTGCTGGTATTTGCGGGTGCAACGCCGCAGCAGACGCAGCGCATCGGCGACGTGCTGCGGCAGGTTGTGGCATGGGGCGGACCGGGCGGCGTGGCAGCGAGGATCGGCGGCGAGCACGGCGGCGGCGGCGAGAGGAGGAGGGAGGGAATACTGAGAAGCGAGGATTTGTTTGAGACCGCGGATGTGACGAGGGTGAGTGAGGTACGCATGCTATGCTTGATGCGGTCTCACAGCTAACATGTACCTGAGGCTGGCGTTATTAAGCCGGAGGCTTTGCTACGCATGGCGACTACGCGGTTCCGGGACATGCTCCAGAGGCAGCTATCGCAGTTACGGCCGGCATTGCAAAAGGTTCACATACAAGAGACGCAGGTCATGGTGCCTGGGACGCCTCGTCCCAATGGTACTGTTCTCGTATGAATCCCCATTGTCATACGGCCCAGTCTCCCTCACTCACTCGCTCACGTTGAACTGACATGGCCCTCCAACCCAGCAAACTGCCTCAGGACCACGCCTCCTTCCTATTGACTCCTTCGCCACCATGCGGATTGCTGATGATCATCGACACGCCATTGGCGAGATAGAGTTCTTCACCGCTAGCACGGGTGCTTACGTTGGCGCGGCGCGCGTGGACTACGAGATACTGCGCCACAGCGAGTCAGAAGAGGCCACCAAGGCTCTTTGGGACTTCGATAAGAGGCTGGCTGCCGATGGGCAATCGAAAATGTTGGGTCGCGGTGAGGTGATGGAGAAGGCGCTGCGGCCTTTATGGCAGCTGGAGCGCGAGATTTGGGCGGAGAGAGTGGAAGATTTGGACGGGGCTGAGTAGACAGAGGAGCATCCTGGTCGAAAAAGGATGATACCAGTTCCCAAACGAGCCTGTTGTTCTGAAGCTGCAAGCTGCGGTGATGGGTGGCTGTGAATTATCTTGGCCTGAGAATCAAGACATCCCGACACGGGACGGGTGGGGGCTGCAGCTTCGTATCGCATCGAGGGCTCGTGGGGGCTACGACGGACACCTCTCTCCGGATTCAACACCCTTTGTAAGCCGCGGCTGTCGATGTCTTTGGGCACTGGCGCGGAAGTCTGGCAGGTACACAGTCATAATCCCAAGCATCACGCATGGGGTCCATTGAGCTGACGAGCAGTGCTAGGCCGCCGCCGTGGCGACGTTGCTGGCCGACGTCCTCATCCACCCGGTCGAGACGCTCATCACCCGCATCCAGTCGCCCGACTACACCACGCGGTACAAGAGGCCTGACGGCTCTTACCGCCGCATCTTCACTTGCGGCCTCTACCAGGGCTTCGGGCCGACCGTTGTCGCAGGCGTGCCGGCCGCCGCCGCCTTCTTCACAGCCTACGAGGGCATCAGCGCCGCGCTCCAGGGCAACGCGTACGTGCCCGCGGCACTGGCCCCTGCCATCGGCAGCGCGGTCGGCGAGGCCGTGGCCTGCGCCATCGTCTGTCCGGCCGAGGTGCTCAAGCAGAACGCGCAGGTGTCGCGCGCCGAGGACCTGCGGCCGAGCACGCGGTCGCACATGGCCTCGGTCATGGCCCGCTTCGCGCGCCGGCCGGCGCGGCTGTGGACCGGATACACGGCGCTCGTGGCGACTCACCTGCCGAGCACCTGCCTGACGTTCTGCCTGTACGAGCTGTTCAGAGGGACGCTGCTCAACAGCCAGTGGCGCGCAGAGAGCCGCGCGCGGCGGGTCGAGGCGAGCGCCGCGGGCGCTGCTATGGCGGGTGGACTGGTGTCTTGTCTATTTGTGCCCGCCGACGTGGTCAAGACGCGGATGAGGCTCGAGGCCGGGAACGTCGCATCCGATGGCATCGCAGGCGGGATGGCGCCACCGCGGCGAGCAAGCGGCCCGTTGGCTGTCGCGAGCAAGATATTAAGGACGGAGGGCATCCGAGGCTTGTTTCGTGGGTTCACATTGACGTGCTTGGCGGCATCGGCCGGGAGCGGGCTGTACTTTGGGTGCTATGAGGGTGGCAAGATGTATCTCAGGTCATCTTGGGGTCAGGATGAGGAGGCCGCCGAGTTTGGTGGTTGAAGGCACTGGTAAGGATAGGCTCGGCCTTTTGTACAATAGCATATACATCTCTTGATACCCCTCTGAATGTAACAATACTTAGATCTGGGCCTGGCCCAATGACATGTTGGAGGCAGCAGTAAAGCTGATGGATGGCGCCCGCGGCATAGGCTTCCTCCGTCTGAAGGCGGCACTCTCCAACCTTGTCGACGGAAATGATGCCAGCGGTGGACGCCCTCCTCTCCGTGACGCCATGTAAGTTGAGAAGATGTTTAAGGGGTGAGCCTCTACAGTGTCAGGGCATCTTCCCGTTGGTCACGTAGGCCAGGTTGACTGATCTCGTTCCACCGTAGAAGCCAAAATCAAGAGCTCGTCGACGCCAGTCCGTGATGTGGATATGCCCACTCCATCAATGCGTGTGTAACGCATGCATGCCCAAGCACCTACTCCGTACATGCAAATGCTTCGGTGTGCCGCCAACAGCGCTGTCGCAACGGCCAATAAAAAGCCAATTGGGCACGGCATCACACCATCAAGCTCGCACCAGGACCGCCTTGGGATGACCCGCACGCGGGCAACTGCCGATGGAGGGGCCGTTCACGGCTGCCCGCCTCTGCCGCCCGCCTAAGAGCCGTAACAGGTTGCCAATCGCAGTGCAGAACGACGCTGTGACGTTGACGCGGGGATGGAAATGTGGGAGTTGTTGCGAGGGGAGGTCGCTTGCAATACGGCCTGGACGGACAGGATGAGGCGCCCATTCGTTGAACGGGCTAGCCATAGCTTCAATGAGGCACACACGCAGCCACTGGCGTTCAATTGACAGAGAAGAAACGGCGGTCAGGCACGTCGTTTGGCAAACGCAGCGATATGATCGGCCGTAGCCAACCATCCATCCAACTTGCCTAAAGAGGCTGTACCGCGGCGATAGCAGGCCATGCAGGCGAAGGACAAATGGCGGCACGCACACGTTTGACCAATAGCATATATACTTGTAGGCCTGATGGATCATCGCCCTGCCGGGTGGGCAGGTTTAGTGCGTTTGGGGCGAGTCTCTCGTGAGCATTAAAATTGACAACGCAGACGAGCATCGAGCCCGGGACAAAGGCCGGCATGATCGGCAGTGGGTCGCGGCGGCGCGGGTGACGAGACGAGTCACCCCCGTTGGCTGGCTTTTGGGCCAGTCCCGGCAAATAGAAGTAATGGAGCGGCTCCATCTGCGTGTTCTGTTTTCACGAGTGCCATGTGGGCGCAAAGAAGGCAGCATGTGTCACGAACACGCTGCTGCTCTGCGGTGATGGAACAGGCGTCGGCCGACGGGTTCACATGCATGTTTGAGATGACGGGAGGAGCATCGGGGGCTCTCCTCAGCAACGCAGCACGGCCGTCTGCGTCCCCAGGGTGCGATTCGAGCCTTGGAACCGACCGCCAGGGGACAAGTACTCATAGTATGGGCTGGAAACCAGCACGGGCCATGCGAGTCCGTGCTAAGGAATAATACGACAGGCCGAGCAAACCGGTCGGGCGGACGGACCCCACGACCAGGCGGCTACGATGCGTCGTCGTCTTACAATGCCCCGGCAGCGTCGGCCAGGAAGGGACAGCCGTTGCCAAATGAACTCGCGGATGGAGCCACGGGTATGGCCTGAGTTAGCCATGCATCCTGGCAGCCGAGTGATTGGACCGCCGGCTGTGTCGGTACGTGAAGCCGGATGCTTGGGCAGACATTCCAGGTTCCTCGGGACACCACAAAAAGCCGACACGCTCGGCGCCAGCGGTGCCAAGTAGAGACAACGGGAGGCGAGAAGGGCCCGAGAGGGCATTAAACTGTGAGACACTCGGTGAATTGTCACGCGAGAGAGGCGGACAGCGGGCATTACGGTTAACTTGAGCTGCGTCCACGGCCGGACGTGACGGTCCACCAGAGTTTATGGGCTTCGATCCGGACGGACCACCACGAGCACGTCGCAGATGCTGAAGCACAAGCATTGCCTACCCAAAAAGGCCGTAGGGAGATGAGCAGGCGGCCGTGGGGGCGGCCGTCGTCATCCCCGTCCCCATCCATTTATCCGTCCATTCCAAGGGCAAGCATCTTAATGCCAGACCCCCAATGGACGGCAATGCGCCGGCTGGCCGAGATCAGGCAGAGACCGGACTCTCTATCGTGCAGACCCAGCAGCAAGACATCTGCCAAGCGCTCTGTCGTTCGTGCGCACAGCCCGCGTACGTCCGCACACGTCGCTGCGTCCCCATCTCCGGGTGAGACGCGCATGTGCAGGGCATTGATGGGCGCCGGCAGCTGACACCGAGCACGGCACGAGTCGTACTCGCAGGCAATGCAGCTATTTCGGACGCGGCGGAGAGTGCCGGGCTCGACGAGGGCATTCTCCACTGGCCTACCAGAGGCACGTCCAGAGCCGATCGCAACCCCGTCTAGCGCCTCGCCTAGCCAGCGCCTGCCGAGGGCAGATCCAGCCCAGTCCTGCCAAGCGCAGCGCCCAGGGCCCGCCGTAGCACGTCTGCTCGCCCTGCAACAGCGCTGTGGGCAGTGGAAACGCTCCCAAGGCTCCCCCAGCCAGCGCTGCTTCCCTGTGCGCCCCCTCCCCACCCAGCGGCGTTATTCCCGTTCCGTCATTCCCAAGGCGCTCGCATCGTTCCATCACACCTCCCATTCCCGGGCGGAAAATCTTGGAACCTCCACATCGAACGGTCCATCTCACTCGCCGTCTTCCTTCACCAAAACATCATCACCACCAGCCCCTCGGCCGCGCAGAGACACGCCGCCCCCCGGGCTCCGCGCCGTTGCTCGACCAATCCCCCCTTCGCCGGCCCGTCACCGTTAGTCGACCGTTGCATCGTTTGCCTTCGGGGCCCATTTCGCACCAGCACCGCCCGCCGCCAACGTCGTCGACGCCGACGACGACGACGAGAGAGAACCGCTGCCCTGGATCCGTCGCGCGAGAATCCCGTCCTTGTCCCGCTGCTTCGGCTGCCGGCCCCGCCCCTGATCTGACTCAGGTCGCCGGGTCTGCACGACAGCAACCGTGGGAGCAACGCAGCTGCGCATGCCTCGCGCGTCAGGCTCGGGCAAGCGACAGCAAGGCACCGCCGCAGGGAACCGCGACTCGAGGCACGACAATGGGCCTGTAGGCCCTGGGAAGCGAGTCTCGGCCAAGAAGAGCCACGGTCACCTCGACGGCTCTGCGAGGTCCCCCGACCCTCTCGCGGGCCACGCAGGGCCGTCCCCACCGCCGCTCCCGGTCAACTGTCTCAACGGCCTCACCTGCTCCAGGAACCACCCCGACGCTACCGCCTCCGGGCTCGACAACCGATCCAGCGATGTCCTTCGCAGAGGCTCCCTCGGCACCTACTCCGAGACGTCTTCCGAATCGTCCGGCTCCAACATGGGCACCGGCGGCGTCGTTGATGGCGGCTACCGTCAGATCGACGTCAACGCCACCAAGAACGTCGACGTCCACCGCGACTCCGGGCCTCTGGAGCTCGCCGCCACCGTCGTCCGCTCTCTGCCCGTGCAGGATACCCTCGCCATCCTCGTCATCCTTATGCACATTCCGTACCTGTCCCTCAGCTTCGTCTATCTGATATTCGCCTCCCTCACCTTCGTGCCCCCGGTCGCGAACAGAGCCGGCTGGAACTTCAACTTCGGCGACATGCTGGACGGCAATTCGCATACGCCTTCGCTCGGAACAATCATGTGCATGGACTTCTTCTTCTTCCTGATATGGGTCTTCCTCTGGCCGCCCATCCAGGACTTCATGCTCGACTTTGCCAAGCCCATCATCGCCGTCACCCTCGGGGGCGGCACCAGTGCGCGGGATGGCACTTCTAGAGGCGTGACCGTTTGCTTTACCTGGCTTCTGCTGCACAAGCTGATCCGGGCCTCCAAGGTCTACTGGCCCCGGGTAGCACGTCATGTCCCAGACGCCTGGCGCATGCCCGCCGTGTTCAACGACTCGTTTCATCCCACGTCCGCCCCGTACGATAGGAGAGATACGCATGGGTGGATTCAGAGCATCCTGGCCATCCACATCCTTACCCAGGGCATCGTGCGATACATTCGAGAATGGTACCTGAAGCGCGAGAGGTTCAATTCGACTGCAAGCATCGGGGACCCGGAGGCTGGGAAGAATGGCGGCTCCGTGGGGACAAGCGCCGCGAACGGCACATCGATAACCGACTCACCTCACGAGGGCGCCTGCCTCGACGCAGAAGCCGGGCTCTCGACGAACGCAGCGACGATGACGAAGAAAAGAAGAAAACAGAACGCGCAAGTTCGCTTGCAGCAGCCCTTATGGGCCGCACTAGCCAGCACCAAGATTGTTGCCATAAAGGAATTCGAGCTGTCGAGCTGGGGAAGCGGGTCGAGCGGTTCCGACAAACGAGACATTCACAACTCGGGAAACGCTCCGTCCTTTAACAGACAGCCGAAACAGATTTGGATTTCATACATTGGCAGCGACGAAGTCTGCTTCAACACCAGCCACTTTCCGGAAATCGACGACGACTCTCAGCCGCCATCGAAGGCCGGTGGGGCCGAGGCCCGGCCCGCCGGCGTGGACACGTCCAAGCCGTTTTACGTCAGGATCAACAACGCATTTTGGCAGCCCACTCGCATCTTCCCGGTCGAATTGTCCGATGAAGAACGCACGGAGGGGCCAAGGTGGACCGGCGATATATACGGCCTGCGACCGGCATCCAAGTACGTTTGCGAATTTGTAGACACTCGGACCGACAAGGTTCTGTTCACGACGAGCATCCGCACGGTCAAGGAGGCACTGCGGGAGCACGACCCCATGTCCCCTGGTTTGCCCAACGGCCAGCAACCTCTCCGCCCAGACTCGCCCGCGACCACTCTCCGAACTTCCATTGCAGCCGCGGAGGCCAAGCTCGCCGACGAAAAGAACCGGCTCAAGACGTGGCGCAAAGAGTGGAAGACCCGCACCAACGCCCTCAGGAAGGAAAACGAGCTCGCCGACAACCAACTCTCTTCTGCCGGGAACAGCGATGAAAAGTACAAGCAAAAAATTCGACAGCAGGAGACGCAAAAGGCCCAGGCCGAGCGGGACACGGAACGCCTCGCCGAGCAGCTCAAGAACTTTGACACTGCGCCTGAGCTGACCGACTATAAGAAGAAGGGAGAACGGGCTTACTCCGCTGAGAAGAAGTCATTCGACGTGGCGCAGAAGGAATTCAAAGAGTACAAATCGCGGCTCGAGACCGAGGTCAAGGAGAAGGATGTGGAGAAGTCCAACCTCAACACCCGACGCAACAAGATCGCCACGCGAATCGCCAAGGTCGAGAATGAGCTTGCCAACATCACCGACGCCAACAATCGCGGCTTGGACGAGGCGGAACGACGGAGACAGGAGCGGGTCAGGTGGCTGGAGCAAGTGGCTGCCATCGAGAACAACTACTCGGAGCGTCTCGGGCACGTCGTTGCCACCAACAACGCGCGCAGAGAGAACCTTCGCAATCTCCAGGCCCAGCTGCAGGCGTACCAGGGATACCTCAACCCGCCGAGCGGCATGTCACTGGACGTCAACCCGTCCATGATGCCCGAAGCCGGCCGTCCCCCGTACCAGCAGTCGAGCCCGTGGAATCCCAACCCTGCCGCTGTGCCGCACTTCCCTGCTGGCCTCTGGGTGGGCTCCTCTGGCGACGTGCTACCGCCGATCTCTGCACCATCCGGTCCTCCCGGCATCTCGACCCTTCCAGCGCCCCAGGCAGCCGCCTCTTTCGAGCCACGCGGGGCCAAGGCCAGGGGCCGTAGCTCAAGCATGCTGAGCGACGTCAGCGGCTTCACAGAGGGTAGTGATGAGGGTTCGAGGTCTCCACCCGCCGGGGTGCATCAGCAGCCGCAGCCCGCCCTTGGTAGAAGGATCGGAGCAAATGGCAGCGGTGGCAGCAGCGGCAGTGGGAGCGTGGGTGATCCGCCGAGTCCGACTTGATGGCTTGAGAGGACCGTGAGCCGTAGCCACGTAGCGAGGTATTTGTAGTGAGTTGGCAATGAATAAGGAAGCGTTTCTGAAATGAATGTGTGGCGTGATGTGTGCTCACGATAGGTGACTGGTTTCCCGGCGAAATGCAACCAACGCGGCGCCATCGATGTGTCATATGGCAGTTCCAAGGCTGCATATGTCTGGTGCATGAGAAGGGCATATGATTCGACGAGAGCTTCAACAGATTGACCCGATCTCGGTTCTCTTTCAACACCATGAAGTATGTCAGATCTTCGGAAGCATTTATAAGCATTCGGCCTGATGGTCTGCCACTCGGTTCTTAAGGGAACGAATGCATCTTGTTCCGCTCGTTCCACAGCGGCGGGCTGTATCCTCACTCCTGCGGTTATCATCGCATGGTCCTCCAGCATGATTGATGAATTATTTTCAACACCACTTCCATGAGCTATTGGAGTAAAAAAAGAACCCCCAGAGACCTCCAAGTGTCTGACTCTCATATCGACTTTAAAGCCGTCGAGAGTTGCATCGCAGCAGTGACGTCGTCATCGATGTCCTGCTACTCCCCCGGACTCGCCTACCTACCCTGCACGGCTAGCGTCAGGGGTCCCGCAGCCGGTAGCGTGCTAGGTCAGGCACTCGCGCCGTCTGCCGACCTCCAATGGACGACGGTCCATTTATTCCGCTACAGATGAGACAGCCGAGCTTCACGCGTCCCCCAATCCGCCGCCACTGTTGCCGCCGTACCGTGAGCCCGCCGTGCTTCTCGCCCGCATCCGCGCCGGAGATGACTGCGACCGTGGCGCCGAAATGGACTTCGTGAGTTGCAGCGCCCCCCCTTGCTGCCGGTGCCAGAGACTGACCCCTCGACAGTGGTCGCGCTTGTTGAGCCCCCTTTCCGCCGGCACCTCTCGCCAGGACCAGGCCAAGGACCCTGCGAAACGACTGCACCGCTTCGAGAAGGAATATGGCAGCTTGCTGGTGAGGAGACACCGCGGACGCCCCCGGCTGACCCGGGTGGCCTGGCTGACGATTGCTTCACATGGCAGTCGACGTGGCGCACGTCGTCCAACCTCTCCCGAGACAGCGAGGCCGCCGAGACGCTCGAGATTCGCCTCCAAGAGCTCACCAACATCCTCAGCGACGAGAGCCGCCGGCCCCTACCGCACCCGTGCATCCAGTATGCCTCCATCAAGCAGATCTACGTGCCCATCGGCAAGATCGCCACGACATCGTTCAACGAGTGGATCATCAAGGAGGCCGTGCTCCTCTTCGCGACCCTGATCGAGAGCGAGGAGGAAGCCTTCGTCGAGAACCCGACCTTTTCGGCGAGCCTGACGAACCTGCTGGTGCGCATCACCGGCGTCAACAGCGTGCGCCTGGGCCTCGACACGGAGTCGCGCGTCGTCGAGCTCGCCTTCAACATCACCACCAAGATCCGCCTCGACCCGGAGATACTGCCGGCGTGGTTCAAGACGCAGCGCACCGCGGAGCAGCAGGCCGTCGACGACCGGGACCGCGATGTCCGCGAGAAGTTCGCCGGCCGGACGCAGCGTGCCGACTTCCCCCTCTTCTACATCCTCATGGACTATATCCACCATGAAGGCAAGGTGGGCGACTTTGCGCGAACAGGCCTGCTGTACATCATCGAGGCCGCGTCAAGCTCCGCGGCCCTGGAGCAGTGGATCGTCGAGAGCGACCTGTCGACGCTGATGGCTACAGGTCTTGGGGCTCTGTACAGCCAGCTGAGCCGCAAGCTCGTCATTGACCATCCGCCGCACGATCTGCCGCCGATCCTAGCCCTCTCCGACTACGAGCATCCCACGTCTAACTATGAAATTATCAGCTCCTGCTCGCCCGAGTTCCAGTCGCATCTCGAAACCTTTCTTTCCCACCTCCTGTTCTGGCAGGACGTCTTGAATCATTGCAAATCTGTTGAAGTCAAGTCCACGCTTCTGGAGCATTTTCAGGTCATTTTTCTGCAACAGCTTCTGTAGGTGGCGTTGGATCTCGATCCCGGCCCTCTGCTAACGTCATGTAGATACCCATCGCTGCTCGAATCCTCCGACATCGACGGCGGCTCTTCCGTGGCCGTTTTGACATACCTGCGCCGCATCCTCGAGTCTTTAGATCACCCCGACATGATCAACCTGATTTTGCACTATCTCTTAGCCCTTCCTGATACTCTGCCGTCGAAAGAGCAGCCCAGATCGTCGGTGAGCGATGCCAGGAAACGCAAATCCATGGACCTCGCGACCATGATGGCCGAAAAGTCTGAAGAGACTGCGACTCCGCTACTCTTCAACTTGGTCGATTTGATACTTGCGTGCTTGAGGTCCCGAAATCAGCAGACGATCCATGTCACACTGCAGCTCGTATCTGCGATACTGAAGAGGCACCACCGGTATGCCGTGATCACGTTGCTGAAGACTGAGGTCCTCCCCAGCGGCACCGTAGACCGCACGGTTGGCGCCCACGAGCAGGAGATTGACTACCTCGTATCTCTGGCCGGATGCATCGGAGGACAGTGTGACTTCAACGAGATGTACGAAAACATCTTGAAAGACACCATGACACGGCTCGAGAGCCACCCTTGCTCTTTGAGGCTCGTCGCTCCGAGGGTGTCGACAAACAATCACGAGCTGCCGGAGATCCCAAATACTCTTCCTGGCGCCCCGCGAGACGTCCGGGAACACACACTGCGTGCGGATGATCCTCTGCTCGGCGCCGTACTTGATCTCCTGGAAACGTTCTTCATCAACCCCGTGGAGACAAATTTGTCCGTCAGCGAGACCTTGGTCGACCTCGCCATCTGTGGGTTTATGAGCATCGGCGGCTGGCTGGCTCGGAATCCTGAGAGTTATGCGTACATCGAGGACGAAGCGGGCGCCGAGGAATTGGCAGACGAGACGTCAGCCGCGAGCGACGCACTCGATTCGCCTGCCACGGCTGTCAATGTTGATCGAGGCGAATGGGACATGGATGCCCAGCGGCTCAGGAACCTCGAAAGGTGCAGACGCAGACCCATCTGGTCGCCTGATTCGGTCCCACGAATCCTGAGCGTCCTCAAGCATCTCTGTGATCAAGTCTCCAAGTACAAGGAGACGATACCACGGTTCGAGGAGCTTGTGCAGCAACGGCGGGAGGCATTCCAGACTGCCGATACGATGCTGGACAACCCGGCTCCCGCGCGCAAGGTATCACCGGCGCGGGGGACCCCAGAGCGCCCGGGATTGGACGAGACGCTGCGCACAGGTTCCCCTTCGCGGCCCTCGGCGCTGGAAGGGTTTGCGCAGCGTCTGCTGTCGGAACTTGGAACGCCGAGCCGAAGCGGAAGCCCAAGGGGCCGCAAGGAGCAGAACCGAAGCTCCGGGACATCGACACCTGGGTCCGCATCTGGAGCACCGGAGTTGATGACGCCCAAGGCCATCCGTGTGCCCCCGAAAGAGTTTCCAATCAACTACACCGACCCTGGAAGGAGTGGCTTCGGCCGCAGCCTTTCCGTCGGGAGTGCGGGAAGCGATGTTGTTAGCGCGGGTGACGAGAGAGCGGCGAGTGCGACGAGCCAGTCCTCGGCTTTCGCGGCCATCGACCAGAGCATCCTCGCTAAGCGCGTCGGCTTGCCGGATGATGCTCTCAGGCCGATCCCCTTGAACCTGGAGAGAGAACCCAAGCCTGAGCCTGAGCCTGCCGAGCCGGCGGGAGAGACGGAGGAGACGGACCAGATTTTGGATGGCGACGAGGCAGATGCTGGTCAGGAAGTTGCAGCAACAGCAGCAGCGGATGAAATTGACCCGGGAACCCCGCAAATACCGAGCGAGGAGACGAAGGTGTCGGTTTCGCACATCATCACCAACGTCATCATCTTCCAGTCATTCCTGCTGGAGCTGGCTAGCCTGATGCAGGTCAGGGCCGGCTTGTTCGGGGAAGTTCGTTACGTGTAATTAGACTGCATACCAGAGAGATACCAGGCAGCACGAGAAGCATAGCGGTTACGAGTGATTTGGCGATGGGCAGAATACACATGATACATTCCTTGCACGTCCGCGAGCGTCCCGTTCTCATCTCCATCGCAAATGAAGGGCACATAGGACACCAACGACGAGAAGAACGGCTCAAAGCAAGGCGACAAAGCACGTACCATTCGCGTACGCACGACCGACATCACCGTAAGCTGTCTGTAGGTTGAGTCTAGGTTAGGCTTGCATCGCCAAGGACGCACGCGCAACCCAATGAAGCACCCCTGTCGCGCCATCACGAGCTTGGCGGTTGTGAGACGGGGGGGAGGGTCACAGGCCAAGACGAACAATAGCCTTGTCAACTACCGACCTCATGCGCGGGCGACCTGCAGCCGCGGACACAGACGAGGGGATGATGCTGCGCTCGACTTGTTCTGGCGGATGATGAGGGGGACGAAAGCTGCACGGCAGCCATGGCCCGTCGGTCAGTCATCTACTCCCTACCATGGCATGGATGCCATGCGCGTGCTCGCGCAACGCCGGGGGAGGCGCAGAACTCGTGAGTTGGCCGGAAGCCCGGCAGCCAACAGCATCACGCAGATCCAGGGTCAAACTGACAAAAAAGCAATGCCGAGCCCGCCATGAGACTACATAGATGGCTGCCCGGCCCGTGTCCCTCTCTCCCTGCATGCGCAACGTCTGCGAGGGAGGACCGGGCGGCCACGAGAACAGCGAGGCGGCCGCCCGCGTCGGCATCGTCGTCCCCACGGCGGTTGAGATGGCCAAACTGTCCGTCACGTCGTCATGCAGCGCTTGCTTGCAGCGCGCATGCGCGCATGCCCCCTGTGCCACCGGCATGCTTCTCACCGCCCGCCTCGTCCTGCGGCCGCGGTTCGCTCGTCCGCTGCCGCAGGGCCCCGGGAGGGACGTTTGTGAACGCGCACAGGGACGCGCGTATACGAGCCCTCACGTTTACTCGCCCTGCCCGACGAGAAACGCTGGCAGCGGCGACACGGCTCAATGGCTTCGACGGTCGCTCTCTCTCTCTTGCAGAGCAGAGCGTCATGCCCGCAAAGCTTCTCGCGCGCCCGTGGGCGCATCTCAGGGACCGCGCCCCCGGATCGTCGGCTAGGCGTGGCCATGCTCGGACCTGTCTCGATTCGACCTGGCGCCGAGGCCGAGACAGCCACGACCAACACGGTCGATCAGGCACGCCTGCGATCCGTGCGTGCGTTGCGCGCGACCGCAGTACCCAGGCAGCAGACCCGGGCCAGCGTCGCATCCTGCCGCTGCATGCGCTCGCTCGCCGCCGTGGCATCTCCAGGACGGATGCACGGCTGTGACCCCGGGGCCGGGGGGCCAGGAGGATCGCGAGACGATGTTGCCGGACGTCATCTGACATCAGACGACGACCCCGGCGACCAGCGGCGATGATAGCAAAGCCTCGTCGCTCGTCCCTGCGTGATGTGAGCTCACTGCTGTGGAGGCAGTGCCAGCCTCTTAATATATCTATGTTGAGACGCCGGCCTGCTGGCGCTGGACTCTCGCTTCGCCAAGTGGCGCGTTGGGCGCGGACCGGTCTGCATCTCGTGCTGCGTTTTGGCTTCGCCCACGACTAGGCTAAAGTATCCCGTCTCGTCGTCGCGAGCTATTTTTGTGGTTGTCTTAAAACAAGCCTCGCCCGCCGCCCGTGGCAGTCCCTGCCACCGTCGTCTGAAGGAAGAGACAAAAAAGGATTATAAATCCTCTGGGACGTCGTTGCTCCGCGGACATCATCGTCACCGTCACCGAGATGCTGCCGCTCCTCGTCGTCCTCGCCCTGCTGCGGGCCGCCTGCTGGGCCCTGCCGTCGTCCTCGAGCGGCGCTGGCGATGACGGCCTCTCGATCCACCGTGCCCGGCTCCGGTATCCCAACGAGCAGTTCTTCGCGGCCAAGGCCAAGGCGCAGGGCCGCACATTCTGCGTCGTCAAGCCCCAGGACAAGGCGGGCGCCGACGACGCACCGGCCATCATGCACGCCCTCAACAGCGAGTGCCGGTCCAAGGGCCTCGTCTTCCTGCCCGGGCCCGTCTACAACATCCGCTCCAACATGACGACGCTCGACATGGACGACGTCGTCATCAAGCAGTACGGCCGCCTGCTGTGGAGCCCCGACATCGACTACTGGCGCTCCGTCTCCATGCCCGTCGGCTTCCAGAACCAGAGCACCGTGTGGTACTTTGGCGGCGACCGCGTCACCTGGGACGGCTACGGCGTCGGCACCCTCGACGGCAACGGCCAGGTCTGGTACGACTGGGCCAAGAGCCAGGGCAACCTGGCGCGCCGGCCCATGAACGTCAACTTCCGCCGCCTGACCAACTCGGTCATCAAGCGCCTACGCTTCGTCCAGAGCCAGATGTGGACCATGGCCATCACCCACTCGCAGCACGTCGAGCTCGACGACATCTACGTCAACAGCACCTCGACGAGCCAGTGGAACACGCTCAACACCGATGGCTGTGACACCGTCAACTCGGACTCCATCACCTTCCGCCGCTGGGACGTGACCAACGGCGACGACAGCATCGCCCTCAAGGGCAACTCGAGCAATATCGCCGTCTACGACAGCGCCTTCCGCGACGGCCAGGGCATCGCCATCGGCTCCATGGGCCAGTACGTGGGTCGCCACGAGTACATCACCAACTTCTACGCCCGCAACATCACCCTGCATAACACGGCCCACGTCTCGTACCTCAAGACGTGGGCCGGCACCTCGCGCGGCTACCCGCCCAACGGCGGCGGCGGCGGCCTCGGCTACGCCAGCAACATCGTCATCGAGGACGTCACCATCGACCGCCTGCGCAGCCAGCCCTTCTTCGCCTGGCAGTGCGAGAACTACTCGGGCTGGGCCGGCAAGGACTGCAACTCGAGCAAGTTCAAGCTCAGCAACATCGCCTGGCGGCGCGTGGCCGGCACCGTCAACGACGCCGTCAACGAGGCCGGCTGGTTCCAGTGCAGCGCCGCCGCCGGCGGCTGCGACGACGTCGAGGTCGCCGACCTGGCCATCACCAAGGTCGGCGGCGCCAAGCTCGACAGGTGGCACTGCGACAACGTCAACGACCCCAAGGGCTTCACCTGCGACAAGCCTGCTATTGCACACGAAGATGCGACGGAGACCAGCTCCTCCGCGCGCGCGTAGCAATTAGGGCCCAGCATCGCAATGATCTGGGCCTTGATATTAATGATGATGGGATAGAACGTATGGCGTTAGACGGCCTGGCAGCTTCTGGAGATAAGAGATGATAGCCATTTCGGAGCGTTTGATACTCTTCTTGAATTTAAAGTAATTCTTCCTGCACTACTACTTTGTGAGCGTGTTGGCCCGTGCTAGCCATCGCGCTTTTGAAACCGCTTCCCGAACGGCATCGTCTCTCTTTTCAATGCCGCAAGCTTCGAGGGCGCTCATGCCCAGAATTCCCTCAGCGACAAGGCCCTCGATGTAGCTCCACACCCACAGCTGCGAGGTCGTGAACTGAACCGTCAGCAGTTTAGCAAGGTAGTTACATATGCTCGAGATAATCGAGAGAAGGAGCAGTAAGGCGGGCTCTGACGACATGAAGAAGACGAGAGGAAGTCATCTCACCTTGTGTCCTAAGCTCGCGGCATCATACGTCTTTACCGTCCAGTTGTACCGTAGGAACCAGTCAATGTTGACGCTATCCGGCTCACCCAGTATCAGCGGCGTGAAGCCCCGGCCGTCAATGTCGATCCCGGAGCCGTCAACCTGGGGGAGGCAGCCATGCCAGACGTGCAGTGTGAGATGGTCATCAGATATTCCCTGCTGAGGCGCCCCGAGGGTCGCGTATACGACGAAGCTCCGCTCCTGCGCCGACACCGCGATAGCCCAAATGTCTGCTTGGCCCTCAGCCTCGTCGTATGTGAGCAGGCTGATTCTGCCAGCCATGGCGCCCCTGAGATCGGATACTGATGGAAGTGGTTGCACTTGTTTCATCAAGACGTGAAGACAGACAAGGCAAAGGATGCAAGCAGTGAGAGAAGCGAGAAGTCGCATTCTTGAGCTTGTAGCAAGCTTTGTATCAATTCGTAAATCTGCTATCCAGGCCCGTCCGAGTTTGCAGTTTTCATTTTAGTTCTGCCGTGTGAAGCAGAGAGGCAGCCTGAGAAGCGATTCACAGTGCAGCGAAACGTCAAACAAAGCCGTTTGCAGTGAGCAGGACCGCAGAGACTATTGTTCCCACGCGGAGCTGTAGCACAAACTGTTTCCATGATTAAGAGACCATAATTGGCGTTCGCTGACATTGAGTGAATAGGAGTCAATGAATTGATTGCTTGCCTGGCAAACGCCCATACCACATGACAGACGATACACGAGTTTGTTCATCCTGAGCTGACATCTGCTGGCAGGAGGTGCCTCCTTCGATATGATTCACCGTTGATGCCTGTGTAGCTGGAGACAGCGAATCTAATCATGCAAAGGCGTACGCTACAGAGTTGTCGCCAATCTTGAACGTCCGGACAGCGCAGAACTCAACTGCCCCTTCACCTGTAGCGAATTGCACTCGGATCTTCAACTTCGCATTGTATGTGATGTCATTACGATCCTGATGGTGTTTCCTGGACTCTTATCCTAGCGGGCCATCAGTAGTGACCGTGCTGAATAAGTCCGCCAGGGGCAGACATCGGCACCTGCTGCATCAGGATGATGGGGCAAAGCAGCACGCAAGCATAGTCGAATACTTGCCATGAAAGCGGAAGGACGAGGCCAGCTGATAGTAGGCTTTCCGTTCGACATGGCCCCTTAAGGGACGGCGGATGAACCAGCGGTGAGCCTCAACGACGCTCACCCTGGGCTCGGCATGCTTGGCAAGGAGCGGATCCGTACGTTGGTAGCGGAGGATAGGCTTGGGTGCAAGTCTTCGGACGTGCTATGATTCGCCGCGTAGGACGTGAGTGAAGATACTTCGCAGGCGGGCCATTCCTGACTGTTATTGTACCCCTTTCTGGCCAGTAAAGCGTCCATGATTCTTCTACGGGCCTTCCGGACAGTGCTGCTCCCACATGTTTGCCTAGCCAGCTTAAACGGTGGGCAAACATGTTGCGTCGAGTGCCAGTCAGCATTGCGAGTGGTTGAGGTCCAATGCGAGTCACGGTAAAACGGAAACGTGGCTGGCCTTGTCCATGCCTCTGTACGGGATGATTGCCGCGGGCAAAGTCGAAATGCCTGCCTGCCCCGCCATTCGTTTTGCATGTCAGGTGCTCGGAGTGACATATTCAACTGCATCCTCGATTCTCCTGCTCTGGTTGACTCAGGGCACGGCAAGGAGAAGGGGCGAGGACTCGATCAGAGAAAGGATCTAAGTGGATAAGAGACGCCGGGTGCAGTAAAGATCTTACCTGTGCGGCCACACGGAACCCAGCTTCAGAAAATCGCCGTACAATGTAACGTTCATCTCCCCATTCAGAGCGCCACTCTTCCGCATCATAGTCTGTGATATAATGATGCTGTTTTGCAACACTGAGAACGTTTTTGTGGCGTTTGCGGTGCTGTCTCCAATATTCGACTCGTCTGCAGCCGCGCCAATCACGCGACAGCGCGGTAAGATGCCATTTCCGGTTCGGTAGGGTGGAATTTGCGACTTCGCGGGGCTCAAAGCCGGTCGGCGCCTCAGCTGTGGATTCTCACGGAGGCAGTCGGGGCAAGCGCAGTGGGACCAGGGCGTGCCGCGTTCATTAAACGACAGCCGACGCGGCTTGTTGCTTGCCGTAAAATTTGCTCAGAAGAGTCTTGTCTTGACTCGGAAGAGCCCAGCAGGCTTCCATTGTTGGCAAATGCGTGATAAAATAGTCCACAACGGCAACGGGGATCCGCGGCGCGCTGAGACGACTAATAACGCCTCGCACTGCTCAGCACCAAGTACGAAAGTATACGAGGACAGTTCCCCGTTGGACCTCGTTGCTGAGCGTCGCAAACCAGGCGAAAGAGTGGCTTCATTCAGCCGAGACAAAAGATGGGTCTTCCGCCGAGGCCACAGTGCCCCGAGCCGGTCGAGCCTGTTCATATCCGAAAAGCTTCGACCGAAGCCGCAAGGCTGGTAGCGTCACGCGATACAACGTTGTGCAGCAGGACCCTGCCATCATCCGACCAGTTAGCGTCTCGAGCGAAGCACTTCCTCCACGCCGCGTAAGTTGCAAGCTGTAACCTTGTTACACGGGGCCACGGCGGCCGTGGAGGGGCCAAGATGGGAGTGGTGGGTATCGACAGTGGATTGGCGGAGGGCAATTCCCGAAATATCATCCAACCATGCTGACAGCGAAGCCATCAAGCCGGGCTCTAGCCTTGCTCCGGTTGCTGAGGCTGTCAAAGAGGAGACAGCCCCGTGACGGCGACGGCGAACTTGAACCTCTAACCTCGGGCCCCGTTAGCTTGGATGCTGCTGATTGGTGCGGATGAGGCGATGAGCCAGACTGGCACGGCCGCGCTGCACCCTGGCCCCCGGAGCCCCACGCCGGACCGAACTTTTGCAGGGTCAGCATGTCATTTGGACATGCCGCTCTGCGTCCTCGGGTGCGTCGTGTTTACGCTCATCTCACAATTCCCAGATGTGGCTGCGAGCCAAGACGAATTGGCCAGCGCGGGAAACGATGACGAAATTGTACATATCGGCGGGCTCCCTAGCTCTGTGCCCAAGGCTGGCTGGGCAGTTCTATGCTTGGGCGGGAGGAAGCTGGGCGCCATGGCGCTGGGGCGATGTTGAAGCTCCTCGTATTGTGGATAATTACTCGAAGAGCTCGCAGCGCTTCACAGTTGAGGCCGACAAGACCCCAGTCGCCGGGGTCTGGGGTCTGGAGACCCCGGTAGCGTCGCCTCAAGGCCCAATTGCCATGTGCTCTCCTGCTGATCTGTCACCACTCAGAGCACGCCCGGCGATGCGAGGAGCCGAGTGGCACCAAGGGAAACATGCGACATGCGAGGTGACACGAACCATGCTGCCAGTGTGTTGGACTCTATTTGGTCCAGCGTGCGGGCAGCAAACCATACGCATCGGACCGTCTGTGGAGAAGAACAGCGCGACGGTTGGAGAAGATTGCTTGACGGAACCAACAGGCGCATCTAGAAACGAGGTTGGCCCAGCCTCGTGACGGAGGACGTTTAGCATGGTTGGGTCGGGCAAGTATCGAGCATCGGAGCCCCGACTCCCCAGCCTGCCGTGGGCCGTTGGACACCGATCGTCGTCGTCGAGCGTCGAATGAATGGGTTGGTGTGACCGAGGCTTGGTGAAGGGCTGGTCAGTGCCATGGTGGGCGTTTGCGCCGGCGCTGACACAAGCGACAACCAATGCCTTGGAGACGCGGGACACCCCCGCGCCGCTTAGGGCCGAAGAGCAAAGAAGCCAATGGGGAGGAGCCGGGCACAGGGCGAGGCGTGTCGCTCGCCGTCGTTTTGGCGATGTCCCGCGGTTGGCCACTGTTGATGTTGAGAGAGGATGAGGTGGAGGGCACCTCAGCCAGTGGCGGTACTTGGTGGCAGCTACCCGCCGCGGGTACCCCTGTCAGCGGCGATGGTGGCTGCTGCCCCGGACGCCAGACCAGGTTGCGACTCCCCCGGCACGAACCTGGAAGTACCCCGCCTTCTACGGCTCCCCACCCCCAGCTCCCATGACACGCACAGATTGACCTTGTCAATACTAGCCCTCGACCGAAGCTCTGCTCCGAGATGGAATGGAGTCCTTCTTCGTGGGCGGCGAAAGGTGTGGGAGTGCTGGGGAGTGTACTGTAACAGACAATGACAAATTGCCTTGCCGAATCGCCCACAGCCCAGGCCGGCATCCGGGTACGCTTCTCGAGCCTCGAGCGGCGCCGTGCAAGAGGTGTCGTCGCCTGATACTTTCGCCCCCACCCTTTGTGTGCAAGCCGGCAACGCAGTCGCAGTCAGCCCAGGCGCGCCACAGTTTAACAAATGTCCGGTCCGTATCCCGTACCGGCTTCGAGCCCGCTGGTGCCATGGCGACGTCATAGGCGGCGCCAACGCCGACGCCGTCCCAAGCCAGCGCCAGGGGCAGAAAGTCGAAATCCAGCCAGGTTGCCATGGAACTGGGCGCTGGAGCAGGTGAAGCATGGTGTTTGAGACGAGGTTGAGTCATCGTCGCCCAGCACAGCGCCCGGCGAAACACTGGATGGACGCCGTGGCTGGCAGGGACGGAGCCTTCGCATCGTCAGCGCTTCATCCACGTACCAGTAAGCTAGCATGTTGCACCGTGCTGCATGTCGCTGCGAGGGGGAGGGTTGTACGACAGCAATCAATGCGGAGGAAGCCAGTCCCAGGCGCCGTCTGCCGAGTACGGGTACCTCACCAGATGTGGTTGCCATGGTCGTACCTTGTCTTCCAGTACTCCGTAATCCGTGGCTGTTGCTGTACTCGTACGTCGTTAGTCGTGTGCTCAGAGTGATTACATTACGAGAAACGGATATGTACCTTTACTTGTACAGCGTCAAGGCTGGCGGGGCGGGCAGCTCGCCCGATTTGGTCGTTGCTCCCCCCTAGACATGGGCGACTGCCTACTCATGGTTACGAGTAGGTAGGCAGTAGGTACTCGTATGCCTGCTTGGTCCCGTCGGCCTTTGCCCGCCGCATGTTCCCGACGGAAGCAGCGTCTGCTCATTCGCCCGCCTGCCATCCTTCCTGCGGCGGCCAAATCCTCGGCGCCACTCTGCCTGGCCACGCTGCCGCCTCACTGCATCTAAACGACGATCCCACTTGACCGCCCCCTGCCGGCGAAGCTTAGTCTGTGCTCACTGGACGACCACAACACAGCTCGGGCCCGGCAACGACCTGGAGACGCCAGCCAACCAGCTGCGCTGGTTTCGTCCCCAGGATCGCATCTCTTCCGCGTTGCTTACAAGCGGTGGTGTCCTGGAAACTCGCTCTCGAGGTGCAGCACTTCGTACTCGGTACACCTACGGATTCGCTCCCTTGATCCTGGACGCCAGCCTCCTCTCGCAGCCGCGCCTGCGTGCCGCGCCAAAGACGGACGAGCACCACGCAACGACATCCGCTGTTTCGTACGAGCCCGCCAGGTTTGCAAGGGTCATGGACCCGTGGGGCCCCAATGTCCTGAAGCTCTCGGCTGTACGGAGCATAGTTGTAGGCTCTCCACCCCCCCCGGCGCTCTCGTCTGGACTCGACCCGAGAAAGCTGATGGTGTGAACTGCGAATTCCCAGGGGTGGAGCGCCTGATGCTGATCGACTTTTTACGGTTGGCGACCGGGGGCGGGCTGCCGTGTTGGTGGCGCCACAAGATGCAGTCGTGGTGAAGCATGGGCCATTGCAGCCGCCGACAGGGAAGCCCGAGCTCCCTGCTTTGCTTCTGATCTGTGCCTCCGAACCAAGCACGGCTGCGAGAGAACCGCTCATGTATAAAGGCATGCTCCCGACCCCCCCACGGCCTCGCGGGGGATGGCGCGCCTGTCAGCCCGAGACGCCAGTGCTCCAACACATTGGCTCCTCTGTTGCCGAAGCCTGCTTGATACCGCGCGCGGGGACCCGTTGCATTGGGATACCACCCGGCCTTCACCATGTTGATCGGAAACATCTATGTGATTGCCGCCGTCTCCGTCATCGGCGGCGGCCTGTTCGGCTTCGACATCTCGTCGCTGTCAGCCCAGCTGGGCGAGCAGTCGTACTTATGCTACTTCAACCAGGGCAATAACAAGCCCGGAGAACCATGCAGCGGCCCAGACGACAACGTCCAGGGCGGCATCACCGCGGCCATGGCCGCTGGTTCTTGGCTCGGTGCTATCATTTCCGGCCCTCTCTCGGATCGCATGGGCCGCAAGTATTCCATCATGATTGGCTGCATCATCTGGTGAGTTCGCAACAGCCTGCCCAATTTGAGGGGGAGCGCATGTGGGCTGCCGTGGATTCGTATACAAGACCACGGCCCATCTCCTGTCGCACGCACCCAGCATCGCGCCAGTATACGTGTGCTACTGCGATAGCGGCTAACGCTTCCTCCCAGGGTAATCGGGTCCACCATCATCTGTGCCTCGCAAACCATTGGCATGCTCATCGTTGGCCGCATCATCAACGGTCTCTGCGTCGGCATCGAATCGGCGCAGGTCCCCGTCTACATCGCCGAGATTTCGCCCCCGTCCAAGCGAGGTCGTTTCATCGGCATGCAGCAATGGGCCATTACCTGGGGTATTCTCATCATGTACTACATCTCATATGGCTGCTCATTCATCGGCGAGAACACCCCTACTGGCTGGAAGGAAGCTTCCTGGCGGGTTCCTTGGGGTCTCCAGATGATTCCAGCCATCTTCCTTTTCTTCATGATGATGCTGCTTCCCGAATCTCCCCGCTGGCTTGCTCGCAAAGACCGCTGGGAGGACTGCCGCGCTGTCCTGACTCTTGTCCACGGAAAGGGCGACCCTAACCACCCCTTCGTTGCGTACGAACTCCAGGACATCAAGGACATGTGTGAATTTGAGCGACGCCACTCGAATATCACCTACCTGGACTTGTTCAAGCCCAATATGATCCATCGAACCTTCATCGCTCTCTTTACCCAAATCTGGTCGCAACTGACGGGCATGAATGTCATGAGTAGGCACTGCCATAAACTCTTGTTGCCTGTCCCCTGGCTAATATGAATTCCTTAGTGTACTACATAAACAATCTGTTCAGAATGGCTGGATATCAAGGTAACGCCGCCCTCCTGGCCTCGTCCATCACGTATATCGTCAACGTCCTGATGACTGTCCCGGCGCTACTCTGGGTCGATCGCTGGGGCCGACGCCCGACGCTGTTGGTTGGTTCCGTTCTCATGGCGATTTGGATGTTCGCCAATGCCGGCATTTTGGCGGTCCACGGCGAGATTGTCGAGCATGGGATCGACAACGTCGCCGCCCAGTCCATGAGGGTTACCGGCGCCCCTGCCAAGGGCCTCATCGCGTGCACGTATCTCTTCGTCGCCTCATTTGCGCCGACGTGGGGTCCTGTCTCTTGGATATATCCCCCGGAGCTCTTCCCCCTGCGCATCCGTGGAAAGGGTGTGGCTTTCTCAACTTCCGGAAACTGGGCCTTCAATACGGCACTTGGCTACTTCGTCCCTCCCGCGCTCGCCAACATCAAGTGGAGGACCTGGATTCTCTTCGGTGTTTTCAACACCGTTGCCTTCTTCCACGTGCTTTTCGTGTTCCCCGAGACGGCTGGCAAGACGCTCGAGGAGACTGAGGCCATGTTTGAGGACCCCAACGGACCCAAGTACATTGGTACACTGGCGTGGAAAACCCGTGTTGTCACCAAAGCCAGCAATCGCGCCGAGCACGGTGACATCGAGGCCAAAACCCATGATGTCGAGCACAGGTTGTCTGACGTTCAGGACCATGATGAGAAGGCCACGCCGCCTGCCACCGCCACTGCCACCGCCACTGCATAGGCTGGTCCCGGAGAATCAGTGCGCGGGCCTCGAACTTGCGCGGCCCGCTTTGATCTAATAGTGGAGGCGCGCGAGGTATGGCGGGGACGGGTGTTTGAATGAGGTGTTCTCGGTTTGAGGCACTGAAACCGATGTTGATAATGCAAGATACCATATACCAATTGACTGACCTACATACGTCACTGTGTGGTGCTGCTTCTCACATGTCTAAGCTGAGGCTGACGATCCGAATGCTGCCACCGGATGTTGCCAATGTACGCCTCGGCTGCGGCCCGAGCGTGCATTTCGAGGATTCAGTGAAAGATATCAAGGCTTTTCTATATATTCCCATTCTCCATAATGTAGACCAACGCCGGTGACATGCTATGCAACCCACAGGAACGTTACTTGTGTTTATACATTGCCGGATACCGGCACTCGCTCATACCGTCGCCTCGTCCCACTGAACCCATCGCCGAATCACGTCGTCGACAGCCCGGATCCCCTCCCTCGTTGCCTCAACCTGGAACCACTCGCGATGATCCCGCCCGCAAGACTCGCAGGCGGCTAGGCTGGCATGGAGGCCCCGGCCGGCCAGCTCGAGGTGGATCAGGCGCTCGACGCGGCGGCAGTGCGGCGTCATGCGAGGCACCTGGCCGGTGGCGGAGGCATCGCTCGCGCCCGGCAGGTACGGGTAGTACCGCAGCATCTCGATGTCGTAGCCGCACTGCCGCTGCCACTGGTTCATGCGCCGCTGCACGTTGGCGGCTCGCCCGATCTTGAGGAGCATCGTGCTGCGGCCGCTACAGCCGCTAGGGGCTGCAAACTGCGAGACCACGTCGCTCGGTCGCCGGGACCGCGCGGCCGCGGCGCCGCGTGCTGGCGACGGGGGTGCGAGCAGCGAGCGGGCGGCGTCGACGGGGGGAGTGGTCTGCTTGGATGCCGGGGTGAGCCAGAACATGTATATGTAGCCCGCTTCCTCGGCATCCGCGTACGGTTTGGACAGCTCAGCTAGCAGCGCCGACGCCGTGGTCGAGTCTACCGCGTCAGGAATCAGGTCTTTGAACTCGGCGGTCTGAGAGGTGCCGGATCTTTTCGACATCTGTGAGCTTTTGCCTGGAGATGCGGCGACTCCGCTGGTCCGTTGCTGCTGCTGCTGCTGCTTCGACGGCTTCGCTGCGCTCGGGAGAGGAGCGACGGCGGCGGATTGGATTGGCTTTGGCTGCGGTCGTGGCCTCGGCCGTGGCGGTTCGTCGACCTCGTTTATCGGAATGGAAAAGCAGAAGCAACACTGCAGCTTCTGTTTCGACTTCGGCCTCGACGTCCTAGCCGGCCGTTGCGTCCCGCCAGCGCTCTTCCTGTCCGCCTTTGCACGGGCATTCTGCTTCTCCTTGGCATCCTGCTGCAAGTCCACCAAGCCCAGCCGATCCGCCAGCGTGTCCAGGCTCGACCGTGCTTCTAACACGGGCTGGGCATTTGCTCTGGGCCCGGGGCTGGACTGGGTTGAGAGGCTGGCCTGGTCCTTGTGCTGCCAGCAGTACAGGTTCTCGTCGCTGGGATCAAGTCTCGCAGGTGGCATGCCGCGCCGCGGGGGGGAGGCCGACACTGCTGCCCGAGCAAGGGATCGTCGACATGGCCGCCCGCTCGAGGTGATGCCGCAGCAGGTCGAGCTCGGATCGCGGGAGTCGGAGCGGCCGAGGAGAGACTCTGGCGTGTTGGCGACAAAGGGCATTGTCGTCGTCGTCGGCGGCGGCCTCGAGTTCCCCGACACTTGGCGTGCTTTCGGCGATGTCCACGGTGGTGCGCGCAAGTGTGAGGAGGTCGGATTGATTCAGAGAGCGTGCCACAGAGGCAGCTTCCGGTGAGCTTTGCTTTTCACATCGCGAGTAGTGGTTGGCTACCTCTTCATTGGAGCCTTGGAGCCTAGAGCCGGGGGCAGTGAAGGAGGCTGGGCTGCGACAGTGCCTGCGCCGAATCATCGCGTGGCTGGGTTGTGGGTTCGTGCAGCAAACCGACTGACCTCCACCGAGGCCCGACCCGCAGCGCCTCTTGGCCCTTTGGGCGTCTACGAGCGCACGAAGTATTACTCCTTTCCGTGCAAGGATCTATTATTGGAGCCTCCCCGATTCAAGAAATAATGCAACGCGATCTGGCGGCCCGACATGGCCAGGCCTTACGACGATGAACAAACCGCACCTGGAAGTCTTTCGGAGATTGCGGGGACACGACAGCCCATGATAGGTACGAGTAGGTTCCAGCATTGGCATTCCGGCGGCTTAAAGACTTTAACTCCGCCCGGGAGCACAGATGCCTTCCTGCGGCGGCGGCGGCGGCGACACTCGCTCCCGCTGCGTGCAGCACAGTCGGCGCCGCTAGCGGGCGTCGCCGACGCTAGCGGCCCTGCCCCACCCGGCGCCGCCAGACAGTCCGGAGCAGACGGAGGCAAGACGTTGAAGACTCCCTTATCAGACGACGTTTCTTCTCGATAGACCAAGTGTTTTGCTCGCCATCTTGAAGCATCCGTCTCTCTAATATTCAAAGTTAAACTTCTAGAAAACTCGATTTCTTCACCATGGCTCCCGAAACCGCACACAAGTACATCAACAAGCTGCGAGGCCACCGCGTCCTCATTCTCGGCGGCTCGACCGGCGTCGGCTTCTGCGTGGCTGAGGCGGCCATTGAACATGGTGCGCAAGTCATCGTCAGCAGCTCCAACCAGGCCAAGCTCGACAAGGCCGTGGATCGTCTCCAAGCCCATGCCCAGGCCATCGGCGCATCGGCAGATCTCGTGTCCGCCAAGACGTGCGATCTGTCCCAACCGGACACTGTCGAAGCAAACATCATCCAGCTGCTCGACTTCGCCACCCAGGGTGGCAAGCTCGATCACGTCGCTTTCACCGCCGGAGACGCCGTCAACCTGGTCTCACTGAAGGACGCGACCATGGAGGCTATCCACAGGACAGGAATGGTGCGGCACGCCGGTTCGATCATGCTGGCCAAGCACCTGCCCAAGTACATGAACATCAGCGTCCGAAGCTCCTTTACCGTCACCGGCGGGACGAACGCGTGGCGTCCGGGGAAGGACTGGGCCATCATGGCCGGCTACGGGGGCGCCGTCGAAGGCCTCGGCCGCGGCTTCGCCATCAGCCTGGCGCCGATCCGCGTCAATAGCGTGCAGCTCGGGGCCGTGCACACGGAGCTCTATGGCAGCATCCCCGAAGAGCGACTGCCGATGGTGCTGGAGAGCCTTCGCAAAGAGGGCATCACCGGCACCGTGGGCAGGCCGGACGAAGTGGCCGAGGCCTACATCTACTGCATGAAGGACACATTCGCGACGGGGGGCGTGGTGGAGACGAATGGAGGCCGCTTGATTGGTGACAGCAAGGAAATGTTTCGCTTTTCGTGATGACTGGGGTGTCTGCGTGACGCTCTAATCAGAATGCGGGCATCAATGATGTTCTCCGACCGGACGGATTCCATTACAAAGGCGCATCTGCTCGAGAGCAGGCAGTCTTCCTGTCATTCATAGTCTAAGCGATTGATCTATTGATTTTTCTCCAACAAAAGCGTGAAGTTGCAGTTGATTTTCGTTTCCGTCTATTGTTGCTTCTGGGTCTGCGATGGGAAGGTTTATAATAGCTTGGCTCGGTATGGGCTCGACCTCTTACACCCGCGCTCCGTTATCTCCGCCGTCCGTGCACGCGTTAAAATACCAAAATACTCTCGGCAAAGGACCTTTCCACAACGACTTGTTGTTATTGCCGTTGTATTGACTCAATTAAAAATATAAGTCGACACAAAGTATGATTGGTTCTGACAAGTTGTTTGGCCTTGTCTGCGCCTGTTGGCTACGCAGATTAAGTTGAGTCGCCGCCACGTGACGGGCCCCGACGCCAACTTACCCCCCACCCGCCCGCTCATCCAGGCAGACCTTTGAAGTCTCATCTCAAGCCAACATGTCGGCCCCAGCCAAACCGCATAATGTTTGCGCAGACTGTCGATCAAGGAAGAAGAAATGCGACGTAAGTTTCCGACTCGCATCCGCTTCATGCATACCAACCAACGAGGCTGCAGGGCGGACGTCCGTCGTGTTCGTCATGCGCTAGGAGAGGACGTCCGTGTTTCTACATGTATGCGGCGCCTGGCTCCGAGTATCCCGGTGCTTCGGGCAATCTCGACTGGCTAGCGGCGTTTGAGGACGCTCGAGGATGGAACCTAATGCCCGAAAATGCGAATGGCCTTTTGGGACCAGAATCCGAGGCGGGCCGCGCCGATCCGTTGCGGTGGCTAGATGTCCCCGTTGAGCCGCATTGGGCACCGCCTGTCACTGAGACTCCTCCTGACGGCTCATCGGCGTTGCACCCGTCCGATGCTGATGGATTTCCGACTCCTCCTCGGGACTCCGTATCTCCCAGAGCTGGGAAGGATTCCGGGAACAATGAGGCATCGTTGCCTCCGACGCCTCGGCTGCTGGAGCTCATCGACATATACTTCGAGACGCACTACACCTACCTTCCCGTAATCCACAAGTCGACGTTCCTGCACAACTTCAAGAGTAAAGAGGCAGATAAAGTGCCGTCCGTTCTGTTGTTTGCTATTTGCGCCGTAACAGCCGACGCTCATCCAGACCGTCAGATGCAACGGCGTCAGGCTGAGTGGTTCACGGAAGCAAAAGCGCAGCTTACGCAGTCCATGCGCTCGCCGAGCCACGTTCTTCAGACGCTACAGGCATCAGTTCTGGTCATGTACCAGGCTATCATCGAGACAGACTACTCCACCTCCTGGTTGCTTCTCGGCGAGGCATGGAGAAAAGCCGTCGCCGTTGGTTTTAATCACTGCGACGGACCGGCGCGCTTGATCATGCCTGCCCTGGGGTCGAGTCCTGGGGATGGGTGGATAGTGGCGGAAGAGAGCAGACGCGTGGTCTGGATGCTCTTCATTATCGACCGTGGCTTGTGCTGCCCCGTCGGGCTCACGCATGCCGTCGATGACAGGCGGCTTAGCACCAACCTGCCAACGGATGATCGCTATTTCCAAGCAGCTGACGATTCAGGAGAAGATGCCCCTTCGTCGGGGCCGATGCCCCGGTTCGAGTCCGACATGGACCGGCTTGTATCTTCCGTCCAGGCTCAGTATCGCCAGGGCTCTGGAAACATTCTGCAGTGTCTTGTCCTGGCCTACATGCTGCTGGGTCGCATAGTTGAGGTGCTTTACTCTCCGGACTCTGACAGCGGCAAGCAGGAAGGTCTTCTGGATGAGCTCATCTCCCAACTTGTGAGGATCCGGCTCATGCTTCCTCTCTCTGCTACGAATGTCTCCGCGGCAGACTACAAGGACATTCCGCGTGTTGTGTGGCTCAGTGTCGTCATGAGTGTCAATACCATCCTCTTACACCACCGTGCCTTAAAGAGCGATGAGTCTCTCGAGGGAGTGAGCTCAATGGCTACGCATTGGCCGCACTGCGTTGCGGCCGTTCGAGGGACCGTGGCCCTGATACGCCAGGCATCGAGAGCGACGGCTATTTTTACCGCGAACGCACACTTTGCGAGCCTGCTATTCATGTGCTGCCGAGTACTCGTGGTCGAGTATTTGAGCCCGTCTAGTGCGTCTGAAAAGCCGTCATCGGAGGCCGCCAGCCATGTAACCCGGGACGCGTCGCTGCGCGATGACCTGGAAGTTCTTGTGCTTACATTCCAGCGTATGAGAGGGGAGCTGAAGAACGTGGGTGAGAAGTTCTCGAGGGGCTTTGCGTACTATCTCCGCGGCGGGGAGAGTCTGGCAGCGGACTGCAAGGCAAAAGGGGCAAGGGATCTGTTTGGAACCTGTAGTAAGTGGGAGGAGAGCGATATGATAATCCCCCCCTGAGCCCAGGTCCACTTGCGACGCAAGCATGCAGATCGAGAGCCCTGAACCTGGGTCAGAAAGCTCAGTCACTCAGCTACGTCGCCATGAGCGTGGCAGCACGGAGAAGCAAACGCAAGACAACGGTGCTCCGTGCACTTCACGGTGGCAGTCGTCAGATGAAAAGAGGCACGAGGAAGCGTGCTGGCAAAAGCTGGGCCCGGGGTGGTGGCTGGTATTGGCCTGGCTCGGCGAAGATGGCCACATCAAGGCGAATCCGAGTTCTTGCATTGCACTCGGCAAGCATCAGCTGACGGCACATTAGAGTGCGCTATTAAGATCAACCGGAGAGCTTCAAACCACGGGAAATTGGAGAGTGGCATTCACAGCATTGTTGTTGATGACGGACACCGCGCAATACAGGAAGTGCGCGGCATCTTCACTCAGCATGACAACAGTTTCATTGCAGAATGGCCCTCTCGATGATGCATTCCTGAGATATGCTTTCAATGAAGGTTGGATTGGGGCCAAGTAAGCGCCAGAGTTCAAGCCCGACACCAGAAGAGCGTGAACTTCCAAGATATGCCAAGGCATAAACTCTTAAGTAGACAATACAAGTGAGTACGCCATGAAAGATCGTAAGCATGTGTATATTGATCTAAGCCAACAGTGCCATTCCAACTCGCTACTTCTGCAAGGACATGCGCCTGGATGCGGGGAAAAATCATACGCATCGAGATAAATCAGACGCTCCACGATCCTAGAGCATATCGGCACCCATATTCGCTGCTTTGCGCCCCCAGAAATGAAACTCCTTCCACTAAACGCCTTATACATGAGGGTTTCTCATCAAGTCTATGCAATGCTGCACCAAGGACTGACTTGCTGTCCAGGATAAGCGCTTTCAACCTTAGGCCTGGACCCTCCAATGCCACGCTTCGGACAAAGATCCGACTGTATCCCCTGTCTGGGAAAGCAGTATTAAAAAAAGGTTCTCGGTGCGGCAACTGTTCACTGCCGTGAGAGGGACTGCCGGAGGGGAAGCATCATGTGCGCAAACTCGGCGGCAACACGCGCACCCTGATGGCTCCCTTGCTGCGGCACTAGAGCGCGGCACGCGGCGACTCGAGAAAGTTGAAGCCCACGATGCCCTCGGCCACGACGAACTCCTGTCCGCAGGCACGGCGAGAGCACAGCGATACACGCCGGCCAATGATGCCGCCGCCGCCGACCTCGAGCGACAGCGGCGAGTCCAGGGGGAGCTCGATGAAGCCCCCGTCGCACGCCGTTGCCGTGGTGCTCGGCAACGCAAACTTGCGGAACATGCCGCACTCGCTCGCGTGCCTCGTTAGATCGCCACTCGTGCTGGCAAGCGATATCAGCAACGGAGTCGGCCGGGGCGATGGGAGAGGTGGTGACCTACTGGATGACGACGTGGAGGGCGCCGAGGTCAGGGACGACACCGCTCTCGGCGCCGGGGGTGAGCCTCGCGTGAGTGGCCGCGGCGCTGCCGGGGCTGCCGGGCGTGTGGAAGGCCAGGTCGCCGCGGAGTATGTGGGTGATGGGAGAGCCGGCGACGATGCTGGGAGGGCCGAGGGCGGCCAGCGCGCCTCCTCGCGGTCGGTTCGTGACTTCGGGGCCGCACATGTTTACATTGACAGAGATCCGGCGTCGACGAGAACGGCACGCGGCGACAAGACGCGGACCTCCATGCCTCATATAGGCGCACACTGAGGGCGCAAACTGCCTCACAGATTTAGACTTCAGGCACGAGTCACGGCCCATCCGGCCATCCTGGTGTCCGCGGAACCCATGATGGGGCCTTGCGCTGGTTGGCTGGGCTTGGCTGCTGGCCAATCATGTGGCGGCGTTGAGCGCCTCCGTTCCCCAATGCGGCAATGTGGGTGAGCAAGTTTGAGAGGGAATGATCCAGATGAATCATGGGAGGCGTCGCCTGTGAGCAGCAGCAGCAGCATCGTCTAAAAATGGATATCGGAACCCTTTTGGGCTACCCGAATCCGTTGCTGCTTCGGCTCACATCGTGGAGATGACAGGCTGTCACTTCCATGTTCCTACCTCGGCTGGAGAGTGATGCCGATGCCGCCTTCCGCGACTTTGTCTCCTCCAGGCGGAGTCCAGTTCATGGCGTCATGTTCCTGCCTCCTCTTCCTACATCTTCGCCTTAGGCAGCTGCGCGCTTCGAGTCCATTCTCTCGTCTGGCCCATTACTTCTTTTCATTCTCATCCTCCTAGTCCTGCTGTCGTCTCTCCAACGAGAGCAGTCTCATCGCTCCCACAACTGCCAAGGACGCACTCAAATCAAACGAACGCGGTCTGAACTTCATCATTCGCCATGTCTGCCACCGTATACAGCCTGCCGGCTTTGCCCTACGCCTACAATGTTTGTTCCTCTTCTACTTTCCTGCCCTCCCCCTTCCCCCCCTACTCGCGAGAGCCCATCAAGGTGCCGCCAGCTGACCACGAGCTCCGCCGCTCCCCTCACAGGCACTGGAGCCCAGCATCTCGGCCCAGATAATGGAGCTGCATCACACCAAGCACCACCAGACGTACGTCACCAATCTCAACGCCGCTCTCAAGACGTACGCCACCGCCTCGTCGGCCGGCGACATTGCCGGCCAGATCGCTCTCCAGGGGGCAATCAAGTTTCACGGCGGCGGGCACATCAACCACTCCCTCTTCTGGGAGAATCTGGCACCCACGGGCTCGCCGGACACGGACCCGCACGCCAGCGCCGCGACCCTGCTGGCGGCCATCACCAAGATCTGGGGCGGTCTCGACGAGTTCAAGAGTGCCTTCGGAAAGGCCCTTCTGGGCCTGCAAGGCAGCGGCTGGGGCTGGTTGGTCAGGGACGGTCAGGCTCTGCGCATCGTGACGACAAAGGACCAGGACCCCGTCGTCGGCGGCGAGGTGCCCATCTTTGGTGTGGATATGTGGGAGCACGCCTACTACTTGCAGGTGAGTCTTCACAATCTGGATCTGAGGCCGTAATAAGGACTGCCTGGTTGACAGTTCCGTAACAGTACCTCAACGGCAAGGCTGCCTACGTCGAAAACATCTGGAAAGTCATCAACTGGAAGACGGCGGAGGCCAGATTCAAGGGCGGTCGCGACGACGCCTTCAAGGTCTTGAAGGCATCAATGTAAAAGGGCAAACTTACTTCCATCGGCGCAATTGCGAGCGGTCAAATCAATGAATAAATATTTTACAAGTCAATTTTCAAGGTGCAAGTGCATGGCTCCGCCATTGCATCCCGATGACTCTTGTGACTTGGCACCCTTCTCTACACGGCAGCGTTCATTCGGGCCAGGACACAAGCCGTAGTTCCGTTCCCGCCGGAGAGCCAACCGGTCTCGAGGAGCAGCCGCGCTGTGTAACACTGGGCGTCAGGCTTTAAGCGACATGATGGTATGAACATTTTCGTCGTACGGAGTACCGATTTCTCCAAAGCTCGTGCGATGGGGCCAAGTTTAGCAACCGCACTTGCGTCTAACAAGTCTCTACACCGACTCCGGCCCCTGCCATCCCCGTCCACCGGTTGTACCGACTCAGAGGCTCATCTATCCGCGGCCACGTGTGGAAATTGCACTCGAATCCTTGTCTGGCTGACAATATGCGCCGGTTTGGATGCTCTTCTGCAATCAAGTAGGGCTTAGCGAGACTGATGCCATGCTAGATGCGGGCTCTGCACATGAGATGGCCTGTTTGCCAGCATCACATCGTTCGTATGACTACCGAACAATTCGTTACGCGCCGCGATACGGCATGATACGGCACGATGGGGCTGGCTAGCCCAGCTGGCATGGAGTAGCTGCGTTCGCCCACCTTTTGAGCAGCGCGGGAGCGTGATACACGTTCCCGAGACAAACAGTTGCTAGACGCTACGGCCTCGTTTACATCTAGACCTGCATTTATGAGACCTCGTCATGTCCGTCTTCGATTCTCTGCCATGCCATGGCCCCGCCTTGTCGCGACGAGCTGCTATACCCTAGGCCACGGCGGCATTGTACCTGACAAGCTGCGCAGTTTCCCTACATGAAGACTGACCAGCTGCTCGTGATTGTTGGGAATTGCGGCGTCCAAAAGTCTATATCATATACGGAAACGATTTTTGGCGGCGTGGCCTACCGGGCCATCACTTGCCATAAGGGGTTGGGATGGACGCGAACGCTTGGGTGGCTCGATCGGCCAACGGCAATACGGGGGCTGGCAGTGACACAAGACATTCAGATAAACCTCTTTGTTGATATTAAGCTTGTGCGAGTCAAGGGTTCTGGGTAAGAGCGCAACGGGGATCCGACTGTCTATAAAAGGGGAGGCAGATGGAAGGCTTGAGCCCAACTGTGCGATGGACAGACAATACAGGCTTCGCCTCGACGCTCGTTTACGTTTTCCTGGAGAGAGCTGAGCATACGCGACGCATTCATTATGGTGAACCCACTGAATCTTGCCTTTCTGGGCCTCGGGTACGTTCTTCGCCCACAGACGATGGTGGCGGCGGGTTTGACCTACTCCGTACTGAATGCCACGCAGCGCCCCCTGGGTTCACGAGACGTACACGGCCGTCACCGTGACGGAGACCGTGACCGCGTGCGCGCCGTCGTGCTACTACGCGGGTCGCACGTCGACGGTGTTTTGGTGCCAGTCGTCCGGCATCGCGACGCTGCCGACGTACGGCGGCCCTGGGACTTTGTCCTCCCGGGCGATGACGACTCGCGAGGGGGCGCCGACCCATGGATCCGGTATCGCTAGCACGTCTTTACCGCAGTCGTCTGCAAGCTATTCCGGGCCTTCGACGGGCGTTACCTCTCTCTCGGACCACCATTCCCACAGCGGCGCCGCGTCGAGCCAGGCCCCTAACACGTCGGTCCATCCTACGTCCCAGGAGACTTGCACCGATAAACCAGGCTGTGGAAACCCTAGCACTGCGCATGCTTCATATTCTAGCACTTGCAGTATGCCGTATGGATGCCAACTTGCCCCGCACGTATCTGGGAGCACAAGGACACGGGTTTCGACTGAAACTGACACCCGGACGGCCATCGTAACTGCTCCGGAGGGCACATCCAACACCGCCTCGTCAACCAAGCCGCATATATCATCGACCGGTGGCGCGGGCTCTTCTGCCTTGCCTGCCACGTCGTCACGTCAGTCGTCCCGGGTGCCATGCCATGCCTCTCACAGGGGCAGTTCCTACATCTTGACCAACTCCTCCAGCCCCAGCACCGCGTCGAACTCCGGGACTGGCCCTCAGACGAGCAGTGCACCAGCTGCCTCGTCATCTACAAGTTCAGCCGCATCTGTGACGACTTCCATGCAGACTGGCTACCCTACATCCGGGATCTCGAGTGTCGTGTCGGCGACTAGCGACGACTCGGGGGTGTATACCACTATATCCACCGCGTCGTCCAGTCCATCCAACAGCCAAGGCTCCAGCATCGAATCTCCTTCAGGAGGATATCCCGTCCCAAGCGCCATCAGCGAAGAAGCCCCTACCACGGGCACATACCCAACTGGCCCCTCGGCATTCAGCTCTGGGACAGACAGCTACCCAACCAACTCACCGACAACCACCTCGCCAGACTCAAGCGTGTATCCCACTCCAAGTAATTCCGACGGCTCCAGTGCCGAGGCCGTAACCAACACCGCTGCCACCCCATCCCACCTGATGCCGACAACGCTCCGCACCACCAGCAAGCAGTCTGGCGAAACGTACCAGACAAGCTCGTCCGCGCCCGAGGAAACGATGCCCACCTTTGGCCCTTCCTCTCCTACGTCGGCACCAACGGAGACAATGCCCACGTTTGGGCCGTCTTCCTCGGCGTCCGCGCCGGAAGAGACGATGCCAACCTTTGGGCCTCCTTCCTCTATGCCCGCATCGACGGAGACGATGCCAACTTTTGGCCCGCCCTCCTACGACACGACGCCGGTGGACCCTCCGTCCTACACCGACCCGCCTTCCTACGGCGCCAAGTTCAGGTTCGTGAGATAAGCTGGGCGCGGAACCATGGCCACGTGACAAATTTAAAGCCATTGAGCCAACTCTATTCCCTTCTTGTACCCCTATTCTGTGAGATAAGGATATTAAAGCTTTGTTTGATACAGTGAGGAAAGACATGAACGAGGGTGGAAGCAAGTAGGGCATGACGTTGGACACGATGCAAATCGGTAGTTGCGCTGTCGAGTGGCCCATATTATCGATATATTGAACCCAAAAAAGCTTTCTCTTTTGTCTAGTCAAAAGATCCGTCGTACCCATCCATCCAATTCTATAAGTCTATCATCTATCGTTAAATGGTAAATCGTGCCGTTAAGATAAAAGAAATATTCGTCTACGACGATCCCTGCGACAGGCAAACGACGGCCCACTTGCCGTGCCACGCCCATCTGCGGGAGCCGCTGTCGCCGCCGCCGCCTTCCGTCTTCTTCAGCTCCTCGTCCTTGCCTGCGGGCAGGCCAACAACGACATCGGCTTTGCAAGTGCGCAGGGATAGGACGTTCACGCCGGAGCCCTTGCCCATGGGGCCCAGGGCCTCCTGGAAAGGTGTGGTGGTATCCCAGTGAGCCTGGGACCTGTCAGTATCGCCTGCTTGAGTCAATTGTGGTAGAGGGGAACGTACGTCACCGGTGAGCTTTCGGTAGTTGAGGTCGCCCTTGAAGATGACGAGCTCGGCGCCCTTGAGATCGTTATGCAGCTCAGGGGCCTGGTGGGGAAGCCGCCAGAAGCTGCCACCTGTGGTCCAGTAGCGGTTCGGGCGCATGATCAGCTGGCCCTCGGCATGGAGGGTGGCCCACTCCTGGAAGACGAAAGCGAGGTCCTGAGCCTCCTTGTCCGACAGCGGCTCGGGAGTCTTGCCCTGGAGCGCCTCATCCTCGCTCTGGGTCTCAAAGAAGGCCTTGGGGTTGGAGATGGCGTTGAGGAGCGCCATGAAGTCGCCGGGCAGGACGTCGGAGACGAACCAAGGCATGGACTTGGGGCGGAGGACGACCTGGGTGGCGAGGCCAGAAGACAGCAGGAAGCCAGCCAGGACGAGGTCGACGTAGAGCTCGAAGCCGGCGTTGTCGAGGACGAAGTCGACGCGGCGCTCCTTCTTGCCCTCGGCGCGGGCCTTGGCGAGGACCTCGTATGAGGCGGGGAGGTCGTTGATGAGAATGTTCTTCTCGGCAGCCTTGCGGGCGGCGCTGCCCTGGAGCTTCTGGATATCCTCGTAGGTGAGGTTGGTCAGGAGAGACAGGTCAGTGGCGTTGCCCCAGAGGCAGATCTCGAAGAACTCGGCGAAGAGCAGCTTCTCGGCCTCGGGGTCGTGGGTAGCGTCCTTGTTGGCGTGGAGCTCCTGGATGAGCTCCTTGTAGCGGGAGGCCAGCTCCAGCACGGCACTCCGGGAGGTTCGGAACGTGTCAATCTTCTGGCGGGCGAAGAGATCATAGCCCTTCCAGTGTTTGCTGAGCTCGAAGAAGGTGCTAATGCGCCTGTACATGTAGCACTCGGAGAAGAGCCAAGGAACGTCCAGCCAGCTGGGGTTGCCGAGGTCCTCAATCTCCTTGTTGTAGGCGGCAATCTCCTCGGGGTAGCCGTCGTCGACAATGGGACTGCACAGCAATGCTACATCAGTATCGGTGTGAGGCTCGGTGCGTGACGAGGGGCCTTACGAGAGCTTGCGGTCATGCAGAACCTCGTACTTGAGGTTGCCGAGCTGCTCGAGAATCTTCTTGCCCTCGGCCTGCTTCTCAGCATCGTCCGTCTTCGAGATGGACTTGTAGAGGTCGTCGATGGCACCCGTCTGTTGGCGGACCGCGTTAGCAGACGGAACTCACGTAGCGTGGCTACCACAATGGTGCTTCTTACAAGGATGACAGGCCATCGCTGGCGGACCGAGTCGCTGGCGAACGAGGTCGGGTCGCTCGTGACGGACTTGGCTGCATAACGGCACGGGTTAGTCGTCGTCTCGAGGCTGCTATGACTCGGGTGGCCGGCGCGGGAAGAGACTTACGCGTCTTGGTGTCAAACTCCATGATGAGAGGCTCTGTCGTGATGGTGATGATCTAGATGCAGCGAAGGAACAAGGGAGTGTCGATGCAAGCGAGAGATCAAAAGAATGCAGAAATGTTGCAGAATTTACGATGGCGGAGGGGAGCGTCACCGCGGGGCTTTTTGACGTCGCTCTCGGTGGACCCTGGGCTGCTGGAGGGGTGGTTGAGGGGCTAGGGGCTCAAGCGACAGGGGCACGCACGCGCTGGGCGAGCATGAGGTGGGCTGGGGCGAGGTGGGCTTCAGTGGGCTGCTGTGGGTCGCTGTGGGCCTCCCGTTGTGGTGCAGCAGCGCGGAGGGCGACACGGCGATAGCTGGGCTGGCGTCGGCATGTATCATTCGCGCCCAAATGCCGCACGTGGGTACTTCATGCCTGCGGCTGGGCCGCCGCCGCTCCACGCCAACGTCATCCTGGAGACGCTCAACTTTTTCTCTCCCAGATCATTCGTTGCGTCGGGCCTGCACACGAGCCTCGTCGAAACATCATGTGGAAAACTCTTCACCGCGGCGGACGGACTCGTAGATTGCGAATTGCGCCACGGCTGCCCGCCTCGCTGGCGACGTCATACCGCAGTTGCTGACTGTCCGAGGATGGAACCGACTCAGATCCCAACACTGGGTGGTTGATTGCCTCGTATATCTCGTCGGGTCTACATAAAGCTTGCAGCGACTACGATGGCCAGCATGGCTCCCCATAGCGGCACCGCGAGCATGCCGGCTGCCCCTTTCCCGCCATCGCCTCCCTGGTTGCCGGCAGTCCCATTGCTGCCGCTGCCGCCGTCGCCGCCACCAGGCTGCTTGTCCACGGAGACGACTCGCTTCTGCAACTCATTGCTCAGGGGAGTCCTCTCCTGAATGTACGAGACCAGCACTTCGTCCAACGTATCGAGGCTGATGAAGTCCTTGGTGCTCGGCAGGATGTTGTCGCCGCCGCCGGCGAGGAAGTCGACTGTGACCACGCGGTAGTCGCGCTCATCCGAGAGCGGCTTGCCGCCGATAGTGACGTTGACGAGCATGGAGCCCGCCTCGTTCTTGGGGTTGTACTCGATGACGATGCCATCGGAAACCTGGAACCAGGATGCAAGCTTCTTCTGGTTGAACTGGTTCATCTTGCTGACGCAGCCCTCGAGAATCTTTCGCACGTCGGACCCCTTGTACTTGAGCTCCACGACGGCGTTGCCAAAGGGGAACGACGTGAGCACCTCGCCGCGGGTGATGTTGCCGGCATCAATGGTGGCACGGATGCCTCCGGCGTTCGTAAGAGCAAAGTCGGGACGTGCGTCTTGACCCTTGGTCTGATTGACGCGATACTCGAGCATCGCGTCGGTGAGCACCTGGCCCAGCAGACAGTCTCCCTGCTGGCACTTCGTCTGGTCCAGCTCGTTCTTGGTGACTCCCACGACCTCGGCCGCAAACTTTTCGAAGGGGCCGCGCCAGGATTCGATCTTGTCCTGCAGCTCCTTGTCCATGGCCGTAGTGTTGTCCATGTGGATGGGCGCACCGTGGTAGGCGAGAGCTTTGCCGTCCTTGTCAAAGGTCAGGTCGATGGATCCCAGGTACTCGCCCCAGCGATACGACGTCACAACGAAGACCTCGTGGCCGGACCGGTCCTTGACGATGGTAGGGTACTTTCCCTCAGCGCCCGCCATGTCGCCCAGGAGGGTGTGGCTGTGGCCGCCGATGATGAGCGACAGGCCCTCGGTCTCGGCGGCGAGCTTCTGGTCTACGTCGTAGCCAATGTGAGTCAGGGCCACGATGCGCTTGATGTCGGTTTTGTTCCGGATCTCGTAGATGGACTTTTGCACCTCCGCGATGGGATCCAGAAAGGTGGTGCCGTTGCCGACGTTGGAGATGGAAGGAGTCGTGTCCGTGGTGACGCCAATGACGGCGAGGTCATGCTTCTCGAAGATGTGATAGTTCTTGATGGTCTTGTTCAGCCCCTCGTAGGTGCTTTTGACGTTGCAAGAAATGACGGGAAAGGTGAGGTTCTGGAGGAACTCGCCAAGGGCCTTGTCGCCGCCGTCCCACTCATGGTTGCCCAACGTCATGGCGTCGAATTGAAGATGGTTGATGGTCTCGGCAATCTTCTCGCCGCCGTAGAACGAATAGAAGAGCGTGCCTTGAAATTCGTCGCCTGCATTGAGCCAGAGGTTGTCCGGATGTTGCTTGCGCAGCTGCCCGACCTTTTGCGCGATGCGAGCATAGCCGCCGAAACACCCCTTAGATGGGTCCTTGCAGTCCGCGCCCGACTTTGCGTACTGATCCAAGTGGGCATGGACATCGTTGACGTGAAAGAATGCTACGTCGCCCAGCTTCTGTCAGCTTCCGTGCCCGTCTTCCATGTTGGGGTGGAGATTGGAAAGGGTTTCTTCATACATATGTTGTAGTGCCCATCGGCGTCAATGAAGCGCTTGTTCAGCCGCTCACTGTAGAGGAAGTCATCAGCGCCAACAAGCTGGGCGAGCACGGGTAGCGCCAGCGTGGCGAAGCGGATGGCCGCCTTCATCGTGAGGAGTAGCAACTGCTGTATTGAGAATGTAACGGACGTGCCACGAGCGTGCGCCTAGGATCTGTCTCGGCAAGCTCCGATGGGGGTTCGTGCTCTTATAGTCAAGTTGAACGAATGCCAAGTGACAGGGGATATTATGAGGGGCAGAGGATGATAGCAGGCCAGCTAACAGTGGTGCGTAGCAGCATGGAAGGTCCCGGTTCCGTGTGACGCCGAGTAGCACGTGGGTACACCAATTGGTAAACTGAGACAAAAGCGATGCCAGGCCCGAGGACGATGCGCACAAATATTCAGCCATTCAAGAGTGTGCACTGAACTGCAGTACTACCGCGAGCTTCATGTTGTTGAGGGGGGTGAACAGAGACGGCGGGATCTGGGAGGTGACTGGAGGGCAAACGGCAGTGCCAGTCCAAACCTTGTCACGGACAGCGGTGAACACGGAACTACGCCAATGGGCAATAAATGTTGTGTAAAACGTATTCAGAGAAGCTCCAGGATGCCATTGCCAGCATTGGGTCGGCCTTGGCGCAGATAATGACCAAACAAAGAGAAAGATTTTAGTCCGTGGACGTCTGGTACAAGGAGCACCAAGTCTGCACTTTCTGGCCAGTATGCTCTTCTGCGAATGACGGCAGGATCACCGTCTTGATTTTTTATCCATCATCTTCTACATCCCTCACGGCCTCTTGCGCCCCCCCAATAATCAAATAGTTGTCTGTGAGGGGAGCAGCGGATCAACATCCTGGACAATACTGCGCTCGGCTTACGCTCGCACGTGGGTGGCCCTATTGGTCAACAAGTGGGCTCCGGAGCTGTATCCTTGTAAAAATCGGCTGCGAACTGCCCTCCCGCTGCCTGAGAAACATGAAAAGGTAACTAGACTTGCTGCTGGCTTTAATTTTGCATGTCGTTTGAGGTGACCCAGACGCAGAATCGATGCGGGCTTCGTCTCGCCGCGTCGGAGTTCGAGCAAAACCCTGATGCCTCTAGATGCACTCCGTAATGTACGGGGCAAAGGGCTGAGGGGCGCTAATTTGGTAAAACAACTCTATTCATAACCTTATACGAGATCGTTCGCCAGGTCACGCGCTTGAGTGCAAATTCCAGCGCAATTCTCTCCGCGACAATATTCCTGGATCTTAAAGGTAATCTCCCCTCTCCTTGATTTTTGCTACTTCGTCCGAGTCCCCGTGGGCAGAGATGCCCCACTCTTCCTTGGGCCAAATCACCCTGGTCTCCGCCTCCACACACACCCCAGGTTGTGTCCAGAAGAGCACTTTGATTGCACATTTTCTTTGATTTCACTGTCATTTAATGTTGGCTGCGACACAGCTAACGAGGATATAGGCAATTCTGTGTCAATGTGAATGCAACTGTGAGATGGAAGTACAGTACAGTCATTTAAGTTAAAGCGATGTCCCAATTTTCTTTCTCAGTTGGCACTCGATACAACCCAGGCTCATCCGCGATACTAACAGTCCCCCCTCGGGTGTCACTATGACTCCATGCGGGTGAATAATATGATGAGGCACTAATAAACCTGCTCATGAAAGGACTGTTTGCTTGAGACAGCATGACTTGCTGGGACTTAGAAGTGCAAATATTGCGAGTGCCTTTTGTCCTCATGGCGACAGCTGATTGATTATTCCCCTAGAAGTACCAAGGCGCAAAACGACTACTCATAGTTCAGTCTTTCTTTCATCTGTGAATGTCTGGGCCTTCCGCAATTCCCCTTCCTAAGACTATCAGCCCACCAAGTCATCTTAATTGTTCTCGTGCTTTCCACCATGGAGATCGAATCGAGGGCTGCATTTCAAATAGATGTTTTTAATTGGCCGCTTGGAACCAATGATGTTTCGGTTTATCTTTGGCAGCGGCTCCGTCGTGTCGTTGCCGTGCTCGTCGCAGCGCTTAAAGTCGTAGTATGCCAAGAACATGGCGGTCGAGATGGTAATTTCCAGCTTCGCGAACTACCTGGCACGTTAGCGTCATCATGTAAGTGCTTGCGGCCTGGAACTCCGCCTAACCTTCATGCCCACTACTACGTGTTAGCGACGTCTTGACCAGCTCAAGGAGCGTTGGAACAGCTTACAGCACGGATGCAGCCCGCTCCCCCATCCCACGAATGCGTGCGGAGCCTTCTTATCCTCCTCTCTTCCCGGTAGGTAGCGACCAGGATCCCACCTCAAGGGATCCTCGTACAATTGGTCATCCATATGGGTGTCGTCCATGGCATATATCTACGCCATTCCCGTCAGCGCTGCTCTCGCACTGCGTGTCCAGCCATCTGTGGATATAACTCACCGCGTATGCATTGTTAGGAATGACCTGACCCGTGTCGCCAATCTGCATGTCCTTCCCGCTTATGTTCTTCCGCATCGCGGTCCCTGGCGAAATCACCCGGATCGAATCCCGCAAACCGAGGTCGATGAGTGGGAATTCAGTCTCCCATTCATCTATTGAAAGACGCCGTAGAATGTCCGTCGCCGTCTCGTTCTCCAGCAATCGGTGCCTGGCGATCACACCATCGACTTCAGCGCGCATCGCGGCGTACCAGTGAGGGTCGTTTGAGAGGAAGCAAAGTATCCAGGCGGCATTGAACCCGCTGTTGATGAGGCCTGCGAATAGAGCACCGATGATGACCTGCGAGGTAAGGGGGTCAGCGATTCACACGCGAGTATCAGCCGCGAGTCAGGCGGGCTCCAGTAGAATGAGCTCACCGAGGACACCACGACATCGCTGTCTCCCTGGTCCATCATTTCCTGCATGGCATCAGGCTCTTTCCTTCCCGTCCTGCGTCGGTCATTCATGATCTTCTGAAAGGTCCAGTGCAGCTTCGCTCCTGCCCACATCCGCCTCAGCCTGTTGGGCGTCGGCAAGCCGGGGAACATGACATCGACGGCCGAGCTGTGGTCCATGCGGCCGAAGACGGAGAGCGTCTCAGCCAGCAGCTTCGGATCGTCAGCCACGTCATTGCTACCCAGCGTGCGGTGCGTCAGCTGGTACACCAGGTTTATCATGACATCAAAAGGTTCGACGGCAGAGGTGGTGCTGATCCTCCGCAGCGCAGCATCAGTGTCGCTGGTGATTTTTTGGAGAGTCGCCACCAGCCGATCCTTTCGTAAGAAACGTTTCAGCAAGAAATTGAAATGGGTCGTCAGGTCGCCCTCATACAAGTGGTCGGTCTTGGGCGCCGCAGCAAAGAGGGCGGAAAAGCTACGCTCGTGAAGTCAGTCAGCCACATGCTTCCAGTTGAATCGTCAAGTGCGTCTAGGCTTGATGTGTACCCGGCACTAAGGTCCAGCCCGCGGGCATTGTAGAAGAATGATCTCGCCGACGCGCCGGAAAGGGCGACGATGGGATGGGGCCCGTAGTAGAAGCTGAACATTCCGTCTGGACTCTTTGCCTTGTTACGTCGCAGGAAATCGCTCCTTGCGCGGAAGAAGCCCGTCGACCCGATCACTGGCCATCCTTTGAGAGGCTGAGGAGTACCGTTGGGAAACGCAGGTCGCCGCCAGGTCAGTCGGCTGACGAGGACGACAGCTATCGTCAAGAGGAGCACCAAGACACTGGCGGGCCAGCTCTGGGGAGCCATGAGGCCTCTCAGTGTAGCAATCATGTTGAGGCGGTGCGGCGAGAGTTCAAGCACAATAAGGCGATGCCGATGGACTCGCAGTCTCGGGGGAAGCAAGAGGAGACCACGACAGCCTCTCCAGTTCACACCGCTGCAGGGCCTTTTATACGCAGCTCATCGTGAGTTGGCTCACGCTCGTCACGAGACCCATGGAGGGTGACGCTTGATTCAATTGCACAAACCCCGCTGCGCGGGTGTACCGCAGGCCGGGGACTGGCTATTACAGTGTCTCAGACGACACGCCGTTGCGCCGCAAGGTCCAAGCAGCTGCCCTTGCGAGCTCCTGCATGCGGCTCGGCACTTGCTCGCAGAAATGGCGCATGTCGCCGTGGTTCTCGGTTCCCCGTCATATGGCGACATGGATGCCTTTGTCGAAGCGGCCGAGGGACCAACGGCGATGTCGGCTGCACATGATCGGACATGAGAGCGGGTGCGTCAAGGTGCAGGACGGGCCACCTGCCTATCCAATGCGAGAAGAGGGATTGTCGGTGCCCTACGTGTCTGCTCTTCACAACTCGCTCCTCGGCTGCGTCGTCTTCCGGCCCGTCTATAGCAAACAACGCTGAGTTGGCCGCCATGACCTCATGACCTTGCGAGTTGAGCCAAACAGGGCATCACAGCACCGGTAACATCTCGTCATTGCAGCAGAAGCTTTGGATAACTCGAAGCCAGTCGTTGCGCAGATGGGGCAAGGTGTGAACATAATAGTCGTCGAGTGAGCAGCGTTGCATCAATCGGCCCCTGCCAAAAGGCCAGCACTACGAGATCATAGAATACACAATAATCCTTGCCTACAGATCGACTATTGTGGGGGTTTAGCTCTGCAAGCTTGGCCGGGTTGGAAGCACGGTTCTCGACTAACACCGGCAACGGTACTTAAAGCTTGCCGTTTCGGCCCCATGGCCCCTACGCCCCGGTTCGCCGCCCGCGGACCGATGGCTTGCATGACTGGGGCTAACTTTGGACCTTGTGCATGCAGGACGTTGAACGTGCTGAACGCCTAACATTGTTGAGCGCCAACTGAAAACGGAAATGCCTCTCTTCGGACTAGGAACCAGGTGGCATACATGTATCCTCAACTGACATGCGTCAGCCCCCAAGTTGTCACCAGCCGCTCATCGCTGCCCTCTTATCATCTCAGCCGCCCTCTCCGCAACAGCGTAGATGGTAGCCGTGAGATGGCCACTAAACTGCATCGGCAGCACCGAAGCGTCCACCACCCGTAGATTCCCCGTCCCGTACACGCGCAGCGACGGGTCCACGACGCCGCCAAGCTCTCGGGCCATCATGGCCGCCGTTCCAATCGGGTGCGAGTTAGAGGCCAGTGAGCCGGCCGTCCAGCTCTCCCACTGCGCGTCCGTCGCGTCCGGGGGCAGTGTCGTTGCGTTGGGCAGATACTGACTAGCCACGAGGTCGCTGACTGGCGCAGTCCGCCAGAACTTGGCGGCGAGGCGTCCGGTAAGGATCTGCGTCGTCTTATCCAAGTCGACGGCTAGGAACCGAGGATCGATGACTGGCCGGTCGATGTCCTCGTCGGCGGAGGAGCGAATGTGCACGCTGCCCCGAGAGAAGGGGAGCAGAGCCCAGAACGCGGACAAGAGCTTGTCGGCCGACGCCGTCGTCAGAATCTCCGCAATCGTCACCCCCTTGTCAAATATGAGGCCGTGCTGGACTCTGAAAATGTGCTCGATGGCCGACGCGTTGAGGCCGCCATGACTAGGCCGGGCTGCCGCCTGCTCTGCCCATTGCCTCAGGCCTGCCCTCGTCGACGCTGCCACGTCGCCTACTTTGCTTCCGAAGAGGTCCTCCGCGTTGGCAAACGTCGCGTAGGGGCTCGTCCCGTTGCGCGTGGCCTTGCTCTGATACAGAAGTGACACGTTGGGCTGGTCAATCATGTTCTCGCCGACACCCGGGGAGTCGACGACGGGCTCGATGCCCATCTCTCTCAGTAGTCGCGGGTTCCCGACGCCGGAGCGCTCAAGGATGAGCGGCGTACGCAACGCGCCGGCTGAGAGTATGATCTCTCGGGTAGCTACGGCGGTCTTTCGCTCTCTGGTCGGGGTAAGATACTCAACGCCCGAGGCCCGTACGTTGCGCCTATCGCAGCCTGGCTTCCACACGACTCTGATGGCCGTGCCGTTAAGGAGATGCAGGTTCCGCCGCGCCGAGACGGGCCACAGAAATGCCGTGGCGGCGTCCCATCTTAGGTTTTGTTGAGCGTCCAAGGTCTGCGGCCAGACGTCGAAGCCTCGGGTCGCCCCGCTGTTGACGTCCTTGTTGACCTCCTGGCCGAGCCTCGCCCAAGACGCCTCGGCATCGCGATGAAAAGAGCCGCTCTGCAGCACGGGCGTGAACCCAACATGGAGTTCGCCTCGTCTTCCGTGGTACTCGCTCTCCGCAGAGGCCCCGACGTTGACCTGCCAGGGCTCCGGCGGTGAGAACTTCTCGAGCTGCTTGTAGTAGTGCAAAAGCGTGTCCCAATTCCAGCCAAGGTTGCCCAAGTCTTCCCAGGCATCGAACTGTGCCTTGTCGCCGCGAATGTACGTCATGCCTTGAAGAAGCAGATCAGCGAAGCCGCCAAGGAACGCAGGAACGCAGTATCACCATCAGTTCTCGGGACAGGCCTTACCATTGATGAGGCTCGTGCCTCCTATGCCTTTGCCGGCCTCAAACTCGATGACCCGATCGCTGGCGTTGGCCTGGGGCACGCTCTGATAGGCCCAGTTGACGGGAGTCTTCAACAGCTGCGGCCATACTGCCGGGTTCCTGACCGTAGGATTCTCTCGCTGGTCCGCCCCGGGATCGATGACGGCAACGGTGACGCTTGGGTCCTGCGAGAGCCTGTTGGCAAGCACCAGCCCTGCCGTGCCGGCACCGACGATGATGTAGTCAAACGACTCGGCGAGGCAAAAGGGCGAGGCGGCGAGGGCGGCCAGCAGCACTGGTAGAATACGCATCATGTCTGCTTCCTGGTATGATGGATGAATTGTCGGTTCGGGCTACGCTACGTCGGAGCCATCAAATGGCGACCCTCGCTCGCGGCATCGGCGGGCGGATATAGATCTAGTAGGTTGCGCCTGCGCACCGCAGAACAAAAGTGCGTCGGCATATCGGTCAGCATGCGCCGTCGTGTAAACGGGCCGTTTGCAAAGGTAGATCCCTGCCCGAGGCAGCCGTGTCAGACCGCGCCAATGCCATCGGATGGAGCCAGCACGGTGACGCATCAATGGATCGGGCACGCATCTCATCCTCGACATAATCTACAACCAGGCAGGATTCGTGTAACTGCTGCGCAGTCAAGAAGTCTGGGTAGAGAAGAACCTGGCATGGCTCCCCGCGGACTACGGGAGGCGTGTATGTTTCCAATGTTGCATTGCGGGGATGATGATGGTTCGACAGCACCCGTGCGGTAACAGCATCCGCTGTCCCGTACCCTGCTAGACTCCCCAGAAACGCCGCAGGTGCGTGCAGCAATATGAGTATTTGCGTCGAACTGCCCCCCCTCACTCTCTCTGAGGCGCAGTAGTGGCCCAGGATGTCCAAGTTGGTGCCGGATTCGGGCGCCGTACCGGGGCGACGGGACCGACCGCCGGCGCCGTGCCCGCCCGGCGCCCCTCGGCGGGCCGCTCCGCCTTCCCAAACGGTTTGCTGATGAACGGAGGCAATGGGTTAGGTATGGACCAGGACGAGGCTCGCCAACTCCGTCCAGCAGCTCATCTCGTCTCAAAGACCCTCAGCTCTTCTCCGCATTCTTGCGGTATGCCAGTGTCGTGGCAACTGAGGAGTGCGATGTTGGCGAGGGTAGCCGATAACGGCGGCTCAGTCATGACATCACCCGATCTGGTCTCACTTTGAGTCCATGACGACCAGCTCACCTCCCGCTCCGTCCGCCTCAGTTCAGTCGCCTCCGTCGGCCCTTGAGGGCAGCGCAATTCTTCCTCGTCGCTCTTTGCAGTCAGGTAGCAAAGGCGAGCCTCCCACACAATGGCCATCACGACGTCCTCGCATGCTGCTGCAGCGGCACCCCGACGCAGCGCTCGCAACGCCAATCGCGGCATCGCCATCAAGACCGAGGAGCCTGACGAGACCATCCGCAAGCGAAAGACCGCACCTACGACGTCCCGGGCGAGCCCAGCCAAGCGTATCGCCTCCTCCTCCACGACCTCGCCGCACGCGGCGACCCTCGAGAAAGCCCCGTCGACTCCCGCCATGGTCAAGCCGCCGGCCGACAAGGCGGCCTTGCTCCGGGCGCGCAAGTTGCAGTCCTTCACCTCCTTCGCGCGACGGTCCCCCTTCCCCGACTTCGCCCGGCCGACCCCGGACGAGTGCGTCCTCGCCCACCGCATCCTCGCCGGCCTCCACGGCGACCGCGTGCGCCCCGAGAAGGTCCTGGCGCCCACCACGACCGCCGGCTGCGGCAACTCGCCCTCGGTCCTCGACGCCCTCGTGCGCACCGTCCTCTCGCAAAACACGAGCAACGTCAACAGCTCGCGCGCCAAGCAGAGCATGGACGCCGTCTACGGCGGCAGCGACCGCTGGGAGGCCATCGTCGCCGGCGGCCAGGCCAAGCTCGAGCGCGCCATCCGCTCGGGCGGCCTCAGCGTCGTCAAGTCGCGCGTAATCCTGGGCATCTTGGACGAGGCCAAGGCCCGGCACGGCTCCTACTCCCTCGACCACCTGTTCGGCGCTTCCGACGATGACGCCATGCGCGAGATGCTCTCCTTCCCGGGCGTCGGCCCCAAGACGGCGAGCTGCGTCCTGCTCTTCTGCCTGCAGCGCGCGAGCTTCGCCGTCGACACGCACGTCTACCGCCTCACCGGCCTGCTGGGCTGGCGACCAGCCGGGGCTTCGCGCGAGGAGGCCCAGGCGCACCTTGACGCCACCGTGCCGGACGAGGAGAAGTACCCTCTGCATGTGCTGCTCATCAGCCACGGGAAGCAATGTCCCGAGTGCAGGGCGGGAGGGAAGAGCCTGGGCAAATGCGAACTCAGGAAGGCCTTTAAAGAGGGGCGCCGCACAGTCAAGGAGCCGACGAAGGCAGAAAAGATGAAAGTAGAGGAGGAGGTAGAAGCCATAAAGAAGGAAGAGATAGAGCCCACAAAGAAGGAAGAAGATACGGATTGAATCCGTATGGAAGCGAGAACCATCCTGGGACGAAGGCCGGTGCTGGGGGTTGTTGAGCCTATGTCATTACTATATACTTCCCTCCTCTTCTGTCTAAAGGCGCAGCGGCAACATCTCCTGTATCCATTTCCAAAACATGGGTATCATTATGTGCAAGTCCCCCGCTGGACTGACGATGCAAATCATATACACGTCGCCGTCCCTCCTCAAGCTTCCCAGTCCATCTGCTCCACCATCCACTCCCACTCGTCCTCGGCCGCCTGCTGCTGTACGTCCATCTCGACATGGCCGCTCGCCAGCTCGTCCTGCACCCTGGCCGAGGCGACTTGATACGCCGCCTCCAGGCCCTTCATGGTCTCCGTCACGATCCACTTCAGGTCGTACATCTTGAGCGGCGGCGTCTCGCGGCCCTCAGCGGCGTCCTTCCACCGGTTCCGCAGCTCCTTGGCCTTCCATAGCGCGTGGTTGACGTCGCCGCGCCCGAGCGCCGGGTGCAGCGGGTGCGTCTCGTCGTCGAGCGCCTTGAGCACGTTGTGGTGGTACGCGTGGCCGGCCGCGAACCGGCCTCGCTGGTCTCTGCCGCCGCCGCCGCTGCTGCTGCCGCTGTTCACATCACCGCGCTCAACGCTGGTGCCAAACACCTTGAGAAGCAGCACCACGGCCTGCTCGATCCACACGTAGAACTCGTGGAAGTCTACCTTGAAGTTGCGCTCCGCCTCCTGCGCCGAGAACGCCCACGGCTCCGGCTCATTGGCGCGGTTGTACGAGCTCTCGAGGTCGATGAACTTCCACCGCAGCCGTCCGCAGGCCTGCTCGAACCGGTGCAATGCCTGTGCGCGCGCGATGGCTCTAGATTGGGGCGTCGAGGCGGCGGCAATCGGCTGTGACGACGAGGACGAGGGCGGCGGCGGCGGCGGTGGCGGAAGAGACCTGGCTCTCTGCGTGCCTGCTGCCCATATGGACGTGTCGAGGCCGCGTGGCCCCTTCGCCATCGGTTCGTCGGGTGCTGTCGTCGGGCTACGGGCTGATGCCACGCATTGAGACTTCGTCGGTAGACGAAGACGGAGGCGCGCGCCACCCGCGAAGCTAAAGCCCCGTCCCCGCGCAGACCCGTTTGCCCCAGCAGCTCCCAGCAGCTCCCCCAGGTAGATGAATTTGTGGGCTACAGCTTTTGATTCCTTAGGTACCTGAGCAGCGCCGCTTTTAGAGGGAGCTGGCCTGAGCCCGCTATTCTCTTTCTGGCGTATGTCCGAAACCTGACCTGAGCCTTGGCTTGCACAACTACTAGAAGTGCCAGTGTTAGAATCCATCAAAAGGACTAGGGGCAACGATCACACCACCCTGCTGCGCCAGAGGAGCGATCGATCTCTTTGTCATTGCGGCTAGCTGCTTGTGCTTATCGAGGTTGGTTTGGGGATCATTGAAGTTTTGATTGATGACTCCAACCATGCCTTTCTGGCAGTGAGGGCCCATCTGCTGAGAGCAGTAGTACGCCATAGGCTAGACAAAGGAAACCAATGGCGGCATAGTCGTCGATGCTAACAATTTCACCATGGTGTATGAAGGCTTCTACCGCGCGCCGACGACGGGCAAGGACAAGCTCTGCGCCACGGCCGACAACGAGCACGACGTCTTTTTTTAGCCACGGCAACGCCTTCAGCTGTCTCGATGGCAAAGTCAACCCCGCGGCTAAGCCGGTGGCGGTGTCGACCGGAGGCAACTTCATCAACGGCATCAACTACACCGAGGTAGACCTGATCGGAGGAGCGTACTACCCCGTGAGGAACGTCATGGGTGACTGCTAGGGCCCGTCGGCCTTCAACTTCACGATCCAAAAACCCGGCCAAGCTTTTGAGGATCGCGAGAACTTGTTTGCGGGCAACGCTTACCCTCGTTCATGCGGACTCTTCGACTTAGAACTTGTTTCAGCAAGGCCCATGTCTTACTTGATGTTTTATGCTAGGAGCGTGAGCGTTCATGTCTCTTTACATGTACAAGGGATGCAATGTGTGATTTGTGAACGACTGGGAAATCGAATTAGCAGCAGGATTACTCCGTATACTCTTCTTGTTTTAGGTATAGGCATTTATGCTCTGCGTTTATGGACACGCGGCGTCTTCATACGTAAAGCACAGATGCGTAGTTTTGTTTTTCACGTCGTCAATCGTTCAACATGACTTCCACACTCTCCTTACGCCCTCTATCGTTTTCGCTTTCATTTGAAATGCAGCGCCTTATTTCTAGCTGCAAGAGGTTTCAATAGACATAGGTTCCCCTTAGTACCCGCCCCGTCCAGGCCTCTAATTCTTCTCCAAGCCTTTCATCCTTCGCCGTACTGCTCTGCCACCACGGCTCTCCAAACCGCCGGAAAATTTCGAGATATGTGCCGCTCTGTTCTGCCTTCATATCTCGGCTCGCCGCGCAGAACAAACTGTTCCAAGACCCCTTGTCGGCAGGCCATATTAGTCCCAACATACGTACGACGGAGAAAAAACTCGTCATCAACTCCCCGACCGACGTTGCGAGATTCGTCTCAACCAGGCCTGGATGCACGGTCGAAACCCAGATCTCACCCTCCCCATTTCGCGCACTAGGAGAGCCTGGGCCGTACTTCTTGTGCAGGGTCTTGGTGTGCAGAATGTTGGCGAGCTTGCTCTGTCCGTACCGTGTCCAAGGGCCGCCGTCCTTGAGCGACAAGTCCTCGAAATTGATGCCGCCTTTCGGTGCGCCCAGGTGGCCCGATGAAGTGAGGTTGACGATGCGCACGCTACCGGGCGGAAGAGTCTTGGCGGTCCGCAGCATTTGAGGCAGCAAGTGCTCCGTCAGGATCCAGTGCGCGAGGTAGTTTGTCTGCCACTGAGCCTCGTAGCCGTCCTTGGTCATCTCAAAGGGCGTCGCCATGATGCCTGCGTTGTTGACCAGGCCGTGCAGGGCTGTCTCAACAGTAAGAAAGTGCTTGGCGGCCGCGATGACGCTGTTGAGGTCCATGAGGTCCATTTGCAGTAGCTCGATGTTGGCTGATGGTTCCATCTTCTTTATGTTGGCGATGGCTGCGGCCCCCTTCTTCAAGGACCGGGCGCACATGTAAACGTGGGCGCCGTGTTTTGCCAGGTGGGCTACGGTGTAGTAGCCTCTATCGTTTGATGCGATCAACGACTCAATCTTTGTAATGTAGTTAATCAGAGAGGGGAGACTTACATTCCAGAATTCCCACCAGTGACTATAAAGACTTTGCCTTTCAGATCGGGGAGGGTGTCGGGGTGGAAAGTCATGTTTAAGACGAGTTTGTGATGCAAACGTTTGAGGTTGTTATACTACCTGTACTAAACGGGTGTTCCAGTGTCGTAGTGTCGAGCTCTGTGTTTCTCACAATGCGCAAAGATACCTCAGAACTCATGGGCTGCTACGACCTTTATATAGCTCTCATTGTACGGAGCAGCACAACGTCTGAGACGTTCATCTTGAGGAGTGACTCGACGTAATTCCGTTAATCCCGACAATAATCACGTCACATTCAATTTGGACGTATTGCGTAGAGGAGCAGTTGGAGAATTCGGGTGAGCCAGCTGCATGAAACGAGGGTCCACAATGTGAGCAGGCCGCATGACGCTAGGCCGGCTCCGGTCAGTCACTTTGCTAGTGACCAGTAGTTAATATACCGGTTCCTCCGTTTCCGAGTGTCAGACGCCCGTCATTGTGAGCAGGCTGCATATCCGCAACTCACAACACGCATCATCAAATTTTCAGCCTACGCTAGCATCATGGTTGGTACGTATCAGCCTGTCGCTTCAACGGCACCACCCATGCAACTCGTGTTGATGCCACAATTGGCCGAGGTACGTAGCCGTCGACGATTACCAAGACGGCATAACTTGCTCATCGCGTGCAGGCGATAAGCAGGGAAGACGACTGGACCGGGATCAAAGATGCCAGGGCTCGCAGACGAGCACAGACTAGACTCAACACGAGGGCTTACCGTACGTAAAGTCCAGTTACTTTCGCCTTTATCAGGGACTATGAATCCTTCGATCGAGGAACTGACAGTCTAAAAGGCCGGCGTAAAGCCGTAGAAAAGAGAGCTGAAGCCAGTGCTACAACCGGGACACAAACCAAATCAGAAGCGCTGGTGGAATGCTGGGACACTGAGCAGCAGTCCGTCTCCATCATCCCAGCGTCCCGTTTCAAGCAACTCTACGACGCGAAGAATCCCTTGCTGTCAATGAGATATAGAAAAGGGCACTCGAATATCATCTTCCCTCTCTGCCCCGATCACCTCATCACACTCCTCCAGTTCAACGTCCTCCGCGCCCTAGCAGTCAACAGAACTTTGATCTCGGGCATCCTCGTCACGCCGCTCGACTGTAGTGAGGAAGTGACTCACGTCATCTCCTACCCCGCCAAGCCCGGGCTGCTTCCTTCCACGCTCCTGCCAACTACCCTTCAACAAACGGTGCCGCACGGCGACTGGGTTGACATGTTCCCGTGTCCAGAGGGGCGAGACCGCCTAATTCGGGCCGCGGGTACTTTCGATGAGGATGAGCTGTGGGCCGACTGCATCGGTGGGCTATACGAGGGTTATCCCGACGACGAGATAGAGCGACGCGGATTCATTGCATGGTCGCCACCTTGGGATATCTCCGGGTGGGAGATGTCGGAAGGATTCTGGAGGAAATGGGGATGGATAGTTCGAGGGGTACCCGGGGCGTTGGAGGCGACGAACCGGTGGCGGGAAGAGAGAGGCGAGACGCGTTTGCTTGATAATGACGGCACATGATATGAGCTTTTGACGTTCGTGTTGACCATTACGATTGTCATCGAGGCATCTACGTCATCTGAACAAGTGGAGCTGCTTCGTTATTCCCTTTGAACGGCTCTCGAAACTCCGCTCGTCCTACACTCAACGGCTTGACCTCAATATGGTGCCTGCCCGTAATAGGCACTATGGCTGAGCCACTGGTTTTGTTTCAGAAGAGTTGACTAAGCTTGCCTTACGCACTAAGTTATTGGGCGATGTGTGAACTATCTCATCTAGTACGCTTTCAACTCGAAAAACTCAACGACAAAAGAGAAGAACCACCAGCACTAACCTCCAGAGAGTCGATATTTTGACTGATCCTTGAGCTGGCGCACTCGATCGCCGTGCCCCCTTTTTTATCAAGTCGTAATCAATCCACTCACATCGATCATGGAGCCTAGTGCCGGTAGTGTTGATATTTTCTCCCTCTTCGCGCATCTTTGCAACTCGTACGCGGTCCTCAAGCAGTCTCCCCAATTCTCCGCCAGCGTCTGGTTGTTCGTTATGCAGTACTGGCCTTGACAGTCCCGATCTTTCCTGTATATGTTCGCATAACCGAATACTGTACTTGCATTCTTCGGACAACAGTCGCTCCACATGTCCCAGTCTATGCCGGGAGATATTGCAGATAGCGGATTCTCATCTCGATCGTAATTAAAAGCCGCAGCGTGACAAATAATTTGCAGACCGTAGTCTTCAGGCACGCGACCACAAGCGGTAGATTGATACTGCCATGGCCTCTGGATCTATTGGATTCAGTCTATCAGCTGGCAGAACCTTGTTGCAGAGCTATATATGACTTACGGAGTCGGGGCCAGTGAGGTTCGATTTTAAAACGTGGGTCATTTTGTGTGACTGGTAGTAGAACACAAGATGTAAAAGTGGTAGCCCAGAAAACAGACTCTTTAACTTTATTTTCAAGAATGAACGGTTTTAGTCCAGTGGAGGCTAGATGTGACACGCTTTATCAAACCGTATATCTCCGACTGCAACCTTTGTGCATGAACAGTTGGCTGCACGCACATTAGACATAGGTCGCTTCTTACGAGAACATCGGCGACCAAACAACCAATTTGAATGGTAACTGTTGGTTCAGTCTAGCAATTAAAGACGCACTGACATTACCCCGCCAATTGCCAAGCAGGCAGAGAGCACGGCACGGCTCGGAGCGGGATGACAGCGATTCGTTCAAACTTGCCAGCCTGTCTGGGCACATTGACAGGCCTTGCTTTTTCCGGGCTCATCCAATGCGACCGTTTCGTTAGTATGCTGAGCATGATTTTGCCTATTTGCATAAATATACGAGGGTTCAGTTATGTTACTGGGCCCAGACAGCGGCGAGCCTGAGCCTAGGCTGAGCAAAAGCGGCGAGTACGCTAACCCGGCCTGCTCAACGTACACGCCCCCGACAAACGCACAACCATCATGCCCAATCACGACGGCGCAGCTGTTGGTCAACACGGCTGCAAGTCTCGCAGCACATATTATTCAAAATGTAATTACCCTGTGCGCTGGGCAAGCGAACATGCTTATAGCCTTTTTCCGATTGCGCCGTTGCTACAATGGCATTCTGAAGCTTGGGTAGATACTTAGGACGCATGGAGATGAAGAGTGAGTCAGGGTCATGTAGTTTCTTGATATATGCACTGAGAATCGAAATATGCGAAGGCGTCGCAATGTGGCCATTCCATGCGAGCATCATTATGCAACTCCTAAACAGTAATGGGTCGTCCAGTCATGGTAAAACTCCAACGAGCGCTAGCCTTTCCAAATAGATTTCAGTAATCCCTCGTCGTCCAACTCAGCCGCTCCTAGCTCAGCATGGCAGAGCAACGTCAACAACTGAGCTCACGGCCTCGGGCTCCCTCCTAGGCCTCTTGCCCTTTGATCTTCTTCGTCGCCTTCGCGGTGCCGATGTGGGTATTGTGCACCTGGGATCGCAATGTTAGCAAACTTGTCCCAACTGCGCTCTATATCTGACATCACCTACCTTTGTAGCGAATCTCAAGCTCGTCAACGTCTCCTTCAGATGCGTCTCCAGTGGCGACACCATCACAAACATCAGCGTCTTGCTGTTGCCTCCCAAGCTGTACTGCAGCAGGTGCGTGAGCTTGGAGTTCCGGTACGGAATGTGCCCGGATCCCCTGCCCAGTGCCTCGATGACGTCGCCGAGGCAGCTCAAGCTCTTGTTGATGTTTTGCGTCTCCTTCATCCGCTCGCCTTCTGCCTGCGAGTGCTTGAGCCGCTCCGAGCCGGCGAGATCGACGAGGTTCAGAGTGCCCTCGCAACGCTCCCCCGTCGCCGAGTTCTCACCCACCAGCTTGAGGATGAAGACGCTGTGAGAGCGCGATGACCGCTCGTTGGCCTTTGTTGCCGCAACCGACCGGTTGCTCTGGGCCTCCTGGAGCATCTTCTCCACGCTTGACGCCGAATTCAGCTGCACTGACTTGCAGTTCATGATGGCCGTCTGTTTGCGCGCCTCGTCGTGGCGAATCTCCAGCCTCTTGGCCTTGCCGTCGGAGTTGCGGTCATTTGGCGTTAGGAGATCGTGCAACTCTTCATTGTACACTTCGACAAAGGACCCCTCCATTGTGTACTCCCACGACTTCTCCTTGAGCTTGGTGATGGTGTCGTAGATCATGTGTGTCGCCCGAGGGATCATGCCATCGTCCGATGACATGGTGTACGTCTTTCCCGAACCTGTTTGGCCGTAGCAGAAAATGCACACGTTGTATCCGTCCAGCGCGCTTTGCACCAGCTGTGAGATTTCCCCAAAAACCTCCTCGTTTTGAGCGGCGGGCGTGAAGACGCGGTCGAACTCGAAGGGGTGGCTTTTCCTTGATACGGCCCCCAAGCTGCTCCTTTCCTCAGGGCCTGCCAGCACGATTTCGGCCGACGTCTTGTCATCCGGGAAAGATATCCTGGCCTCTTCGCCCTCGCCGTTGGCAATAGCTGGGCGTACTCTGCACATCACCCGGATGTTCCCCTTGAGCTCCTGGTACTTGTTGAAGAGCACGCGCCTCTCGGTCTCTTCCTTGATAAGCTTCTCTTTCGCCTCCTCCGCTGCCCGCAGCGCCTCCTGCAACCGCTTCTCCATGCTGGAAAAGGAATCCGACTGTGCCTTGCTGTCCGACTCGAGAAATTCAACGTGAGACTTGAGGGAGTTTATTCTGCCCTCGAGGGTGGTGTTGGCGGCGGAAAGCTCCGAAACGTTTGTCTGCAAGCTGCCTTTGAGTGATCGCTCACGCTCCAGCTCTGCCTTGAGTGATTCGACCGTTGACCCGATCTCCTGGACCTCGCGATCTTTGCGTTGCAGCGCCCGATCCATTTCCTGGTAATCGTTGCTCATCCTCGTTCTTATCTCCTGAGTTTCTCTCTCCCTTTTGTTCCGCTCATCTTCCAGCTCCTGTTGGTAGTGCCGTGTTAGAGCGTCCAACCGCTGCTGGTGTTCCTTGGTTTCCTGGTCCTTGAGTTGATCCAGCTCGCGACTCAAATCGTCCATGGCGGTTCGATGTTGTCGCGAGAGGTCATCCGCCGCCTCTCGATGGCGCCTTTCAATATCGTCGATAGTTCGCTGGTGGTCCCACTGCAGCTTTTCCATCTCGTGTCGCAATTGTCGCCCGTCCTCCTTGGCAGTATCCAGTTCCTCCTTCAACTTGTCATGACGCTCCTCCAGCTTCTTTCGGTAGTCCTCGAGCTCCGAGACTGCACATGTCCATCAGCGTCATGTGCCTTCTGCAGTAAAGTCTGAGATCACGTACCTCTTGTTTTTGCCATCTCAAAAGCATCCTCGTCCCCCTTCTTCTGAGTGAGCGTGGTGTTCACCATGTCCTTCAGCTCCTTGAACTGCGACTCAATCGTGTCGACTCGGCCGTCGACGTCCCAAGCTGTATACGCAGTAATGTTAGAATGCTTTGATAAAAACTTTTGCGGGGATGGTGATTTAAATGGGGAAAGCGAGGCTTTTATGGTAGATAGGGAGGTCTGGAACTTGTCGAGCTGCATCTTCAGCTGGCAATCGATTGGCGTCTGAGGAAGCACCATCAAGGACTTCCTCGAGGCCACCGGACGCGGTGTTTCTGTCGTCACGTCTTTCTCTTTGCCAGATCGAGTAAGGATAGTACTCGAGCACTGAGATGTGGCTTTTGGACTGGTTCGGGCGGCCACTTGACTTCCGAATACATGCGAACCATCGAGGTTGTTTTCGAGGCTTAGACGATTGAGCCGGAGAGCCGGAGAACTTTCTCTGGCGGGAGCATTTGATCGTGAAATCTTGAATATTCCAACTTTGGAGACTTGATAATGGGCGAGAGTTGATTTGCGTCCAAAGTGATCGGGACTGTGGGTCGTACCGCTGCTTGTTGATACATCTCCGTGATGCTCTTCCTCGCGATGCCCGTGGACGGTCCGAGGACGTGGTGCTTGGCTCTTTGACCTGGAGTGTGCAGGGCGATTATTGATTCTCGACACTGGCGTTTGATCGGCAACGGGGTTTCGGCCGGGCCCAAAGCTCTTAGCAAAGCTACTCGTGGACGACGTTGAGGTTGGCGCCGTGATGCGAGAGGGTTTCTTGAGCTGTGAAACGTACTGTAAGCCATGCGTGCATGTCGCTGGAGCTCTGTCCGAGGCGAAAGGAACACTTACCTGTGACATGGCTGCTATCGTTTGCCCGTTGATACCCGTTCGCGGAGGGTTGGCTGCCGCCATGGCTGGCTTTGCAGGGTATTCAACGGCTCGTTCGGAGAGGGGCTTTCGTTTGGCTTCCGGCAGGGCAGCTGGCGCTGGTGTCAGCACAAGGCACCATGCGCGGGATAAGAGAGGGCTTTGCTATGCATCTTACCCGGCTGGGGAATGTCGCGTTTGACGCCCTTCCAGCTGGGCGGCGCTGGGATGCCCGACTGGATGCGAGAGTTTTGCTGCGAGTCGCTCCATTCGGCGCAGACTGCAGCATTGACAGTCGGTTCCCGCAGTCGACTTTGCTTGAAGCTTCGCGTCGGCTGCGACATCTAGCCGAAGAGCAGCGTGTCAGTAATTGCTGTGCACGTCTTTCCGTATGACTTGCGGCAGCTGGATGCGCAGAACACCAGCCAGCGCATGCGGATGCGTACCTGATTCTCGGAAATATCCATGGTGACGAGGTCGCGCGCACGCCTCAGGCACGTAGGAATCAGAATCGGTAGGACAAGGAGCAGAGCTCCGTCAGAAGACGTCGATGCGCGAGGCGTGTTGGATGACGAAGCGCGGGACGCGAATGGTCGGGGTGGTTGGCGAGAGAGGTCCTGAGAGGATTGGAATAAAGTGTCGACGGACAATAAGGACTGGTAATGGCCGAGTGCTGGGCGCGCTAATTGGCACGCGATTCCTTGGGGATGCTGTCGAGCCCGTGGCGGTCGTGGGTCGCGAGCCATCTGGCGCAGTGGGCAGATGAGCCGTTGTTTATCCCGGGTTGCCCGGGGTAACCTTTGGTTTCGAGCGGATGGTGCCTGAGCAGCGCCGCTTTTAGTAGGAGCCCAGGCAAGCCAGGGTCCCCGGCTCCATACCTAGAGGAACCATCCTCACCACCATCATCTCGGCAAATTCCGAACTTACCGTTCCTCATGGCAGACCGTTCAAGGAAGACCACCCCAGTGAGACTTCCCTCTCCGGCGAAATTCAATTGGATGCGTCTGCCCCCCGAACTCCGTCTCATGATTCTAGAAGCTATCGGAGAGCAGACAAGTTCTGATCGGGCCCATGCCGCAGCCGTCTGCAAGGAATGGCAACACGTTATCGAGAAGCACATGTTTCACCAGCTGAGGCTAAAGTTGCCCGACCTGGATAATCTGGAACGACTCAGCATTAGACAGATAAATCTCGTTCACTAAATTGCGCTCGACATAGAGCTACCGACATACACATGCCGCTCTTGCAAAACGAGCGAGTCAGGCCATGAGATGGACCGTAACGACTCCATCATTAGCAAGGCAATTTCGAAGCTCTTTTATACTTTGAGCACATGGAAGCCGGCAAATGACTTGAAGTTGGAGCTGAATGCCTTTGCTCCCAGCGACTCGGAGCATTGGTTCAAAAACTATCATTTCGTCTCTGACCTCGAAAGGGGGCGAGGAAACGAGTGCGACTGGCATGACGAGGGCCATGGCTGGATCGACGGCCGACAGGTTGAGGCGCCTCCTCCAGCAGCGATACTTCGGCTCTTTCCACTATCCAATCCGGAATTCCCCAGGGGACTCCCACGGGTCAGCGCTGTTACATGCTTCATCATACGTCGACAGTTTCGCCGTTGGTTTTTTCCTTCAGTCCTTCAAATCATACTAAAGAGTCTTTGTTATTTGGAACAGCTGATGTACGAAACATGGCAGCCATGGACCAGCATCTGGGTAAGGCTGAAGGATTACCGTAAGTACTCAGTATTGATATCACATCGCCCCCGGCCTGTTAGCCACTGAAACCAGGTACTAGAATACGTACAATTGGTTCAAGGATGGCTTCCAAAGACCCTCAAGAGCGTAGTCATTTTTGAAGATTTCAACAAAGACCTCACTACGATACTACAAAACGCCCAAGGCTCCTTCACGATAAGTGCACCTCGCATCTCGGATGCTGAGGTCAGTGCAGCATTTGCCCGCAAAAGTCTCAACCTGCAGTGTCTCTCTGCCTCCTACATGGTCGACGCCGTGCACTTCTTCCAAGGTTGCATGCCAGACTCACTAGGTCAGCGCTCGGATGGAGAAACCTGGACTTGGCAGCATCTGCAGTCCTTGGCACTAACATCGCCATGTCTACGGCGCACCGACAGCCGCCGAGAGATTGATACTCTGCTAGGTCAAGCTGCAACCATTGCCTTGCAGATGCCTAAATTGCATACTCTGGTCCTCTGGAATGGCACGCATGAAAATGCCTGCGCGTTTACATACACCTGGGACTCGGCGCGAGGTGCACGTATCACTTGGCGCGGCACCTGGGAGCTGGACCTAAACCCGGACGTGGTGCAAATGTGGCAACCAGTGGCCTCGAAGTTCCATTCGTGCGCACTCCAGGTCATCAACAAGGCAGTGGACGGTGTCATGAGATCCCATGGCGATGCCATCCATCTTCTATCCTTGCCGTGTCAAGTGGTTACTCCCGAGTCCCTCTGGCAGATAAGACAGGAAGGGTCTGTGCAAGAGCGGCGACGACGCTAACCCAACCTACTCAAATTCCCTTCGGAGCCACGGCACTCGCACCAGCCACACTCGTCGCAGCCACACAGTTCCCAACTGTCCTAACTGTCCTCTCGTACGGAGCAAGCTCCCAAAAGATATTCACATGTCACTGATAGATGGGGCGATCGAAAATGACGTTCCCCTTCAGACTCCCCTAAACGCCAAACGGAGCTGCCTGACGACATCGAGTCCCACAGCGGTCGCATCCCGCGTCGCCACGCTCCCGCTCTACAATATTCGCCGACCTCGATCCGTCTCTGGCTCTATCCAGCGAGGGGGAAACGATCCCTTACCACACGCCGTCGATGCCTCGATAGTCCTCGCGAGACCAGACCAACTCCCGCCCTGGACCTCCGACCAAGCCTAAATCTGCCATTTGTACAGCACCACGACACACTTCCGGCCCTTCCGCCGCGATGGAAAAGTATAGCCAGTTCCGCGATAGAGGTACGAGCTCCCCACGAGGACCTCGCAGCGTCGCCTCGTCCGCGCTGCTTGTTCCATGACGGCACCCCTTGCGCTGACAGTCGTGCTTCGCTGTAGCCACGGGCATCGCGCCCTTCCTCCCGGTCTCGACGCCTCTATCCGCCGTCTCCAAGCTGACGCACGGCCTCATCTTCCTCTTCCGCCTCCCCATCTTCCTCACCTACGCATTCAGCTACTTCGTCTTCTTCCAATACTTGCCGCTGCCCGTCCTTGCCCGCAAGGCCGCCCTCTGGGGTATGATGGCCATCCCGGGCATCTGGTGGGTAGATCTACAACTCGACGGCGTCAAGCGCGGCACCCTGTCCGAGCAGCCTCGCGATCGCTTCCCCCACCCGGGATCCGTTATCGCCGCCAACTTCACCAGCCCCATCGACGCCGTGTACCTCGCCGCCATCTTCGATCCCGTCTTCACCGTTTCGTACCCCGGCACGCGCAAGTTGCAGCGCGTGGGCCTCTGGGGCGCCGTCATGAGAGCCCTGGGAGCAGTGCAGACCACTCCGCCCCCGAACGCCAAGCTGGTGGACATCAAGGATCTGCTGAAAGAGTATCCTGACCGAGTCATCGCCGTCTTCCCCGAGTGTGGCACCACCAACGGCAAAGCAATCCTGCCGTTCAGCCCGTCGCTGGTCCAATGCCCGCCCGATATCCACATGTTCCCCGTCAGCATCCGATACACCCCGTCGGACGTGACGACTCCAGTCCCCAGCCAGTGGCTCAAGTTTCTATGGAACCTGCTTTCACGCCCAACAACCTGCATCCGCGTGCGCGTTGCCGAGGGGCAAGTGAACACGGCAGCCGCGAAAACCAATGGCGCGTCGGCGACATACGGCGACAGCGAGCTGAAGCAAAGGAAAACAACGAGTGCCGACATCTCTAGCGACGAGCAACGAGTCTTGGATCGCATCGGCGAGGCTTTGGCGCGGCTGGGAAGAGTCAAGAGAGTAGGCTTGACGATGAAGGAAAAGGAAGCCTTTGTCGCAGCTCTGAGAGGGAAGAAGGCCTGAAACAATTATTGGTGAGAAGAGAGTGGAGAAATGAGCTGTAATCAAAGGAGTCTGCGGATTGAGGCCGGATGCTCTCCCTAATGTATAGCCCTCGTGCGAGCTGGGGTTGTTTTCAAGAACGGTTTGCGCTGCATTGAGAGGAGCATGGGATTTCCTCCTCAGCCCTTTGCTGAGGAGTGCCGTCTAGAGACTTTCGTTACAAGACGAGCCAGATATACTATACCTGCTACAATAGCCCGGCCAACCGGGGACTCTTAAAAACTGATACCAATTATTTGCTTGGCCTGCACTGAGGCAAGTCGCAAAGTTGAACAATGTTGACGATTACGCCTAGTAAAAAGTAAATTATCCACGCAGGTGACCATCCAACCCGGTGACCAAAGATCCCGCCCAGCGCCTTTTAAGCTACATAGACAACACACCGACGGCACCGTCCTTTATTGGATCGGCCCGTCCGTGACACAGCCCGAGCTGGCGTCGCTCACCAGGGTCGCGTACTTGCTCAGCGTGCCCTTGGTGTACCTCGGAGGCGGCGCCTTCCACGCCTTTCTCCTCTTGTCCATCTCCGCCTCGGAAATGTCCAGGTCAAGAACGCGCTTCTCGGCATCGATGGAGATCTGATCGCCGTCCTTGACGAGAGCAATGGGGCCGCCCACCATGGCCTCGGGGACAACGTGGCCGATGATGAAGCCGTGAGAGCCGCCAGAGAAGCGGCCGTCGGTGACCAGCGCCACGTCCTTGCCCAGGCCGGCGCCCATGATGGCGGAGGAAGGCTTGAGCATCTCAGGCATGCCAGGTCCGCCCTTGGGACCGTCGTAGCGGATGATGGCGACAGTCTTCTCGCCCTTCTTGATCTCACCCTTCTCCAAACTGGCGATGAAGTCGTCCTCGGCGTCGTAGACGCGGGCCTTGCCCGTGAAGCGCAGGCCCTCCTTGCCGGTGATCTTGCCGACGCAGCCGCCGGGAGCCAGCGATCCTCGGAGGATCTGGATGTGTCCGGTGGGCTTGATCGGGTTGCTGAGCGGCCGAATGATGTCCTGGCCTGTGGGGAAGTCGGGGAAGTCTTCCACGTTCTGCTTCATCGTCTTGCCCGTGACAGTGATGCCGGAGCCATCGAGGATGCCCTCCTTGAGAAGGAACTTGAGAAGGCTCGGGGTGCCGCCGATCTTGTGCATGTCCTCCATGACGTACTTGCCGGAGGGCTTCAGGTCTGCAAGCAACGGGATGCGATCAGAGACGCTCTGGAAGTCGTCAATGGTAAGCTTGATGCCCACGGAGTCGGCAATGGCAATCAGATGGAGCACGGCGTTGGTGCTGCCGCCGAGGATGGAGACGACAGTCATTGCATTCTCGAAAGCTTGGCGGGTCAGGATGTCGCGAGGTCGGATGTCCTCCTTGAGCAGGTTTCGCATGGCCGCGCCGACGCTCTCGCATTCGGCCCTCTTGCTGCCGTCCTCAGCAGGGTTGCTGCTGCTGCCGGGAAGGGTCAGGCCCATAGTCTCAATGGCCGAGGCCATGGTGTTGGCCGTGTACATGCCGCCGCATGCGCCGCTGCCGGGACAGGCGTGGCGGATGATGTCGAAGCGCTCCTCCTCGGTGATCTCGCCGGTGATGTACTGGCCGTAGGCCTGGAAGGCGGATACGATGTCGATGGGGTCGCCCTTCTTGGTGCAGCCGGGCTTGATGGTGCCGCCATAAACCATGATGCTGGGGCGGTTGACACGACCCATGGCGATGGCGACACCGGGCATGTTCTTGTCGCATCCCGGCAAGCTGATGTTTCCGTCATACCACTGGCCATTCATGACGGTTTCGATGCTGTCGGCGATAATCTCTCGGCTCTGCAGGGAGTATCGCATGCCCTTAGTACCCATGGAGATACCATCACTGACGCCGATGGTGTTGAATCTGTAGGGAACGAAGCCGGCCGCGGCGACGGAGTCGCGCACAATCTTGGACAGGTCCATGAGGTGCATGTTGCAGGGGTTTCCCTCGTACCAGACCGAGGAGATACCAATCTGGGCCTTGTTCATGTCCGTCTCAGAGAGGCCCGTGGCGTAGAGCATGGCCTGCGATGCGCCCTGAGACTTGGGCTGTGTGATGGTCGACGAGACCTTGTTGAGCTTTTCATCGGCCGGGCGGGACGCGGTCGAGGAGATGGAGCGTCTTAGGGGTTAAAGTTAGCTCTGGAAGATGCGATTGAAGCTGTACGGGGGGTCGCAGCCCGACTTACCCATCACTCCTCGCTGCGGTGAAGTTGGCCCTGGCCAGCGCACCCAACGCGCCAGGGCGCCGTCGCAGAGCGTTGGAGAGCATGATGCGCAGTGCGATCAGCTCAATGGAGGTTTGTTTTAAAGAAGAGTGGTCCAAGCCCTGGAATCGCCCGAGTGACGTCTAGCACCGGCGCCGAGTGCCCAATTGCAAGCTGCAGCAATGTTGGAGGAGCAGGACTAGAAGTTGGTCAAACCTGAGGTCAGCGGTGTCGGCAGGCTGACGTGATGGGTCTTTTTTCCGCAAGGGCACGTCCCTGTGATCTTCCCTGTGATCGGAGCTGGAGCTGGCGCCGACGGGGCTCCGCATAGGTAATTGGGCGCACTCCATTGGCCCGCTGCAGGGCCGCCAGCGATGAGCCGACGAGTGACTGCAGCATCGGCTGCATCGGGCAATGAACTGGATGCGCTGGGACGAGTGTTAGACGGACTTGGGCAAGGCCTGGACGCTGTAAAACAGCCGAACATACAATCTAGAGTGCCTGATCATGTTCATGGAGCTCTTCCATCATTTGAAAAAGCTATAGCCATCTTCTCAGGGTGTACGATCCGTTTCCGATGCCTCTGGTGGGCTGGTTAATCCTAATCCTTGACATCGTGCGCTTAGCGCCGACATCGGCCGCGGTGCGCATCCGAGAGCTGCAATAGTTGACGCTTTCCACGCGCGACAACATTTGTTGAATTATTTTACCTCGGCGCAGAGTCTATGCTTTCAATTTTTGAAGGTCAATTTGGCATCTATTCATCGCATGCCTGGTCCACGGGCCATCTGGGTCTGCCGCAGTTGTCCGCCAGCTTCGGGCGTGTCGCATCCAGCGGTTGCTCATAAGCTCTGTATGTTTTGCCCGGAGCGTCGCGAATGCGCGATAGTTTCGAACGGCCTGTGCTTCGCATGCCGCATCCAGGGCAGCAACTAATTTCTTCTCTTCTATTACCCCGCCCTACGACAAGCGGTTGTTGGAGGACCGGGCGAGTAGTAAGACTCGGCATAACAATGCGAGAGAAAGCAGGCCTAATTCGCAGCCAACCCGGCGCACCGCTCGAGACATTTAAGGGGCGATGATGAACTATGGCCGTTTACATGTTCAGCCTCCAGCGTCCTGCGCTTTCTCATTCCCCTTCATTGAGTTCCATTGGGCTCTCTGCCCAATGTGGTGCAGCAACGGCTCAGCCTGGTCAGGTCAGCCCGCCTGCGCCCTCTTTACCCTCCTCCTTGACCTCCTTCTCCGTCCTCTTGGTCAAGATCTCGTCAATGACACCAAGCTCCAAGGCCTCCGTCACGCTCAGGTACTTGTCCCGCTCCATCATGTCGTTGATCTCCTCGATGGTGTACTTGTCGTGGCCCTTGGCCTTGTTGAGATGGTGCCGCATGATGTGGTTGGACTGCTCCCGTATCCGCTGTATTTGGTTGGCATAGATCAAAATGTCCGACGCCTGGCCCCTCGTGCCTCCTAAAGGCTGGTGAATCATGATGGAGCTGTGTGGCAGGGCGCATCGCTTTCCTGCTTCTCCGCCGGCCAGCAGGATAGCGGCCATGCTGGCAGCACCGCCGACGCAGACGGTGGAGACAGGAGACTTGATATATGTCATCGTGTCGTATATCGCCATTCCTGCAACATCTGTGAGCCGCGCCGGGGACCGCGGGGAACAGACAGGACCAACCTGACGTGACCGAGCCACCGGGGGAATTGATGTACATCGTGATTGGCTTCTCGGGTGTGTCGGATTCGAGCCACAGCAGCTGCGCAACGATGGATGCGGACATGTAGTCGTTTATCTCGCCGTTCAGGCAGACAATTCGTTCCTGGGCACGTCAGCAGCCGTGGCATTGACCGTCGCGCGTCGCGGCGTCATACCTGCAGGAGCTTGGAGAAGATGTCCCCTTGCAGCAGTCAGCGGATGCGAAGCTATCAGAGAGCCTCTCAGGTCTTCTCACATGTTTTCCTGCCGGCAGCCTGCCCTACATTAGCATCTGTCTGTCCACGCGGCGCCAAGCCCATGCGGTCGGTGCCTCACCGAGGTCTCCTCAATGTAGGGCATCGGGATGTAGTCCATGGAAGGCGCGGACGTCGCCGAACTCGAGAATCCAAAGGATCGCGCATGTCTGCACGAGATCCCTCTCAGCGCCGGTAATAATCGCGGTCGAGGTGGCATTGTGCGCTCCTGTTGCCGGTGGTTGTTTGATGGACGTTGAAGCTACCATCGGGAGACGGCCGACGCGGTGGGGAAGCAAGGTACCTCGAGCTAGCTCCGACCGAGCTTTCTCCACCACCTACCGACTACGAGTCGTCGCTACGCTACGCCGATGCAAACAACGATCCTGCCCGCAGCAGACGACCGGTGATGGTTCCGCGCACGATCCTCCGACCGAGGCACTTGAGGGCCGCTGGCCTGGGCTTCCAAGCACAGCGATGGGCCTCGTACGACAGGTCGTCCCTGACAAAAGCGGCTCTCTTGGAGTCGGTCGAGGCTGGGCTTGGCAAAGACACTGCCGGCACCCAGCTTCGCATCGACGCGGAGTCAAGGACCGTATCGAGCGCCTCAGGCTCGCTGCCTATATCTCCTATTTTTGATCCTGAGTGGATAAAAGCGAGGCGGCGGCAGAAGAAAGATGACCCCAAGAAGTCAGCGGGCCGATTCAGGAAGAAGCTGGCAAACAATCCATTCGGTCCGTCGACTCTCCCGAAATGACTAGTCTCGCACGATCACTGACAATGTGTAGCGAAAGCGCTTGGCACGCAAATGCGCAGATGCCCGATCACAGCCACGACGTTGCCGCGATACTTCCTTCAAGACTTCGAGCTCGTACGGCACCCAGGTACTGAGGCGCTCTGGTGGGCACCGGGCCCAGCAGCGTTCGACTTTGTCCAGGACATAAAGTCGACGGCGAAGGATCACGGCCAGACTCTTGCACCGTCTGACAACACCACGGTGACGAGTTCGCGTTTGCCACTCCCCGAAGCTGAGCAAGTTGCCACGCCGAATCCAGGCGACGAGACGTCTGATACGACGCCCTCTCAGGACGGGTCTGGGGCTCAAGGTTCGCGATCCACGCGAAGACCTTCTAGAAGTCCCATTACGAGCTATACGCTATGCCGGCAGTCTGTCGTGGATAGCTTGGGTGGACCCAGCAAGAAGAACGCGGCGTTGCTCGTGGCTATCCGAACCGGCATGGCCGTCGCGCCAGATACCAGAAATACCGTCTGGCGCCAGGATATGGGGCAGGTTCTGTTGAGAATGCTACGTCGCCATGCAGTAGACGCACTCATCTCTCGGAGTTGCCGAGCGGCAGAAACGCAGAACAAGTTCATCCATCCATGCACAAACTGGGGGCAGGTCCAGGATGTCAAGCCAAGAGGGTGCGTGCTCTGGCTGCCGGGAACGCAGAAGGAAGCGACGCGTCAATACGCCACGCTGGACATCGAAGGAGCGCGATACGGGCAGAAGATGGTGGTGCACAACCTGCATTGGCTGCTTGGGGACGAAGAGGCCGAGAGGCTAAGGATCGCATCGCCGATGTTTCGCGATCACGACATCCTGGTGTTGAAGCAGTGGAACAGCGTCAGCATGATGAGGCTGCATCTGCTGCTCTGGCGGCTGCAGGGCTACCTGGCGCAACCAACGCGGTCGAACAGCTCCGTGCAGTGAACGCATGCCCGCAATCAGCCCACTGCACCCGGGATGCGACCCATCACGATGGTTGCTGTTGGCGGCGTCATGAGGGGTGCCTGCGTCGACATTCGGAGGTGAGCCAGGCCAGTCCGCCACCGGCAATGCACATGGCACATGGCTTACGCTGGCATCGCGACGAGGTGGCGAATTTCGGACATGAGGCTGCTAGGAACTAGCAATCTCTGCAGTCGTGGAAACGCGAGCTTCGCCTGCTCGTTCTGGGAGGTCGTCGCCAGCTGCAGTGGGCAGTCGTCAGGTCGGCTTTGTCGTGCGTTAGCGCAATAGCCCGAGTGCCGAGTTGAGCATGGTCCCGCGTCGCCTTTCGCGACTCCCGAGCCACTGCGCGCGCGCACATGGCGGCTTACACCGAGCGCGCATGCGGCTGGTACCGAGCGCGATTGGCCGCTTACGTGGACTGGCCATAGGCACGACGACATCTATCATAAGAACAGGCCTGGGTTGCACCATTCTGCTCAACTCGGACCCTCACTCTCACCCTCATCTCCATCCTCCAACCAACTCTTACCGCGGCGTCAGAGAGCCAGCGTAGTCGCATCCCTCGCCATCTTCACTCCAGAGGCCAGAATCCCGCCCGCAGCCATGCGCTACGACAATCCCGAGATCGTGCAGCCCGAGGACTGGGCACGTCCAGACTCCTTCTCGGGCTCCTCGACGCCCGTCTTTCTCATCCACGATGGCGGTGGCACGACGTTCGCCTACCACTGCCTTGACCCTCTGTACCGTTTCGTGTACGGTATTCGCAACCCTCACTTCCATTCCGACAGCATCTTCGCTGGCGGTCTTCCCGAGATGGGCCGTCTGTACGCCAAGTATATCATAAACGCCGTCTCGCAGGGTAACTTCCCCGCCAAGAAGAACTCCAACGGTAGCATTGATATTCTCCTCGGGGGCTGGAGCCTCGGCGGGCTGCTGAGCCTCGAAGTCGCCAAGGTGCTCGCTGACAACTGGCTGGTCCGTGTCGTCGGCATCCTCATGGTTGACAGCGTCTATCCGCGCGGGCACGAGAACTTTTCGGGCGCCATCGCTCCTTTAGACATCCCCGGCACCACCAAGAATCAGCTTCTCTCGCAGCGGTGCATGAACGAAGCGCGCCGCATGCTCGGCGACTGGGAGGTTCCCACCTGGGAGGGCCGGTTAGCCGGCAAGCGGCCCAAGACGGTGCTCCTCCGCGCCACGAACTTCATCCCCACCGCAGGCTACGGTGTCAGCGCGTTGGACGTGAACAGGGAGGACGACATCCTCGGCTGGGGCCACCACGACGAGAACATGTTTGACGCGGTCGTTGACGTCGCCGGCCACCACTTTGATCTCTTTGCACAAGATAGAATCTTCGCCACGACGGCGGCCATGCGGATCGGCTTTGATCACCTCGAAGACGAAGCCTTCCGGTACCGGGGACAGCGCAGAAAGAGCCTCCTGCGCAGGTGAGACCCGTTGGCTGGTTGCCTTTTCTCCTTTCACGTATTATATTTCAGGCCAGCGCTTCAGAAGGCGGCTGCAGCTCCGGAAGTGCTTGGGGCCCTTCTGGTCTAGACTTGTTTTCTTACGGTCCACTTAGACAAAAATAGACAAAGATAGATATCCTGACATCTCCTCATCCGTGTGTCTTGTGTGTGTGCCGGGATATGCTCATCGACCTAGTCACGTTTTGGTGTTGCGGTCGGGACCTTAATTTATTCTTTTCACTTCACTTCGCTCTTTTCATCCTCCAGCTCCCTCGGTGCTGCCATCTCTCTCCACTCTCCCTCACTCCAATGTTTACGTTCATCTCTATCCCTCTCCAACAGTTCTCTCTCGGACCTCTACCCCATAGCACTCCTCACCCACAGCCCCATCATAGCTCCTCTGTTTTCTAGCCACCCCTGCTGCTGTTCTTGACCGCAAATTTTCCTTGATGTTGCCTTATTCTTAGTGGGACAACGTACGGTTCCATCCCGTGCTATCGCCAATGTAATCGTAGTTTGGAAAGCGCTGTTACACCCACCGGGAATAGTGGCATCTGCATCGGGTTAAGGCGCCCTTGCCGCTATTAGGCGGACCCCCTTGGCCGTGCCCTTCTATCCCTCGGTGCCGTATAAATAAACCTACCTCTTTTCACAAGACACGGAGAACGAGCGCCTATATCAAGTTGAATCGTGCGAAGGGTGCAAGCATGGACACTGTAGCATGGTGTTTCTATAGTCTGCTCAACTTCCTAGAGCAAAATCGAAAAGAAGGCCACTGGGCGTAATATGCAATCGTTGCCCGGTTGTGATAGACATCTACCGTTCACGTAGTCTGATGAGTCACATTCAATGGTGCTGGGTTTGTCTGCGTCGAAATGCCGCAGTATGACACTCAAAGTCATACCGATCGCCAGAAGCATTTCAAGACAAGACAATTTTCCTGATTGCTGGTGGAGTCTCTTGCCTCGACATTGCAAGGGAGAGCGTCGGTGTCGCTAAAACGATATACCAGAGCAACGCGCCAAGGGCCTATCGATATTCCACTTTCCATAGTCCCATCCGAGGTTGAAAGAGTCGAGAAAATCGACCGTCTCATAGCCAGCAACGACCAATCTGGGACCGTAGCGGTGGTGCTCATTGATGGACGAGTGATTGCTGGCATCGATGTGGTGGTCCTCGGAACCGGATGCATCACATCGTATCCCTTTCTCGGCCCCATTCAGGACAACAGCATGCCTGCGGAGGAAGCCGATGAGACCATCATTGTGAACAGCTGACGGGTACACTACGCATAACTTGTATCTCGACATCTTCTACATTCCTGACTCCACACTCAGCTTCGTTGGTGTACCTTATCACGCTTCATCCTTCTCCTTGTTCGACTTCCAAGGTCAAATCATCTCTCGCGTTCTCTCTGGCAAGGCTGAGTTGCCTCCACTCGAGACTGTTCAACGCGAATATCGGAAGCGCAAAGCAGACTGCGCAGCGGCGGGTCAAAGACTGATGTGCACAGCCTTGCAGGGCGTGACCTGACGTACATGATGGATAATTTGCGATAGATGAATACCGAAGCAGAGCGACTGGGTCACGAACCGACGCCGGCCATCAACGAGGACTTCAAAAGGAATTATCATGAGTTCCTCAAGAAGATCCGAGAAATTGGCCTTGTTCCTACGGCTGAAGCTCAGTCCAGCGACCAGCATCATGATCTGCCCAAAGTTGAGGAATTGCTCTACGACAAAAGCCCTGGCGGCGGCACCATCTACACTACAGAGGCATCAACTACACAAGGAAGTACCAGAAGCTGTTGGGCGCGCACCCGGACTTTTTGGTGCTGCGCGAGCGGCGCCCCGGGGTATGCGACGTTTGAAGCAGCGTTGGTAGGACGGGCGAGGTTGATGGTGTATCAAAGGCCGACGGGCTACAGTCAATCCCAAGTCGGCTTTGCAACCTCGTCGACACAAGCCTAACTGCAGTCACCTGACAGTCTTCAAGATTGTAGCCAGTATTACAGTAAAGAAACAAACCTGCTGTCTGCTTTTGCTGCCTCGCCCCTCATGCTGGCGCTCTTGAAAAGGCCATATTGAATAGACAGTTGATGTGTTTTGCAAGGGTTCCTTGCCGGAAGCTGGCCGCTGTCACGTGCAGTGACGTGCGGTGACGCCGTACAGCTGTTGCGCGGCGCGCGATGCATAGCGACCTCGGAGCGAGGTTTGGCGGGGCAAACTTTGTGTGCGTCATTGCAGGCAAACGCTTGGTGAAAAGCGGCTTCTGATTGGCTTAATGGGCGGTTTGAGAGCCTCCACCCTCGCTCGACTGCCCCGCGCACCGAATTTAGGCGGGACCTTGACTCACTGAAGGGGGAGCCCTCTTCCGCCGTGGAAACAATTTGGCGCCGGGAACTTCAAACCCTCGTCCTCCTCACCTCCATCCAACATTTTGCGACTATTATCCTACACGCGACGTCGAACACGAGCCTGCGAGCACCCAATCCTGCACCATGTGCGGTACTGAGAACGCATCAGCTGGGGTCGCCCCGCACCCGGTCCAGGATGCCAACCCGGCGACGTCGGTCTACAGCCAGGTCCAGGACTACCTGAGCAACACCGGCAGATACAAGTGAGTACGTTCTACCATTGTTCAAGTATTCGATCTAACGAATTACAGAATCATTGAGAGCACGCTTCGCGAGGGCGAGCAGTTTTCAAATGCGTTCTTTACGAGAGAGCACAAGGTCAAAATCGCAACCATGCTCAGCGACTTCGGCGTTGACTACATCGAGCTCACAAGTCCGGTCAGCTCACAAGGCTCATACGACGACTGCAAGCATATTTGCTCGCTCGGCCTCAAGGTCGGTACCTACTGCTGACACTGATCCTTGATATCATTGCTAACATCTGGGGACAGGCCAAGATCCTCACACACGTCCGCTGCAACATGGAAGATGCCAAGAAGGCCATCGAGTGTGGTGTCGACGGCGTCGATCTCGTCATCGGAACCTCGAGCTTTCTGCGCGAGTACAGCCACGGAAAGAGCATGGAGATGATCCAGAAGACAGCAATTGAAGTTATTGAATACGTCAAGTCGTGAGTCGCCTTTTACGTGGCCTGTGGGCGAACAGGATATTGACAGCCGCAACAGTCAGGGAGTTGAAGTGCGCTTCTCGTCCGAAGATTCGTTCCGATCCGATCTCGTCGACATCCTTACCCTCTACAAGGCCGTGTAAGTTAGACGGCGCCTGCAGCATAGCGATGTATGCTGACTCCCTTAAAGAGACAAGGCAGGCGTGAACCGCGTTGGTATTGCCGATACTGTGGGAGGGGCTACCCCACGAATGGTCTACGATCTCGTCCGAACGCTCCGAGGTCAGTAAATGCAAACCGAGAAACAGACCTCAGAGACAGGAGTGCTAACAGTGTTCAGGCGTGGTGGGATGTGACATCGGCATGTCGCCTCTCTTTCTCACACACACGCCCCTTCGCTAATACGTCTATAGAGACACATTTCCACGACGACACTGGCTGTGCAGTCGCGTAAGACAGCCCCTTCCACACGATGGGGGAATGGTTCCCGGCTTATATGCTCTTCAGGAACGCCATCACCGCCCTCGAGGGAGGCGCCACGCATGTTGACACCAGTGTTCTTGGTATCGGTGAACGTGAGTCTGTCAATTCCGAGCTGGACGACTGTCACACTGACTTGAGACTTCACAGGAAACGGCATCACCCCACTGTAAGTGTCGCGAAAACAACAGAGACCGCTGGAGATGACTAACAACCTTCTTCAAGTGGTGCATTCATGGCTCGCATGGTCGTCACTGCACCAGAGTTTACAAAGAGTTCCTATAAACTTCCCAAGCTCAAGGAAATTGAGGAATATGTTGCGAGTGTTGTCGAGGTCAACATCCCTTTCAACAACCCCATAACTGGCTTCTGCGTACGTTCCTCCAAATCCAGCTTTCGTCTGCACCGGCTAACCGCTCGCAGGCTTTCACGCACAAAGCTGGCATTCACGCCAAGGGTAGGGACAGAGCAGCCGTCCAACTTCCTTTTCAGTCCAGAACTGACCTTTCACAGCTATTCTGGCGAACCCCTCTACTTACGAGGCAAGTCTTGTCTTTCTTTAGGCACTGATGGTGGAGTTGCTAACAGGTGACAGATTATCGACCCTGCGCTGTTCGGACGTACGATTTGTGCCCTTCTCCCCCCAAAGGCTCGAATCAAAGGCAGCTAACGTTGTAGTGACTCGTTACGTCTCCATTACCTCAAGAATTACGGGATGGAATGCGGTAAAGGGCAGAATGTTGGTTTCCCTCACTTTCCCAATCCGAAGTCATGCCTCAATCGGTGGCGATGATGCCTCGGCATTGGTGAGCCGGGTTACTCTGTGTGTCCAATACGACTAACTCTTCTTAGTGCTCAATTGGGCCTGGACGGACCCGGCGGCTTCGAAAATGATGACCAAATCAAGGAAGTGTACGTTCATGAACTCGAGGATGAAGCTGAAGGCATTGGATGAAGTTGACTCTGACATATCTGCAATAGGACCGCCAAGATCAAGCAACTGGCCGATAGTGAGCAACCACGCCTCCCTGTCCAACCTTTACATATTTCCAGAGTTGAGAAGCTAACGGGGGTCTTCTTTTCGTTCGTCCGCTTGCCATCGACGACGCAGACTCGATCATCCACGCATACCACCTCGGTCTTCAGGGTCAGGGTAAGCAGCAGAGCAATGATGAGCAGAAGGAGGTTACCGCTTGAGTTGGATGACAGCAGGCGAGAGTTTGGAAAGACGAAATGTAGACCAGGATATGTAGGAGTTGTAGGGGTCAGCATTACCAACAAAAAGCAATGGTTTTCGTTTTTTCCCAAACCGTGGGTCGGCATTGAAGGCGTGAAATAAGTTGCGCCAGTCCGTATGACCCAGATTTAGTAGAAAAGGCGGGATTCCATCATTCCTATTGTTTTTGCAGTGCTGTTGGTCGACCTCGTCACGGTACTGTACCTGGCGGGGTCGTGCCCGCCCCTCACTGTCGAGACCACTAAAAGCGGCGGCGCGTCCCGCCCGATTCGGTGGGCGCAATAGCGCTTTCTATCATTAACCTGTATTCAGAGGTTCATTGCCGCCTAACACATGAACACGCCCCTGACGTAGCAGTGGGCAGCTGCTACAGGGTCTGACACAAGAACGGGTTTAAACTCGTTTCAACACTGTTTGGGGGATTTTAATACTAAAAGTTTCAAGTTAGCTACTCAAAAACCTTTCCGTCGGCTCAGTTTTTCCCTAATACAGCATAGCAAGCCTCACTTCACGTTTAGTGAAGTGCACTCGTACTTTCTATTCTGTACGTATTACAGCCCAAACCACTTCATAAAACGGGAATTCACCGCACGCTCGTAAGAGGAGCTAATGGTCTGGCTCCTGATCCTTCGGCTGGAAATTAATCTGTTCCATGCACTCCGCGCACCACGCTCGATGAATAACCCATAAATCCGGATGGCCAAGCACAGATATCTACAGATAAGAAGACAGCATGGGGGCATTTTATTTCAAACATATCATAGGCCCTGGCTTTTACACTAACATAGACCTCCGGTTTATCTCTTGGGAATAAAGCCGTCTTCATAGGCCGTTCGCGCAGGTCTCCCTGCATATTTATCATAATATTCTTCTCGCCGCAAAGCCCTTGTCAATGCAAATAGTGACACCCAAGACATCCTTTTTGTCGAATGTCAAGCAGCAGCGGAAGGGTCCAGGAGGAATGCCCGGGGAATTTGTTCAATGCAGGGGCGAAATTCGTATTTTAAAATGCGGTCGTGCCGTTTGGGGTATCACGTCACTCCATGTATCTACCAGAACTATAATATGTCAGGCAGAGCCTACTGCTTGACCTCAAATTCATTTTTCCTCATACCCCTGCATTGCAGATATCTGCGCCCGCAACTCCGCTTGTTCCTTTTCAATCCTGTCTAGATCCATAATTCGTTGTTTACGGGACTCCAGTTCGGTGTATTGGCTTTGTAGCTCGGATAACGTATATTTGTTCGTTTGAGGTGCCTTTTGTGCGCCTGAACCTTCGCGTTCAGAGGATCTTATTGACTCAACGCCGTCAATGGTGGGTGTATTGGGCTCGTTCGCACCGGAAGCGGATATTGGCAAATCTTGCGGCTTTCCTGCGTTTTGCGAAGGCTGGATAGTGTTCGTTTCCTGTTGAGACGGAAAAGTGGCGCTGAATACTTGAGGCTGTCCGCTGTGCAGTTCGTATTGTCTCTCATGTGGCAGTCGCTCCTCATTGGGAGAAGCCTCACCCCTAGGTGACTTTAACGTAGTTTTCTCATGAAGACCTGCTAGTTGCCTTGGGTCCTCCCTATCTGGGCGTAGAGGAATAGGTAAGATGGAGGACTCGCCAGAGAGCTCTGCAACTGTTGTGGTTCCCTCCAGTTCGTGCTTTGCGGTAGTGTCGGCCGGCAACTCGCTGTGCCGAGGCTCCTTCTTAGGTGTCAGAGGCGGATGGGTAGCCTTTTGTCCGTTTTCCGTTGCAAGACCACTGCTTGCAGTATTTCGATTCTTCTTCCACCAGAAGATTACGGCAGCGATGCCGAGCAAAAAGGCAGCAACAGCGCCGACTACAATCCCGGCAATTGCCCCCGGGCCTAAACTGTGTGCTTCCTGGTTGGATGAGCTCGTCGTTGTCGCTGTTGATGTCTCCGAAATTGACGTTGTCGATGAAGACGTTTCCGAAATTGACGTCAATAAAGACGTCTTCGAAATTGACGCAGTCGATACAGTTGTGACTAAAGCGTCAAATCAGCGGACGCAACGCTGATATACTCCCTAATAGGACACTTACACGAGGAACGACTTGTAGAAGGTTGAGAGGTGTCCTCAGGCTGCGTCGAGGTTGACGAGGGAGAATCGGTGACAGTTGAGCTTGAACCTTGAAAGGAGAACTGAAGGCTGTAGGTACTTAGTCCAGAAGAGTTGTCTGTAATCTTAAAATTATATGTGCCCGAAGGTAGGTTGTCAGCTGGTGTGAATGTGAATGATCCACCAGTAGCAGAGCCTGTACGAGTTAATGAAGGCACAGAGATAAGTTGGTTTCAGATGGCGACATCGTTTAGCATTGTCATCTAAATAGACGGGGATATGCGTACTAGTGAGAGTCTTGACAGGCTTAAGGTTGATGCTGGTGCCCGTTTGAATTATGATGGTGCAGCCATTATCGCAGCCGGAAAAATTTAGAGTGAAAGGCTCGCCCACTTGGACATCGAATTTGGAGTTAAAAATTTTTGGCTGGTCTGCGGCAGCCATAGGAGCCACAATAGCCATGGCCGACACGGCAATGGTGAGATACCTCATGCTAACGACGTTATGGCGCTAGATGAGGCATGCATTGACCCTAATAGACCGTGCTTAGTACCTAGACATGGTGAGAAACATTGCTGGCCGCTCACCTCTCACCTACCCAGCCGTGCACTTCGCCGCTGACCCGCAAGCCTCGCAAATCGTAGCAGGGCAACACTTCGCGCGACAGTATTACGGGCCTCGATCAATGAATAGACCAATATGCCAATAGATGGTGTCTCAAAGGCTGAACGGATAGACGGAAACCCTAGATGATGAGAGGCCCGCGCAATGTCTGGACAGAGTCGTCGACGAGGCGAGGATCATGTTGTTGGTAGCGTTCCAGGGGCGCCCTCCACCATCAGCGGAGTGGCGGACACTTATTAACGCGACCCGACCCGCGTCGCTAACCCAACTTCAATCTCTAATTTCCATTGTTAGTTTGTACCCCGAGCACTGCACAGCCGTTCACACGGGCCCAGGGGCCAGAAAGTGCCCCTCTCCCCCCCGGCCTGCCCGCCCTCCCGCAGCCAAGCCGCACCACTGAATTTTAGTGCAATGGTGCCACCGGCGCACATACGCGCCAAACCCATTTAGTCGACCTTCCTTTTACGGATACATCAACCTCGGTTGCGTATAAGCTGCATGCATAAATATGCCTGCACGCGTTCAAATAACGCGCCTCCAAGGCTACATATATATCACGGCTTATCCGTTGATCCGTGCCGTGTCTCATTTAACTAGCCGTCTCGGTCCCTCTACATCATCGAACGTCTCCTTGTGCGCTGTCCTGCATAGGGAAATAGTACTTCATAATATCTATGTTTGTACGGAGTAGAAGCTTTATAATTAAGAAGACTGTTGAGTCTTCTCTATGCATGTACCTGGTAAGATCTACGGGATAAGTGTAGTGATTTGGACGGGGTGGAGGGGGCTAAGGGAAACTGCGCACTACATACTTCTACGTTGTTACAGTTCAAGGTAACTTGGAAGCTATGCAGGCAACGTGTAGTTTAAAGCGGCGACAGCTCCGGACCATGAATATTCCAAGGAAGAAGATTCTTGGATTCGGGCTTCAGAATTCATATTCGACTGTTGTTCGACTATTAACATTAGCTACCGCGACGCCACTTGATACCAGGATGTTTGTCGCGGCCCGCCCCTTAGCATGTCACATCAATACTTCCATGTACGGGGCGCTTTACCGGCTAGCTTTAATTATAGTCGTGCGACTAGACAGAGAGCTAAACCTTACAAGTGGTGGGGCAAAGCAGCCGCGTAGAAGGACCGAGGCGGCGAGGAACTGCGCCATTCAATCCGTCGCCAGGCCGACTTGGGTCATCCAACGTGGAGGCCCAGATGGCCACATGATCACAACGGCTCTGAGCGGATTCGACGATTCCTTCGTTGTTCTCGCGGATTTGCCAGGCTTTTACGGTGGTCAGTTCGGCCAAGCTTCGCCGGCAGGCCGTTTCTGCTGCGGCGGTCATCCGATGCGCGACTCTGTCGTAGGACGTGTGCGAAGTAGGTACGGAGTGCACGTTCACCGCTCATTGTGCGAGGTTCCGTCTTCATCGCCACCTTCACCCGGCGTCAGTTAGACGGAGCTATTCAAAGCATGCGCCAGTGGCAAATGACGGCTCCATATAACTGGACCCTGACCCAGTCGACCGGACCGCCCGTGCTCGGTACGTTGCGTGGTCGTGCGCGAGAGAATCCAGCAAGGCGCACGGCTACCATTCGTCAACGGACTGCTGAGACTCGTGAGCAAGTTTATTCACGAGGCGGCGAACTCTTTGGGCTCAAATACTTGAGTTGCTTTGCTCCGCGTCGACAGAGATAGCAATGAGAAAAAGGGCCGCCAGGTCCAGACCTCCATAGAACGGATCAGGTTCTCCATTATGAAAGAGTCAGCCAATAATGAATTAGTAATACACTAATATCTTAAATGTACGAGTAAAGGCATGCCCGGCGTTGAGGCGCTGCAATCTATCGAGAGATGGCATTTGTGTGGATATCGCCAACAAACATAATTGCTGACTATGTGGTTCTGTTCTGGAACACCTCAAGGAACCTTGAAGGACCCACACGCCTTACGCCAAGGGATAAGCTTATTGCACGGACCCTCTGGCTATACTTGCTTGGATATGCTCTGGTCAGCCTGGACGCCGAGCCTCCAGCGTTCACTTCAATCAGTCTGTACAGAGTCCATTCGGGCTGTTCTTGTTATCTGTACCTGCAGTGACCCGACGGGATGCAATGGTATTATGTGATCGGACTTGGCGTGCTGAGCCAACGACTCGCTCACCTACGACTACGTGCCTGTAATATGATTATCGGAATTGCGACTCTATACGTGAAGAGACTCTGTGACCGGGAATGGCATATTGAATTAAAGGGAGATGGAAGTATATAAAGCACAGTCCTCGCGTCGCCAGCACCAGACAATCATCAACCTGAAGAGGGCCCGCCATCGCCCATCGTACAAAGTACACCGGAAACCCCCGATCAACGGCAGCGCAAACATGCAGCTTTACCTTTGCGCGGCGCTCTTTGCGCTCCGCGCAGCTGCGGCTCCCAGTGAGTTAGGGTCTGTTCTGCCGAGCGGCGTCGTGACCGTCGGCGGCGTGCAACTTGACACCGACTTCATCACGGAGCCCATTTTCGAGATACTCAACTTCACCGATGCGCTGCTCGACCAGACTCCGCTGGCCGCGCGACAGGCACCCGTCCAGTACGCGACCATGGCCGCACAGGCGGTTGCCTCGCTTTTGGTGCCGGGTGGCGCGAAGCCAGGCGTTTTTTACCGCGGCGACAATCGCGATCCTGAGACGGTATTCAGAGAGGGATTCGCGCCGCAGGGCACCAACAAGGAGCTGATGAATCACCTCAACTTCCGGGGGAACTCGGGGCTCGTCGCGCTCAGTCGGTCGCCAAAGGCGGCCGCGAAGTATGCCTTTGGGCGGACTGGCGCCAGGACGCCCAAGGGGTACGTCTACGCCGTGGCACCAGTGGACGTCGCGGACGGGTACTGGGTCCCTGGCCTCTTCCCCAAAGATCGTGCGGTTCGGCACAACAAAGAGTTTGCAACGACCGACGCCGTCCCCGGGAGCAGCATCTCGCATGCGTACGAGCTAGCAGAAGGCATGCCATGGCGGCACAGGGGAAGGAAACACATCAACTCTGGCTACAAGCTAGCGAGCGCTCCGAAATGCCGCATGACGAAGCGCGCGGAAGCGGATACTTGCGACCCGGTGCACAGTGTCAGTGATGTCCCCGGTAAGTTTGTCCAGCAATCAAAGGCAAACCCTGTCGACTGACAGCAAGCATTTCAGGCGGCCCAGAGATCGGGAGCGTGGACAAGTCGTTCCGAGCCAGCCACCTGCTCGGCGAGGGCGGCGTCTTCGGGTCTCTCGTCCCCCACATGCAGGACGTACTGGAGCTGCTGAAGACGTGGGACAGCCCGATCGGGCGCGCGGTCAACTGGTTCGACGAAACCGCGACCTGGCTGACGGGGCAAGTTGGCAGTGTGCCTGAGCTCAGCGGCGACGACGCCGTGCTCAAGCTGCGCTTCGTCTGCTGGATGCGCGGGCTTGGCGCGCCGCGATCTTCCACGGACGACGTCGACCCTGCGTGCAACAGGCTGTATGGGGGGGATCATTATACGCAAAATACGCTTCACCAGAGGAGGCTCAGCGGCGTCAACACCGTGCTCGGGGCCTGCGAAACGCTGGAAAGCCTAACTACGGTGCTGCCCAGTGAGGAGTTGAGGATCGAGCTGTTGGACCGCTGCTTTCGGTTGCGTGAGCTCGTGAATGAGCTGGAGAGTCTCCAGCTGTAGGTTGCGCCTCGCGAATCACGGTCAGCGAAGACACTGAGGCCCGCCTCGGGGGGCGTCGACCGGTGCTGGAACAGCAGCACCGGCGATGCAGGGTTGGAGGGGGAGTTTGGGAGTGGTGAGGCTGGGACGGGGTTGGAAAGGGGGCTGTGGTTTCTTATGCAAGTAGAATTCGAAATGGGAACTTGCATCGCCTCGATTGACGCCCCTGCTGTCCGTACTTTAGAAACAAATCATGAATTTAGGTGATAAAGTGAAGAAAAAAAGAATCCTTAGCGCAAAAAAAGCATATATTTAGGTAGTAGATTATATGCATGTGTCTTAGAGGCATCGATGAAGCGAAATTGGGGGTTACTTTAGATCTACACGACAACGGGCTGCCTCATCAGCTTTAAGATAGACGAATCAGGTCTAGAACTTTGCTAAGCGCTTCATTTACCTGTAAATAGTGAAAATTGCATATAAATAATGTGGCGGAAATCAATTAACCGAGTATAGAACTCAAGAACGAATTGATTATATAGGTTATAGCTATTTTCGTTTAAGTTTCTACAATCGCCTTATACCTAGCTATTATCTCAACCTCACCGTTATACCTTATAAGCTAATAGAGACTCCCCTATCAACGATCAATATCGCTCTAGTAGTATAGCTAGAAAGAGACTTACTAAGAAGAGAGCTATATTCGCAACCTCTTTAACTGTTCCGGTACGGCTAAGTGGAACTGACTCTACTTGGGGCAAAGTGGACCCGAAGCCGGCGATATCTAAAATAGGCAAGTATCCGTCTACTCGTAGCAAGACGCTCTGCGCCGTAGTCACAAAAAAGATGCTCAGGTAGCATTCCAGGCTAGAAACTAGGCGACAAAGGGCTTGTTACATTGCTCATTTCGTTACGGCTGGTTGCTTCCTTTCTCTTAATTTTCCTTCAACGTGATTGCTCGAATCGTTCGATCAGCGGTAGTGTTCAAACAGCATCTCACAGCCAAATTGATCACATTCCTCTAGCATTCATTTATGCTCCGTCAACTGCGTCAAGGCTACCTTCTAGCATAGAGATGACATACACATCAGATCTCGCACAGCTCTTTTAATGTCATGAGCTCAACTCTTCGCTCTGAAAGTCCATGATCAAAAATTGCCGTCTGTTGTGAAATCGGATTGCGTAAAGGTCGGGCCTTGGGATGAAGGAGTCCAGTCTTTGTTGAAGTTGGCCACTAACCTAGGCTCTTCATGTCCCAAGTACACTTTCATTGTCCCGCCTTCCTGGTTAGTTGTCCATTCAAAGTAAGACCGGCCCCTGACTGGAATGTAAGTTGTAGGGTCGCCATACTCCGCGGTCGGCTGTCCCGCTTCGTAGTAAATGTAGCGTAAATTACCGGCTCGGACACCCATATCCGCGAAAAAATCCTTAAGAACCCTGATGCCTTCGATGGCATAATTGTCTTTAACACTACCCGTGATGATGACGTACACATCATCGCAAGTCGTTCCGCTAAGGTCGAAATTCATCTGTTCGAGTTTGTTTATGATTATTTCACCTGTTGATTCTCCACTTTTCAGTGTGTATCTTCCTCTTCCGTCGAGCTGGCTGAAATGGCCAATGGTGATGGCTCCTTTGCCCACAATGACAACGATAGTGCAGCCGTAGTATTCGGCTGTAGCAAATTCAGCGTTCGATTCCATGTCCAATTGATATTTTGTGCACTGGTCCTGCTTGACGAAATAGTTCTTGACATTATCACGCACATACTTCCAGCGCTCATTGAGGTAGCCAGGATTTCGCTTGAAGAGCGCGTGACGGCTTTGCGGCGCCCGTATGACACTTCGAAGCAAGGGTCATTATTTATCGTATGACTTGGCACGCTGTAGAATCATTGTACTCACTCCAATTGCGAAGGCTTTACTTCAAGGGGCTTCAGAACTTGTACGTCTCGAGCATTTATTTCTCCGATTCTCGGCCTATGAGTGGACTTTGCAAGCATTCCGATCGATTCGTCGCACACAGCGGACAATACGCTAATAGTCTGCGTGGTGAGGGCTGTTACTGTGGAGGTTTGCCATACTGTCGATGGTAATGCTCCGGATGTCGAGATCCGATATGGGGGCGGGCCAGCAACAGCACAAGAACTATTCGTCTTTAGGGTGGTGGAAATGCATTTTCCCTCGCCGCCTTGAGGCCGCACAAAGATTCCATATCCATTATCATTGCCGGGACAGGCGTAGAATTGGGAAGAGCTGTTGTATAAGAGGCTGAAGGAAGGGTCGATGGCAAATTGTTGCAGCGGTGACTTGCCAGACTGGCACTGGATCCCGTTGCCATCTATGGTGAAGCTCAGCAAGGCTATTTCATGACTGCGTGAAAGAGGGAACTGACCTGCCCCAGAACAGGAGAATCCATAGGAGTCAGTGATGCTGTTGTGCCCGTCGATGAGGAACACAGCTGGTGGCTGAGGTCCATTAAGCCACAGTGCTCCATCTCCTAGCTGGCCAACTGGTCGAGAGAAGTGACTATCCGTAGCTGATAGAGTGAAAGCGCAACTTTGGGAAGGAGGGTGGCCATCGTCACGGCGACGAGTGCCGTTGGCTAGACTCGCGTCGACAAGCAAGGCTAGCGCCACGCAAGCGATACGAACAAGAAGTTTCATTGCAAGAAGGATTCTAAAGTTTGTGATTTAGTTTCAAGCTATAAAAGCCGGGGATTATAGTGTAGATGAGGGGAGACAGAATGTGGCTGGACGTGGACTATGTACGAGTTGAGGGATGAGCAGACTCGCGAAGGTCCTGCCAACTAGTGCTCTCAGCTCCATGTCACTAAAGTAGTCTACCAGGATTTTATTCTTCCTTGCACAGATACGTAGCTACCATCTCAGCTGTGGGGGCGGTTAAAGCCACCTCCAAGACGATGGATACACGTAAATTGATGGGAGGAGGCTTGGTTGCACATGGGTCACAATCTCTCCTAAGACGTGCATCTTTGCAGCCAAGTCTGTCATCCCACCAAAGAAATTGCGAGTCAACGCCGTGGGATTGGGGGCAAGTTTCGTCGAGTATGTGCATCTGTACCGCTCTCGAAGGGGAAAAGTTGGAATGCGCCCTTCTCTTACACATGTCACTCCTTCGCTTGCATTTCGAATCTGTCCTTTAATTCATTACACGTGATAGTTTTGGTTGTTGGCCCCTTTCCGAAACGTTGGATATGCAGTTGAGGCTCCAATGCGACCTCCTCCGCCGCCTCCTTCGGGGGCCAACCGTCAAATTGATTCCTAGACTGACTCGGCAGCCTCATAATTGTCTAAAACGTACCAGAGTAGCTTTCGCACACCTGCATTGCTTAAGCGCCGGACCCCAGATAAGGAATCTGATTAAGGTTGTCCTGTAAAGGCATGTTACATTCTTGATGTGGGCGCGCAATCTCAACTCTGCAGATAGGGAGGTGGCAGCACCACGATTCGTGGGGTCTGAGCACCACAACCCATTTACTGCTATTTCCAGATGTTAGAACTAGCGTCGCCTCTTAAGTGTTGGGAATGGTGGGGATCTGCCGGCCCGTATACATAAGATGGCCAGAAGCACAGAATGCCTTCCTCTATTATTGTCTCCTTCAGCATTTTCAAAGCCTCGTTGCCGGCCCTCCAAGGAGGGTAAAGAAGTGTTCAGTTACTATGAACCGCCTCTTGGAAGATAAGGCGCTCCGACTACTCACAGCCTTCCTTCTTTTTTCTTCAATTGGACCGAGCCAAGGAGCTCTCACGCAATACACCACTACCACTGTCCTTCTCACCGAAACTACATATGTCACTTCTGTACTTAACCAAATCTGTACCAGCACGGGCAGCTTGTCAAGTGGGAAGCTAGGAGGGATCTCGATAAATACAGATACTGCGGGTACCCGCGATCCTACTCATACCTCAAAATGGACGACCCCAAATGACGGGAACATTGCCTCCCACCCCTCAGTGACCCCGACAACAGACGCTACGGAGATTGGGACGCGTTCTATAGACACATCAGCCGGACAAATCACGCTCGAAACACGCACTACTGACAGCTCGCCATCCTCCATTTTGCCACCCCCGTCTTTCGTTGGTACAACTTTGTCGACTGGACTGTCCGGCAGTGATATAATCAGCGAAACGGGATCCATGACCGTCCCCTCAAGACAAACAGCAGCGGCCAAGGGTGGAGTCGCAGTTACCTCTGTGCCGCAGCAGGCAACAGCCTCTTCATCAGCGCTGCCCATTTTCGCAGTCTGGCCCGCTGAGGCCTCAATCATCCCAGTTACAACAGACGTTCCCCAGCCGAGGTCTAGAGATGGGAAAACTGAAATGCCTTGCAAGACTTGGTTCCTCTGGGTACGTGACGAAGACTAAAGTAGACTGGGGCAGCAGCTGACTTTCCAGTAGATATGTGTCTCTTGGATCGATTTGGGCATTCACATCGGCGGTTGGGAATGGAACCTGCCGCCTGGCATCTACCCGTGCGTTCTGTTGCTCATGAATCTTAGCGTTTTAACAAGCTGTGCTAATCTATTTTTCTTTCTTTCGCAGAGGCCCTCCACCACCGGGTGTTATCAAGCTGCCCCCGGGGATGACTATATCGGGCAGCTTACCGCCGTGGCCGACTATCGAGTAAGCCTTTCGTAACGGATGAAAACATTCTCAGATGACTAATTTCACGCAAGGATCGGCCATGACGGTTTTCCCACTTATTCATCGGAGCCTACAAAGTGTGAAACCAAGTCAGCCCCCTTCTGTGCAATCACGACACCAGCTTCACCTGGAGCTGCCACGGTCACATCCTGCACTCCTATTTATGGATGTGACATTAAAGGCACGACCATCGCCACAACAAAGACGTGCTCGGCGGTGACGGCGACGAAAGTCGTGAGTAAAATCCCTCCGCCTATTGCCTATCACCATGCCCAAGGCGGCAGACTGACTTGTATCACTGTACCTAGTTTGTCTCATGCAACACCAACTCTGCCACCGCGCGGTGCACAACAACCAGCTCGACGACTGTCACTGGATGCAGTAAGACGGCTACTACCAAAACTACATTTGCCTCGGCGTGCAAGATCGTGCCGACCAACTACATTCACATTGTGGAAGTCTACAGCGATCCAACCGAAGCCAAAACCACCGCCCAAGCTAAATCTACCACCCAAACTGGATCGACCACCCAAACTGGATCGACCACCCAAAGCAAACCAGCGTCGACCACGCTCACGGACCGTACAGCGACTACCACGATTGCATCGACCAGCACCCCGAAGACCTTTGTATGCACAGATGAGACGGCTCACCAGTGTGCCCCAGCTGTTATCTGCAACTTCCCTCTCCATAATGGTTGCGAAGCCGGGAAATGCGTTTGTGTCTCACCCGATCCGCCAACCAAGTCAACAACAACCGATCCGCCAGCCAAATCAACAGTCGAGAGCACTTTGATAACAATTACTAAACCACGAGAGCCAACACGGACGGAGAGAGCGAGAGAGCTTCAGACACTCGGCACACGGTCTTGCAACGATGCTAGCACTTACAAGGGCGGCGGAGATATCATTGAAGAGTTGGTGAACGTTGTGTCGGAAAGAGTCTGTGAAGGCACCGACCGTAAAGAGAATTTCATGTATCCGGGAAAGAAGCCCTTCGAGTACGTAGGGGTGTCGGTTGAAGATGTGCCGCACTATATGTCTATCGCCTGGCTAGACGGATGCGAGTCAGTCAAGGACAAGGTGAGTGCTTGGAACCCGGTCGACCCTCAATACGGGCACTGGGATCCCGATATTACCTGTGTTTCTTTGATGCACGATAACTGGAAAAAATGTGAGTCAACAAATTGTACAGTCCTCACTTAGAAGTGAACTGACGCTGTTTCGTACTACAGGCACAGGAAACCAGGGACGGGGAGGATTCATCGACGCGGGATGCTTGCGCTATACTTTCAAAATCCTGGCCCCGGAGTCACATGATGAGCTTCCATCAGGTTCTCATGATAGAGGTGGGGGGGGCCCTAAGGTAAACTAAACGGGTTTCAGTTCAGACATTTTTTGGAAAAAAAATTGTCAATACAGGTACCTCTGACATCTAATTAAAAATGAAACTCCTCACCGTCCCACGTTATTCTCTGTTCCAAAAGAGGCACCAATCGGCCTATGCGATCGCTCGCAAAAGTACTCATATCTGGCAGTCCCGGGCTCGGCGGGCAATCGGGCCTGAGATTCATGACGTAATGCGTGTCATCGGCCAGAGCCTTTAGGGCAAACTTCATGCCCGTTGGCTGCCCTGTGAATCGGACGCCGATAACTCGCATCTTCGTTCTGTGCGGGGCGAGCATAAACTCCCAACTACCGTCGCATTTTCCCAACGCGCTTTGATTGGCCCGAAGTAGGCAGAAGTACACTCTTCCCCTTGTACAGCTTCTGCTGCGAAGATGATATAGTGTGATACGTTCTAGGCAGGGGAAGTCATCCACCGACAAGTCCATGAAGAAAGAATTCCAGTCATCGACAGTCATGTAACTGATATGCAACGAACGAAGACTCCGTTTGAGTCGAAGAATTACTCTGGCCAGATCAGCGGACACAATGCCGTTCCAAGTGTGAAGCTTGAGGTCAGTGATTGGTGGGAGAGTTGGCGCCAAACTCAATCGCTCTATAAACTCTGGGTTTTCTGACCCAGCTGTGAAAAGTAAAACGAGTCTTTTTAAATGTGAGGCTGTTGTAATAAGATTGAAGAACAGGTCCAGTGCTGGTTTCTCCTCCCATCTTGCATGGTATGTTAGGTCGAGGTCTTGTAGACACGGGAATAATAGGCTGGAGTCAATAGTGATCGAGGGCAGCTGTTTTGCCATCTTATATCCGCTTCCATTTGTAAAGTGTACATAGAGTCTTTGGATAGGCGGCGAGTTGGTAGCCATGACAGATAAGACGAGGCAGAGGACATTAGTCTGTGCTAGGCCTATAGCGACGCCATTGTCATCGTAATAATCTCCATATATACCCCTGCGACCCCTGCGATCGCATACTTCAATAGTATTGCATTCGGTGAGGCGACGCATTGTGTCTTGGAAGTTCCAGACCACAGCTCTTGAAGAGAAGTCGAGAGCTGGAATAAGTGAAGTAAGACAGGTCGGACGGTCCGGTTTGAGGAGCCTTCGGACGATACGCAGTGTGTGGATTGAGTGGCGAAATAGATCGTGGCCAGCAATCGTCTCGAGCCTGCGCATGCTTTCTACCGAGAGATCAGTCTCGAACAGGCCAAACCAAGCTCTGCCAAAGACAGCTATCGTCTTGTCGCGCATAGCCCGGCAGACGAAGCGCAAGCTGGAGAGCTCCGGCCCGTCGAGGTGGACGGCAATGTCCTCGACGAGCTCGGTACAGAGAGTGTCGAGCATATTGATAGGTTGCGATGATGAGCCACAAAGTCAGGTAGCGATTGATAGGAAACTAGGCGGGACGCAAGGCAGGAGATGGGAGGCCGTCGCCTTATATTCTGCCTGTTTGGCCCCTAAAGAGTGACTGGTTGTATTGATTAGGTACTCGTATGTTGGGCGAACGAGCGTGTCTACTGGCTGGCGCGCCCCCTTGGACTCCAAGGGCAGACCAGGGGTGCGCGGACCCCGCTCCTACGTACCCGCGCGCGTGTGCCCCCCACGGGCACCTACTCGTTTCGCGGGTATTACCGTAAAGCCTCAGAAAATTGGCTGCCGCCCGGTCGAGCATAGAACTCAAGAAAGAATCGAAGTATATAGGTCATGGCCATTTTCGTTCAAGTTTCCACACTCGCCTTATATATAGCCATTGTCTCAACCTCACCGTCATACCCTACAGGCTAACGGAGACTCCCCCATCAACGATCAACGTCGATCCAGTGGTGTAGCTAGAAAGAGGACTTACCAAGAAGAGGGCTGCATTCGCAACCTCTTCAACTGTTCCAGTACGGCCAAGAGGAACTGACTCGACTATTCGTTTGTAGTACGCGCTGTCCCTCGGAATTGCGGCTTCGAAGCTGCTCGGTTCGTATGTTCCCCCAGGAAGGACCCGTCCAGGCGTCTCGATGGCACCCGGAGCAATGGTATTAATGCGTACTCCCAGAGGGCCCAGTTTTCGAGAGTAGTCTTTGGCCAGCGCCATGAGTGCGCGTTTCAAAGTCGCGTAAGGGGTAGCTCCAGGTCGATGGCCTGCCTCCAAGCCCGCAACGGAGCCTATCACGATGACAGCAGCTTTCCCCGGTCTCTTTGCTAAGTGAGGCAGAGACCTCTCGACGAGCGAAATAAGGCCGAGGATGTTGCCTTGAAAGCCTTGCTGCCAGCCTTCAAGCGTTGGCCCGGTGGTGAAAGCTGCGGACGCTTAAGACAAATTAGCAACAATTTAAGCTAATAAACATGGATGTATGCACTCACCATTTGCCACAACAATGTCAATGCGGCCGAACTCTTCGGCTGCGGCATCAACCCAGCTCTCCAAGGAAGAAGGATCCTGGACGTTCACCGCGGTGCCAACAGCACGAGCAGTACCGGCGACGCCATCCTTGAACGAGGCAAATTCGTCGCCCTGAACTGATCGAGCGCAATAAGACACGTTAGCCCCTTCAGCAAGAAAGGCTTTCACAATCCCTCGCCCTATGCCTTTGGTGCCACCTAGAAGGGAAATGTCAAGTCAGTAATTATTAACGGTACTACGCCCCTCTACACCAGGACTGTGCAGGGACCGTAAGGTACTTACCAGTTACCATAACATGACTACCATGCAACTGGGTTGAAAAGCGGGACATTTTGTCTAAGCTTGTAGGGAATGTAGAGTCTCTCTAAATCCAATGAATGATATGCTTGACTTGTGGCATGAGCCCTTTGACTGAGAGAGGCTTGCCTATTTATCATTTCTCGGCTGCAACACTGCGCTAGTGCGTCGGCGCTTCTTAGACAAGGCCTGATTTATCATTTCAATCATCGCCAGAATTCATTCGCTGTCGTATGATCAATGGCTCGCCATCTCATTTTCCGAATTCGGTAGCTGGTCCTTTGAGCCATAGTCAAGCTGTGCGACAAACCTTGGGCTAATCCGAATGGGAAGAAGAGAGCCAACGGTCCCGAGGCGCGCCAAGAAATCTGATTTTCCTAATCAGGCATAAATCCATACTGGACCGGTAGATCCGGCCGCCTCCCCGATTCCCCACCCGGTCCTCTAGTTGTGCGCAGCATTCGTCATCATCCACACTCCGTACAATAAAACCGCAGGCCAACTTGCCCAAGTCCCAAAGGAGTAAACAAGATTAGCGAGATGGTGCGGAAATCATGCCATTCACCTTTCTCAACCTGTCGGGTGCCCCGAACCTCGGGCCCTCAGAATCTAAACTGATGAGGGCCCATGTCACCCGAACCAACTTTGCGCAGAGGCGGCAGCGGATTTCCAAGCAAATGCGCGGGGATAGGGGTTCTGGGCCACGCGTTAGCGATGTTGAGAAGGGATCGGGGCGACTGTCAAGCAGTCATCTCCAGCACAGAAATCCTGGTTCTTCTGCCGTCGCGTGGCCAGAAAGCGAGCTGTTGTTGCTCACCCGCCCAACGGACCCCTATCTAGCCGTGGGATTCCGTAGGTCACTTGTGCGCCATGGCCTGAGTTTTATTCGACTGATTAACTATACAGTGCTCCGCGAATACCGTCCCCTCGTCTTTCCTGCAGGCACGGGTGATCCAGGCACGCCCAGCGAGGCCAATTGGATTGGCCTTGTGAGTTCCGAGTCAGCCTTGCTTGAGGCTTCATTGGCTATTGCTGTTAGGTACAGGCCAGCAGGCCAGCCTCCACGTGAGGCAGACCGTCATCTTTACAGAGCAACGAGACTCGTAAACAAGCGACTTGAATCTGATCCAACCGACTTATCGGACGGATTGATTGGTGCTGTATTCACGCTGGGATACAGTGAAGTTAGTCCGCCGTCGCGATTGCTGTATCGGTGTCTGATATTCTGCAGTTTTTGAAGAAGAATGAGGCGGCTTTGCACATCCACGTCGATGGTTTGGCACAGATGATAAAAATACGGATGTCTCAACAGAACAATGCCATACCAAAGTGGTTGACAGATCAACTTCTTCAGTAAGATGAATTCTGTTACACAAATAGTGAGGTAGCAACTGACGACGTTTCTCAGCGAAGCAGTAAGCGAAGCCGTTTCGGCCTCTGTCGGTCACTATTACAAGGTCGTGGACGCGCTTGGGGACGCGCGTAGCAAAGAATGCCTGGATACTCTCGCCAATGTGTCTCGCCAACTCGCGAAGCTCAGGCAGTTCCTCGATGCCTTCTATATGTGCCCCATCAGTCCCGAATCTGTCGCTCGAGAAGTCAACGAACGTCTTTCCAGCTTGTTTCAGCTCCTGGAAGTTCTGCCTACAAAGCACATCTCGTATCTGCGCCCACTGAAGCGTGCTATCAGACTATTTCTTCATCTCTCTTGGCCACCTTGCGCAGATGTCTCTTCCACAGAACTGGCAGAAGACCTGTGGCATGCATTGGATGAACCAGAGCTGAAGCTTTGCTCGTCATTAGACCTGACCGTGTGGCAGCTCTTCGTTGGAGCAACTGGCGCGGAACTTCGATCCGAGACAAGGAGCTGGTGTGAGCAGCGCCTGAGACGTATTTTCTTGTCAATGCAAGTATTTGCTTGGAAAGAGGTACTAAAGGTGCTTCCAAGAAGTTTCATCCCGACACAACCCCTCCTCCAAGAGTTCCATACTGTGTGGAAAGAAATCGGTGGCATGCAATGACAACGAGCCATATGGACTCAGGCCTCTCTACTTTTCATGCATTTTTGGTAGTCTGTGGCTGCTCCCAATCTGTATCACGTCTGTGTCTTTCGCTTCGTACGCTCATGATTTGCCGAAAGGCAACGATCATGGGATACGCAGCCCTAAAACTGTTACCCAAAACAGTACGAGCCATGCGGACTAGCGGAGGCGCGGGCCCGTTGGTCAGTCGTCGGGGTAGACGCAGATACTGGCTGGTTCACGGTGTGCGCTTCGCGTCCTACTCGGCCGATATTAGCGGATACTTGGCTACCACAGCTCACTTTCACCTTTAATTGGGCGAGCTCGTGGCTTCAACAGCTCGACCGCTCTTCAGCTTGGCAAAACACTTTCGAGGCGTCCAACCTTTTGGAAAGGCCCACATGACACCTTTATGATGCAGTACCAACAATAAGCATGCAGTTTCGAGGGGCTGGAATGCTGTCGGCGTGGTGCGACATGGCTGGATATTTCGGAATCACCTTAGACATACAGTTAGACAGAGAAGAAGTATAAAGTACTGATATCGTGACGAACCACAACCTCTCCCCTACGGACTTTCAGATCAAGTATTTCTTTAATCGCGACATTTTAGCCGCCCTGAGATATTTCCAGGTTCAACAGTGAAAGGTCCCGTCTGATCAACAGTTCCGCAGTGCCAGGCAACAACAGCGGAAAATCAGCCATGAGTGGGCTCAACTCTTGCCCTTCGACGTGTGGCGACACTCCACTTTCAATTGCCGGCAACGTGGTAACATTCGCGACGCTCCTGTACGGCCTTCTAGCTGGCGCCTGGTACTATCTCAATGTCTTCTTGCGTAAGGGAGAGGAAATACTTGACCTTTTGATTGAGTCTCAAGAGGAAATTGGGGAAGCCGCCGCTCAATCTAAGAGGTATGATAAAACAGGTCTGGTCAAAACAGAGCCTAATATCGTCCCTTTCAATGAAATGGGGGCACAAGCGGAAGAGTTTGCGCAGTACCTATATGATCTGGCCACAGATTCGGGTATATCACCAAAACTACGCGAGAGCAACGAACGGTTGCCTCGGGAAGACTGCGATGTATATACTGTTGGGTGTATATACAAGCCTCTACAAAGACTATGCCCGGGCATATGGTTTCGCTTTAAGTTTATGATTCGACGCAAGGAAGGCCAGTTTCGGCGTGAGTTAAAAAAGCTAAAATTCCGCATCCGAGAATTCAAGCGTGTAGCCTGTGATTTTGACTCGACGTACGTATACCATTGCTATCAAAATTTAGGGGATGCGTCTAGCTAACAATCCGATAGGGTGATGGCGCCCGACTACGAGGTGGCATTTGAGAGGGATGTTCGCGCAGCCCTCAAGATATCCACAGCATGGGATGCAGACGCAGCGCACAGAACTACGGCCGCTGAAGAGTCGAAAAACCGCTCTGCTTGAGTAATTTCGCCGAGTGACCATAGCAGACACAGGGCTTTTTATCGGAACTGCGCGGCGGCCAGGGTTAAGATTTGTATGCATGGGACTGAAGGAAATTCACTTGTTACCAGCCAAAGGGCACTCGTTGGCCGTCTTATTCAGCCATACCATGCAGAATAGAAAGAGCCAGGGCCAATCACGTGAAGAGCTGTATGTCTCAAATCAAGGAACAGCATCATCTTGTCACAGATCTGATCGCCAGTTTTGTATCTCAGGTTTGGACGTCAGTCCCGACCCCACGTTTGACGACTCCTACCACATCTTGCGCTCTGACCTAGTGGTCCAGGTGATACCACTTCAAGCGGACCTAGTGCCCTCAGTGTGGAGCTTACCATAGGTCAACGCTGGGAGCTTAGTGCTTTCTAGCATATAGGAGGAAATTGCTATCTTGTGAGAAAGACAAGCTCGTGGGTGGATATCACTAACTTTCTAAATTCTACGAGGTCGCTCTACTTCAATGGTCCCCGAATTAGTGACTAACTGAATTGTATGTGTTATGAGATCAGATTCACTCTGACTTATGTAGCGAAGCAATCTTGGGGGGTCCAGCTTGTGATAATGTTTGTGATTTGTTGCATATCAGCTGCCATAACCACCGGCCTCTTGACACACCCTCTCCGAGCTCCCCGGACATTAGATACCGTAGTTATATGACGCCACCACCGCCTGGCAACACTCAGTACGTATAACGAAAATTGTCAGGGACAACGTCCTGGGGCCGGTTAGTCAATCCAGCGCGTCCAGATATGGCAATCGGCTTTACCTCATCGTGAGCTTCCAGCGGCTTCTTGCCCTGGTCCGCCAGCTTGTTCTGTCTGTAAAAGTCCAAGTCGCAGAGCAGGACGAGGATGACGCTCAGCAGAGAACACGCAATGCACGTGTACATTCCCGGCTTGTAGCCCGTAGCCTTGTCCTCGTCCCGGAACACGAGGCTGCCACAGATGCCACCGATGCCGCCAAAACCAACGAGGGTAGCGCTGCAGAAAGCGCGTTTCCATTGACCGCGCACGTTGTTGGCCTGGAACGACATGGTGGCGGGGATGTTGCTGTTGGCGCCAGCGGTGACCAGGAAGACGCCGAAGTAGCGAACAGACGCATTGCTGTGCCAGCCCATGATGGGCAGGCCGATGAGGCAGAGCAGCATGTTGAACAAGATTATTGGTCCGCGTACGCGGAACTTGTCGCCGCAATAGCCCGTGATGAACATGACAATACCCGCGAGGGCGTATGGAGGCGCAACGAGGCATTGAGCCTGGGCGACGGTGAATTTCATGTTGCCGACGAGGATTATGGGCAAAGTGTAAGCAAGGGCGTACGACATGGTCGTCGTATTGAAAAAGATCATGGCATAGGCCCAGACCTTCCAGTCAGCACCGCCGCCAAGGAACTTGCGAAGGTTGAAGGGCGGCGTCGTTGAGTCTCCGCGGTCCTTTTGGATGCGGTCGACAACCCACTGGCGCTCGCGCTGGCCAAGGAACTTCCATGATTTCCGCTTCGAGTCGGGGAAGTCGACTAGGAGCCAGTAGCCGGCGATGGCCAAGGCGCAGGTGAGGACGCCCTCGATGATGAAGATCCAACGCCAGCCAGTGAGGCCCTGCTGTCCGTTGAGTTGCATGAGCTGAGATGATGATGGAGTTAGCAAGAGTTTAGACAGACCAGCAGAGGTTTGTCTGTCTGAGAAAGCAGGTCTTCAGACGAGAAAAGATCAGTGGGAAAGCAGACGTACCCCATAAGCCAGGATACCAGAAAAGGCAGATGCAACGCTGCCGAGCAGGTAGAAGAGTGAGTATCGCTTGCCGACCTCGTCTACGATAGGTCAGTTTGGACTTGCTCTCGGGCGAGATAACGCAAAGCAGACAAGAATCGCAGGCCCGGATGCGGACTTACATCTAGTGTACCATGTACTCAGCAAGTAGACGCAGCTCGGAAAGAAGCCAGCCTCGAGGAAGCCGAGGATAACCCTAAGGCCGGCAAGTTGCTCATAGCTCTTGACAAAGCCCATGCCGATCATGACAGCGCCCCAGAGCAGGGTTATGCCTGCGAGGTGCATCCGAGGGCCGATCCCACGAACCAGGATGGTGGACGGAGGCTGGAAGATGATGTACGGGATGAAGAAGACGAGATTGGCAATGTTCTGTGAAAGTTACGGGCCGTAGTCAGCGCAATGTCACCGGATATTTCCTCACATCCTGGACGACTGTCGACAAACTCACATAGCGAAACCCTTCCAGGTCGAGCTCGACCGACATGCCGGCGATGCTGGCGGCGCTCATGTTGGTGCGGTCCATGAGACTGACGCAGTACATCAGGCCAACGGTGACAACAAGGCGGCGGTCAATGCGTCGGATGACTTTGCGCTGCTCCTGAGGGGTCAAGCCGTCGTGGCTGTCCAGCTTCCCGACCTCATTGTCGGCATTGTCATTGTCTCTGACGGTATCGATGTGGGCGAAGCCAACCGCCTGCTTCTCGTTATCTTCCTCTCTGCCGTTCATGGTGGCGGCAGATGTCTGGACCACGGTGTATGACGTACGCCAACAGATAAGAAGCAACGGGGAGGGAGAGTACGAAGAGAGCCAAGCCAGTGATGGAGAAGATTCTTGTCTAGAGTATAAGCGACAGGTGAGCGCCTTATGTAGGATGAGTGATTGGAGCCAAGGAGGACCAACTGGCGGCGAGGGTTGCAGCGAAAGATATAGTAGCACCAGCCGGTCCCAAGACCAAGGGCAGGCAAGTGTTGCACTGCATGTTCTGGAGCAGACGCATGTCATCCAAGTGCATGCTACTACCGTGAGACAGCCATGGACGTATTGGTAGCCTTGGCCGTGCCGAACCCGGGGCCATGGCGGGAGGTGGAGATGCCTCGGGTCGCCATCTCATCCCCTTCTTCCCCGCCGCGATCATCAAGCCCATCGCACCAAGCTGTGCGCCGTGGCGCGCTGGTCAAGGCGACATTCGATAGCCCGTTGAGCGTTGCCCGCGCCTGTAACTCAAACGTTGGCCGCCAGCGGAACGCGTCCCGATGCGGAGGGTGACCCGCCGTCGTTCCCCCGCGAATGGCATCTGCCGGCCGCCGACGTGGCCCCGTAGAATAAACGATGGCGCCGGATTGTCCTCGTGCGTTGCTCGCGCAGCGGCCAGCAGGGAGGCGGGCTTGGCGGGAGCGAATCTGGGGTTTCATGGGGGGCTTCCCCAACGCCATCGACCCATCAAGGCAATCTGCGGGGTACTCGGACTTGTTTTCCTCTTTCGGTGCCGGACACTGTCGATTGGCCACTGGTTTACGAGGAACTGCCGGGTGCTGCCTGGGTAAGAACCAAGACTGCGTTACTTGGGAGTCCTGGATGATGCTCCTGTTCCCAAGGTGAGCTACACAGATTAGGTATTGACATTGGACGTCGACGCTGCCAGCAGGAGAATCCGGGTGATATTCAATGGAATCGGCGTCGCATTCAAGAACCATATTACCGTCTAGTTACGGAGCATTCGCAAACAGCTCGGGCACGCTCAATTACATCAGGTCACCTTGGCAAACCCCATCTCGCCCGCCACACAGCCCCGTCCACCGCACTCATCGACGCCATCTGAGCCATCCACACATCTATTCTTGCACATATGTCCGGGCGTACATCAAGGTAGCATGGTGCCGCCGTGTATCGAAACTACCGCGATTCCCTCCGCGACGCCTAGCTGCCCGTCCGCGCTATTGCCTTCGAGCCCCATCTCCGGCAGACGTTCGGCGCGGCCTCGTCTCGACCAATCGTGTCGCGTTCCGCCTCGCTCGTTGCCGAGGCATGCCCCGGCCAACCTTCAAGCCTCCAGCTTTGATGCGATGGCTTGTCTGATGTGCATCCCTGGCGTGGCCATCCTGAGCTGCCTGGCCCTGCCCTGCGATGCTGGCGCAAATGGCTTTCGAGGTCCCTGTCCGGTCTACCCACGCCTGTGTCGCTCTGCATGGCAACAAGGGTGACAGTCTCCATCTCCCCCGCACATGGCATGAAGTGTCAAGTCTGGACGCCCACCCTGTTCCGCCCTATGATATGAGGGCCCGCCAGTCTTATGCAAGTCGACCAACTCTCCCAGACGAGATCCAGCATCAAGCCTTTCGCCGTCCAGACCACAAGACAAGGCTCGTTAGCCATAGCCGTTGTGTTTCCGGCACAGCGTTTTGCCGGCTACCAAAAGGAGCCAATACCCCTGCCTACTTGCAAGACCTTCTTCACATTATTCCATATCAACCCGCAGATGCCCACGACGGTGAAGACCTCCAAAATCTCCCAGGGGTGCCGCGTGCGGACCGAGGCCTCGACGTAGTCCGTTTCGGAACCAGCCATCGCTGGGAAGCGCCCGGTGGTCAGGTACTCCTCCATGAGCGCATCCTTCTTGTACCATTGCTCACGCAGCCATAGGTCAAACTTGGCCTGGTCGTCGAGGGGAATATCGGCGACGCGGAATCGTCGCCAGTAGAGGTTTGCTGACTTGGGCGGTCGACCCTGGAAGTAGGTGCTCGCCAGCCCGAAGATTTCTTCTCCGTACTTGCCTCGCCTGCGAACCTGTTAGTCAGTTGCTTCGAAGCATATTCGACGCTTGTCGACTCACGCGATCCCTTCGTAGGCGACGGTGCAGTCGTAGACATAGTCCACGGTGCCCTTGAGCTCGTTGAGGCAATAAAAGGTGCCCAGGCTCCGAGGGAGCATCACATGTTCTGGGTCCTTCAGCCCCTTTTTCTCGGCCCACGCCGCCGACTTCCTCCGCCCGTTGGCTGACAGATTCGTTCCTTCAGGAAACAGGAGCAGCCACATGGGATCCAGATATGTCTGGCCTTTGGGGTCGACCCTCCTCTGCTTGAGCTTGTTCAGCCTATGCGCCAAGCGTGGCTGGTCCGTGGCCATCTTCCTCGACATGTATATGAAGCCGTAAAACATCATTCCCGTACCGATGATGGGAATATACTTGAGCGATTCCTTCAGTATAATGTAAATGTGCCCAGACATACCAGGGCGGTTCACATAAGCTATCCACCAGAGATAGATCCAATCGGTGTAAATCTGCAGCCCGTCTTCGGTCAGCTTGCTCCCCTCTCCGCCTCACTGTGCCGGTCTGCCGCTGGAGGCGAGGGCTTACCTGGTGGTTGGCAATCAAGACCATGCGCTCGGGAAACGAAAACTCTACTCCGCCATCCTTGGTCGGCCGGATCTGTCCCGCCACAGACTCGTCACCACTGATTCGCATCGTGGTGGGTCCCCACGTATGTGTCATGACTGCCATGACGAGGGCGAAGGAGCGCTTTGTCATGGACATGTAGGCATAGTACCATTCGCGATTCACAAAGTACAAGGGCGCGCCGACGAACTGAGTCACGGCAATCCTTCAAGGCCAAGTGTCAGTAGAGTCCGGACAGCTCACGAGTCGGTAGGACCGAGGAGGGTGGGGAGTACGAACGTGCAGCAGCAGACGGTAAAGTAGACGCCAAACGCTAGGCCGCGCAGCACTTGCATGGAACGGCCATGCGCCGCCTTTCCGGACGGATGCACATATCTTGGGCGTTTCGACGAGTCTTGATCCAGGTCCAGGCGCTGCGCTTTGAACCCCGCGCCCATTTCTGGGTGCGGTAAGTCCGTCTCGGAAGGGTCGGGATGCTGGAGGTCCCCCATGACGACGGCTAACTCGACGCTGGAGTCGTCTTGAAGGGGTTGCTTCAAGTGGACAGGCGTCGACGGCGCAGTAGAGGTTGATTCGGTCTCTTTGCTTGCATCAAACGCAGTGCGTGGTTGAGTGGATGCACCACGATCTGCTCAACGATTGTCGCTTCAACAGGCAGCTGTGCGGGGGAAGAGAGGTGCCGGAGAGACGTTCAGAGGCGGGCAGTCGCAGTAGTGCTCGGGTGCATCTGCCAACGTCTATGGTGGAGAGCGGGTCGAGTTGCCGTTGGGCACAACGGCTGTTTATGCGTCTGGCGCGAGGTTGAGAAGAAGTCCGCTCGCGATGGAGACTATCTGCTGGGCGCTCCGCATGTGATGCGATGACGATTAGGCAGGGACAGCTGACGGCCAGGCGTCCAATGAGCGGCGCGACCCGTCTCGAGCTGTGGTGGGGCGTAGGTGGCAGGTGCCGTAGCAGTTCGCATCTTCCCCCCCAAAGCTCCAGGCTCCCTCTGCCGGAGGCTTGTATCGTATTTCGGACTCTGCAAGTGCCGGTGTCGTCGAGAAGCAGATGTACCGAACTGTCCCTCTTGTCAACCGAGTGAGTGCATGATGGCACACCATGCATGGGCATGCAGGCAGCGAGCTGTATGAACCTGCAGGGGACGTCACGTTATTCACCTTCCAACCGTGGCGTAGAGGAGAGCGCCAAAACCCCGACTGGGGACGGGCGTCGAGCTTGCACAGCGCTCAAGGCTTTCAAGGCTTTCCATGAATACTTCTCTGCAGGTTTCATGGACTTCCCACTCACTACAGTACTAACAGAGCATGGAAAACAGCCCAGCTCGCCGGTGCCTACTTCGTACGGCGCAACTTGCTGCTTCACCACCTTCTTCCCGCCTCTCCACAACGGCCGTTTGGCTCCTTGGACACCCCGCGTGGTGGAGACGACCGGGACTCTCCGAAGCCGCCGCGGCCCTGGAAAGGCAGGCGGTCAATAGCGCCGTGTCCATTAGCAAGCTCGCGGTTGGGTCGGGTAGCACCCATTTCTGCGGCGCGCTTCCGCTGCCGTTCCCGGGCCGGCTTACCCAACCGCGAGCTTCATCCCTCGCCACGGTTGACGAACAGCTTTTCGACTGCTGCTCACCCACGCCGAGGCGCCATGTTCGCTGCATCTCGTCGCTGAAATGTCGAGACGCACGCCCCTGGGCCGGTTCCTCGTCGCGGCACGCCTGCCCGCGTGTCAGGCCAGGCCGTCACGCGTCGGTCCGCTCATGCCGCTGCGCCCGCTTTCGACCACGCGCCCGCTCGGTGTAGCTGAGCTCCGCAGCGTCGACGGCCTCCCTGAGCGGACGGTCCCCCGGTATCTGCAGAGCACGCGGCCGGGGTCGTCTCTGCTGTCGCTGAAATGGCCACGCCCGCCGCGGAACCTGCTCCTGGTTCAGAAGCTCTACTCGGCCGATGTCGCCCAGTCCGTCCTCAAGTTTGCCAAGTACATTTCCAACGAGTACCCCGAGGTCAACATCGTCGTCGAACCGCGCGTTGCCTCGTCCATCCAGGAGCAGCTCAACTTCCCCATCTACGTTGCCGACAGCCCGCCCAGCATCGCGGACAAGATTGATCTCATAGCCACCTTTGGCGGCGATGGCACGGTCCTGCGGGCGGCCAGCCTGTTCAAGCTGCACGGCTCGGTGCCTCCGATCCTTTCCTTTAGCATGGGAACGCTCGGCTTCTTGGGCGAATGGAACTTTAGAGAGCATAAAAAGGCCTGGAGAGAGATGTACATGAGCGGCAGCGACGTGGCCATGCGGGACGCCGCCGTGCCGCGAGGCGAGAGGGACAAGGCCGACGACTCCGCCGCCTCCTACGCCGGTTGGGAGCGCATGAAGGGCAAGAGCCTAGGGGCACACAGGGCCTCCAAGGTGCTCCTCCGACACCGCATCAAGGCCGACATCTTCGACCGCTCGGGCGCCAACATCAACCACCAGGTGTCCAACACGCTGGCCAGCGAAGCCGAGTCGGGCATAGCCGGGCCCAAGGAACCCTCGCCATCGCTGCGCGCCATCAACGAGATCTCCGTCCACCGAGGCTCGCACCCGCACCTGGCCATCATCGACATCTACCAGAACGGCCACTTCCTGACGGAGACGACGGCGGACGGAATCCTGGTCAGCACGCCCACCGGCTCGACGGCATACAGCCTGAGCGCCGGGGGCCCAATCGTGCACCCGCTCGTCAAGTCGCTGCTCATCACGCCCATCAGCCCCTGCAGCCTCAGCTTCCGCTCCCTCGTGCTGCCCCTCGACACCAGGGTGTGTCTGCGTATGAGCTCCAAGAACAGGGGCCGGGAGCTGGACCTCAGCATCGACGGCAAGCGGTGTACTGGCGTTTCTCCTGGTACGGAGATCCGCATCGAGGGCGAGTTTGTCGGCCGCGCCGGGCCCGGCGAGGAGTGGCACGGCGGCGTGCCGTGCGTCATACGGGCGCCTGAGGATGACGACCCTTGGGTGGGCGGCTTAAACGGCCTACTCAAGTTCAACCACCCGTTTGGCAGGGAACCGCCAAGCGATGAATTTGCCGACTAGAGGCAGGGCAGGAACTTGAGCGTCTGCTTGGCCAAGTACCGTGCTGACTTGCAGCAGATGTCTGCCTAGAAGCGTGCCGTCTCTGTATAGCGACAATTTGATACCCCTGCTTTCGACTGCGCACTGCTTGTCCTGCCTGATACCTCGTTGGTGCTTAGTATGTAATTGGTGCTCCTGGCCAGCAATTGATCGCCGTGAACAATGATGATGCAGGCCCGTAGAGTTTTCTCATTGTGTGATTGCGTCATCCTGATCGTCAGGTCAGCAACTCGCTTGCCAATGTTGCGTCGCTGACAGTAAGCTCCTCGGGTGCCAGTCAACGGCTAGGGGATTTACTGCGACGCGCCCAGGTTACAAGGCGGCTAGATTCATTCACGCACTTGCTGTCTCAAAGGCTCAGTTTCCTCACATTATTTTACGAGGCTACAGATCTACTTTATTAGGTACCCCGCAACGAGCATCCATTGCGAGCCCAGGATCCGCCTCGCCCCGGTGATTGCTGTGCCCCTCAGCGCCGCAAAGGGACCAAGGGCCTTATTACAGCAAAGGGACTAAGTGAAGCTTGCCAGACTGGCCCCTCCCCCGGGAATAGGAAACTGCGTTCTGTGATCGCCAACCTCATTTCCCCTGATTCGGCAATGCTGTCTCTTTGGTGTCTAGTCTGATGGAGCACTCAGGGTGCTGTGGGCCTGGGGCCGGACAGCTGGGCTCCAGCAGGGGTCTCGGCTCGGTCTCTGACGTACGGCGCCGGACCTGGCCTCTAAAAAGAGCTTGTGGAGGCCGTTGCCAGCTGAGACACTAGCTGTAGTTTATATCCCGAACGGGAAAGATGGGAAAGATTGAAGATGAACCATAGCGGTATCTCGGCCCGCAGTGCGCACAGTTGAGCCCTCTGCTCCCTGGGCCGCCACATAGGTTCCGTCTCCCGGATAGGTAAGCGGCTGGATGCTGTGTCGTGAAGAGTCTGACGTCGTCCGGACCACTGGAGAACATCGCATTGAGTTGCTCGAGGCTCTTCCTCATGCAGCATCCTGGGGCGCAAGTGCTATTGGGCAGTTGGGGTCGAAGCATGAACGCACGTATGGCCCCGTACGGGGCGGCCGCGATGATCGCCGGGGACGGTTGGCCCACTCGGCCATGCCCCGACTGAGCCGAAACGCCGTCTGCAAAACACATGTGAGTGCGAGGAACTCTGCGCGTGCTGCTGTTGTTGAGATGCGATGGCGTGGACGAACGAGGGCCAAGCAGCATCGCCACGATGCCGAGTACTACGACACTCAACTGCGTAGCAAGGCTCAACGGGTGAATTAAAGACCACCTCGGCTGTCTGCCATCCACATCCATCCCCGTCCCGCTCTCCCGGACTGACCGCCCCTCGTAGATAAGACCCCGTTCCTTCATTTCTTCTCGTGTCGGTCACCGTGCGGTCAGTGCCACGGCCCGAGGTGGTGCCTGGCCTAGACGCATCCATCCGCCCATCCCTCCGACCAACGGTATAATAGCAACTAGCCCACGCACCGCTCCCCCAGGTCTTCGTTTCTGCTGCCGATTCCCCTGCTGCTGCCGGTTTCGACTTCAGGTCGTGGAGATAAGCCGGGCTCCCTATCGTCGCGGCGCCGAGTTACAGCGGAACGAGATACCAATGGCCGTCACAGCTAGAGGCTTGCTGGCGCTGCTGCTGGCGGCTGCTTCTGCGCTGGCAGCGCCGCCAGCGGTGGCTGCCGCCGTGCAACGCCAGCACGACGCGGGTACGACCTTGCGCACCCGCCTAAACGCAGGACCCTTTCACGGTCCCTGAGCGGTCCCTTAACGGTCCCTGGCTGACGTCACAACCCAACGCTCATAGATCTTGCCCTTCGAGATGCCTCCCCCCCGGCCGTCACCGACATCTCGCTCGATGAGAGGGCCACCAACGAAGCGCCCAACGGCTACGTGCCCGCCCCGGTCACCTGCCCGCAGCAGCGCCCGGCCATCCGCAAGGGCTCCTCGCTGTCGCCCCAGGAGCTGGAGTGGCTTCCCCGGCGCCGCAGTGAGACGCTCCCGTACATCCGCGACCTGCTGAACCGCATCGCCATCCCCGGCTTCGACGCTGCCAAGTACCTCCAGAACGCCGACAGCGATGCCACGGCCCTGCCCAACATCGGCATCGCCGTCTCCGGCGGCGGCTACCGCGCCATGTTCAACGGCGCCGGCGCCCTGGCGGCCTGGGACATCCGCTCCAGCGGCAGCCAGACGAAGGGCAACCTGGGCGGCCTGCTACAGAGCGCCACGTACCTCTCTGGTCTCTCGGGCGGCGGGTGGCTCGTCGGCAGCATCTACGCCAACAACTTCACCTCTGTCCAGGACGCCATGAGGTCGTCCAGCATCTGGCAGCTCCAAGACTCGATATTGAAGGGTAAGTAACAGCCGACGCGCCCCTGACTGCACCCCCAATGGGCGGAGAGCTGATTCTTGCCCGACGTCGAAAACAACAGGACCTCCCCAGTACAGCCTTCTGCAGTACTACAAGAAGATCTACGACGATGTCAAAGCCAAGGAGAGGGCGGGTTTCGAGACCACCATTGCCGACTATTGGGGCCGCATGCTGGCCTACCAGTTCGTCAATGCCTCCAATGGCGGTCCCGGCTTCACCTTCTCCTCCATTGCAGACGATCCCGACTTCTCGGCGGCCAAGACGCCGCTCCCCTTCCTCGTCGCCGATGCCCGCGCCCCGGGCGAGACGCTCGTCCCGTCCAACTCGACCATTTTCGAGTTCTCGCCGTGGGAGATGGGATCCTCGGACACGTCCCTCGACGGCTTCGCGCCCCTCAAGTACATCGGCTCCAAGTTCTTCAACGGCCTGCTCCCCAGCACGGAGAAGTGCATCGGCGGCTTCGACAACGCCGGCTTCGTCATGGGCACCTCCAGCTCCCTCTTCAACCAGGTTGTCTCCCAACTCGCGGATGGCACCAGCTCGTTGGTTCCTTCCGGTGTCCCCAAGTTCATCGTCGAGGCCATAGTGCGGCTTCTCGAGGCCCTGGGCCTCGACAACGACGACATAGCCGACTGGGCGCCGAACCCCTTCAAGGGCTACAACCCGGCCAACAACCCCAGCGCCAACTCTGACATCCTGACGCTCGTCGACGGCGGTGAGGATTTGCAGAACGTGCCGTATCAACCCCATATCCTTGCCGACCGCAACGTCGACGTCGTCTTCTCGGTCGACTCGTCGGCCGACACCGACTCCTACTGGCCCAATGGCACGGCGCTCGTTGCCACCTACCAGCGCTCCCTCGAGAACATCTCGGCCAGCGGCTTCCCCGCCGTCCCCGGCCAGGACACGTTCGTGAACCTGGGCCTCAACACGAAGCCGGTCTTTTTCGGCTGCAACTCGGCCAACGCGACGGTACCGTCGCCCCTCATCGTCTACCTGCCCAACTACCCCTACGTCTACGCCTCCAACATCTCCACCTTTCAGTTCACCATCGACACTCCGCAGCGCGACGCCATCATCAAGAACGGATGGGCCGTGGCCACTCAGCTCAACTCGACCCGCGACCCCGACTGGCCCGTCTGCGTCGGCTGCGCCATGCTCTCACGCAGCTTCGATCGCACCAAGACGACTGTCCCTGAAAAGTGTCAGCAGTGCTTCAGCAAGTACTGCTGGAACGGGCAACTCAACGAGGCCAAGGCCAGCCCGTACATTCCCAGCTTCTTCAGCAAGCCCATCCAACATTAACCCTTCCAAGAGCGCCGGCAAACAGGGTTAGGGTTCGCCCACCCGGAGACGACGGCGGAGTCGGTGCTTGACATGTAGGAATTAGCCGTTGCCTTTAGTGTTGTTTGATTAAACCAGGCATGCGTGTTGGATCTTTTGCATTTTCGTCATTTCGACTCAATGGCTTCGCACCAAGAAGCAAGTCATGCTAGATACCATTTGCGCAAGGGAAGGGTGGAGACAGAAGCCTCCGACAGGGTGACAAGATGGCTGCATTGAATCTACCGGGCTCCTACTTGCTTTCAAGGGCTTGACACAAGAATCTACACAACATCTTTGTGCAAATTTTCACGTGTCATATCGGTAAAATGCCCCGGTGTAACAGATATCGATTGTAATTCCCATTCGGCTACTGCTCAAAGCTTTATTCTAGCCTTTTCATCTTTCATCCCGCTCATCGCCCACAGACAGTACCTCTAATCCCGCTTCCGGAGAGACTGGGGCAGCAGCGCCACCTTTTCGTTGAAGAGCTTCTCGGCGTCGGCCCACACGCGCGACGTCTTGCGGTCCTTGAGCTGCAGCAGCGACTCCTTGAGGCCGTCGCTGAAGGCCTCGCTGGCCTCGCGGGGCAGCATCGACGGCAGGTGGTCGATGCTGATGACGGACAGGGGGCTCTTGTTCTGGTCGTCCTTGACGGTGACGCCGACGGTGGGGTTGTCGAAGGTCGTGTTGATGTTGTAGATGGGGATGGGGTTGTGGGGGTTGGTCGTGTCGCACGACACGTCCACGACGACGGACAGCTTGCGGCCGGGCTTGGCGAGGAGCTCGTCGTTGACAAACGGCGGGATCGGCTTGGAAAGGTAGATCTGCAAGGGGTTGTCAGCCTCGAGCTCACCACACGAGGAAGAAGCTATCCGGCGAACTGCCTGAAGCTTGGTGGGAGTGACTTACGGCGTTGAGGAAGATGTCGTGCTGAGCAATCTCCTCGTACGGGCCATGGCGGTCCTTGGTCTCATTCAGATCCCACTGTAGGATGTTCTCCTCCGCAAGACCGGCCTTGATGAACAAGTCACAAGCACCCTTTCCACACCGGCCAAGCGCACCCAGCACCATAGCCGTGGGCTTGCGGCCGAGTATCTTCTCACCCTCCTTGACATCATTGCGGATCTGCTCGACTAGCTCGTCCTCGTTGAGGTAGTAGCCCTTCCCGCCGGTGAAGGTGCCCACGGCGGGGAGCTTCTCGCCGGGATGCGCCAGCTGCCAGGCCCAGTTCTTGATACCGAGGGCAGCACCGGTAAAGCCCGCGTGGTACCCGAAGGCCGAGACTCTCCTGCCCTGGTCATCGACGAGGAACTCGAGGTCGTAGAGGATGGAGCCGCCGCGGGGGAAGCGGCTGAGGACGCCCTCCCAGCCGCCCTGGTTCTTGTAGCAGTGCGCAAACGAGATGTGGTCATTGTCCAGCGCGAACTCCGCCTCGGGGATCTCCTTGAGGCCCAGGATGATGGTGCCGGAAGGGGCGTTGTGCCACTCGCCCGACGGGACGAGGGTCGCGCCGGCAGCCTCGTACTCGGAGTCGTCGAAGATGCGCTTGAAGTCGGGGTCGGTCGAGGAGCGCTCGACGGAGACGGGGTAGCCGGCCTGGACGAGGGAGCGGATGACGGCCGGGGAGAAGGACCGGTGCTCGAAGGGCTTCTGCTCCGACCGGAGGAGGATTGCTGGGTGTTCAGACATGTTTGCAGGCTGGCTGTGTTGTTTCTGCTCGGACGCCGTGAGAGATCGATCGTACGACAACGTTACGATGCGAATTGCGGAGGAACCAGAAGGGAAGAGTGCGTCGAGGACGTTGGCAATTGGGGCAGAATACAGTGAGATGAGAGACAATGCAAGTGCAGCAGACAGATCACCCGGGCAGTATCGCGAGACGGGTAGAGGCGGGTTGTTTTGTTGGTGGCTTTCGTCGAGTCGGAGTCGCAGCGGCCGTTTTTTGAGTCAGAAGCAAGGGCGCCCGCTCCGATGCCGCCTGTTGCGGTCCACATGCAGCAGATGCCCCACCGCGGGGTCGTTCCCAGGCCCACTCCCAGCGCCAGGGACAGCTGCATTACCTCATACTTTGTTTCTTCGTACGACAACGCAGAGCGAGCTCGCGATACAAGTCAGAGAAAGTCCGCGGACAGGGCGTCTTTCTTTTCTTTTCATTGGAGGCTCGCAAAGGCTGTGGCGCCCAACGCATGAATCATCGGATAGCTTGAAGAAAAGAAAGACGAGTCCCGTACTGTATTAGTGTTATATACTACGGGAGGACCAGAGAGATAATCCCGCCTTCGCTGAGGGCGTGACGGCCAATACGAATCGTGCAGACATGCCCTCGCCCCATGACATTGGCTCCCGGGAGCATCAGTCCGAGACACTCTCTCCTAGCGTCGCCTTCATACCGTTTGGGCTTTGTTCCCCGAACTTCCGCATCGGCTCCGCCCTGTATCGTTAACGCACAACGTAGGACCCATGTAGGCGTGCTTGCGGAGGAGCCCCTTGGCATCGTATTCGTAGAATTCATTGAGCATGTTGTCGATTTCAGTCGCGATTCCTAGCGTCCACCCGTGCGTGTTGGTGCCGATTCCAAAAGGATCCCACATGTTCCACATCTCCGCGAGGATTGTCGTCAGCATGGCGCTCAACACGGACAGGACTGCCATAAACATAATGATGCTGAAGGTGGGGAATTCGAGTCTTCGAGAGTCGTCCGGTTCTCCTATTCGCACAATTACGAGCCAATTGCAATTCCGCAGTGGCGAGTATAGAGCAAGTAGCCACCCAGACAGATGTACGGACCATAGAAAGGCGAGAGGGGCCACGTCTTGGAAAGAGAATATGCAACATTCCCGACCAGCCAGTGACAGCATATCAATATTCTCACCTACGAAACACATGCGTTAGTGATGACGCAGTCGGCGGCGTGCTCGTGGCTCGAGAGTGCCGTAGCGAGAGACTCACGTATAATCGGCGTCCTTCGGTCGTCGAGGTTCCCCAGGTCAACGAAGTTCTCGAAATGGTTGCGCAGGTTGTAAATGATGTGTTGCGACGTCATCGAAGGTCCCTTTGTCCTCATAGTCTGGCGGCTGAATTCCAGCTGCAGCTGAAGCGAGAAGATCTCGAAAAAGTGCTCGACCGTGGCAAACTGGTTATGGCCGTGGCTTCTGAAGATCCTTGGCTGGCTCCTGCAAAACTGCCCAGGCACGACGATGTCGTCTCCATCCCGCAGCCGCTTCAGTGCCTTCGACGTGTCTTGGCAGTACCTCGTGATTGCTGGCTCGCAGGTATTGCCGCGCATCTGCTCGAGCAGCGCGACAGGGAACGCGGTGAGGAGCGCGAGGCACTCACTTGGCTGGTCAGCCACCAAGGACGATGGACATGTCGGGTCGGGACGTGATTCTCTTACTATATCAGAACTTGTAGCTCTTCTTGGCTGTGGCCAATGTCATGATGCATAGTTGTTGTTTTCATGAATGAATACGCCAGGGTAACGATCGTTTGCCTGACTCTCTCCATGCGCTCTCTCGCTGCTCGTACCCTGATACCCCGTCAGAGCACAGCCAAGTGCTGGGTCTCAGCTGAACATACCCGTAATACCCTTGGGCCAATAGGAAACATGCGCCCGTTGTGATGATTGCCTCTGCCCAGAGAACAGCCAGCGATGTGCGGCCGGTCCCGCGTATAGCATCAGTGTGACTCTGAAGATCTGTTCTGCAGTGGACTCCGTGGTGCTCAAGCTCACGGTTACATACGGAGATTAGAAAGCAGTAGGCGAAGAAGAGAAAGAAGTGACGGGTGAAGCCCACGGCCGGGTTTTGGGGGCGCATGCTGTAGCCGATGGAGTCACACCCAGCCGGGTCGCGCAACTTTCGCTCCAACTTGGATCCAAACAATGTCCAGGGGAGCCATTGTAGCGGTCGGTTGTCGTTGTCGTAATGCCACGGACTGCAGCCCGTCTCAAGGTCGATGGCCAGGGCGTCCAGCTGCCAGTGAGGCATCCCATTCGGATTCCCGAATGAGGGTGTCAGATCTGAAGGCAAGGTGCCGTTGCCCACCGCCGGAAGTCGTCTTGACTGTTGGCGCTGTGACGACGAGCTTGCAGACGATCTCCTTGAGCTGACGCGCGGGCGGGACTGTCCGGCTGCTGCGTTGCCTCCATTCACCAGCCTCGGCGTTCTGCAAGGTGCAACGCGACCAGGAGTGGGCGTCGCCGAGGTCATGGAAGAAATGCGGTTCCCGAGTCTGGCTGTGGAACCTGGACCTCCATATTCAAGTCCTTGGCTCAGTTGAGGTTCCATGACAGCGCCGTTTTTTGGACAGGGTGCCAAATGGGCGACATGACAGAAGAGACGGTGGGCAAGGGAGCTGGCTGGTCGTATGAGCTGATGCATCGTCGTTTCTTTCAAAGCGCGGTTTCCGTCAGGTGCCGTCCAGCCCTGGGACCGGGAAAGAGTGATTAGAAACATTTCTTGCCTAGCCAGGCCGATATCAAGTCTTCTGCTGGCGAGGCAGTCACGAATTAGGCATCACCATTTGAAAGCACGGAGAGAGAGGCGATATCGGATGGCAACGTGAACTCAACAGGCAAATACGCTTTTCAGACGCCTACCTAGTCAAACGTCACATCTCTACCGGTCTTTGCGCTCTCCAGAATAGCCTCGAGAATGCGCAGCACATCCCTCGCCTCGCTGGCCTTGACGGGCACGTCCGCCTCCTGGCCACTCTCGACGGCCCTGCCAAACGCTGCATAGAACGCCCTGTACGTCTCGGGCTCGAGCTGCGGCACCTTGGCCTCCTTCATCTTTTCGTTCTCGTCCACCAGCACCAGGCGCATGTTATCGGCGCTCTCGTGCCCGAAGCCCGGGTCCGTCGGCTTGCCGCCCGCTCGGAGCTGGTCCTCTTGGGTGTCGAGGCCCTCCTTGTGGAAGCTGCCCTTGCAGCCGCGGATCCAGAACCGGGGCTGCGTCGTCTCGGCGCTGAGGACGCTGATGCGGACGTGGGCGAGCATGCCGTTGGGGTACGTCAGCTCGGCCGACACGCCGTCCGGGTTGAAGAGGTCGGCCTTTCCGGAGCGCTGCGACAGGAGTCGGCCGTGGACGGCCTGGGGCATGCCGAAGAGGGTGTAGACCTGGTCGACGAGGTGGGTGCCCAGGTCGTAGAGGGCGCTGCCGCCCGAGGGGATTCCCAGCTCTCCCTTCCAGTTTGACGGCGCCGTGGCGCGGTAGCGGTCGAAATGCGTGTTGAACTCGACGATGCGGCCCAGGACGTCCTTGGCCAGGAGGTGCTTGACCGTCAGGAAGTCCGAGTCCCAACGGCGGTTCTGGTAGACGCAGATGAGGCGCTTCTTCTCCCTGGCCAGGGCAATCAGCTTGTCCGCCTCGGCCGACGTGGGCACGAAAGGCTTCTCCGTCAGGACATGCTTGCCGGCCTCGAGCGCAGCCTTGGTGAGCTCGAAGTGGTTGTCGGGGGGCGTCGTGACGACGACGACGTCGACATCAGCATCGGCCAGCAGCGCCTTGACATCGGTATAGTGCTTGGCCTCGGGGTGGTCCGCGGGCGCGGAGTTGCCTTCCTTGGGGCTGCGCTGCACAATGCTGTGAAGCTTGAGCTGCGGGGTGGTGGCGATGAAGGGAATGTGGAAGACCTTGGCCGAGAGGCTAAGTTCACCCGGCAGTCAGCAATTGTGAGTCCATGAAGTCTCTCATCATTGTTCTTCACGATGCCGAAGAGCGACATGAGTGACGGGGATGCTTTCTTGGACGTACCCGTAGCCAACTACGCCGACGTTGAATACCTTGCTCGCCATGGTGCTGCAATTGGGCGCGGCGTCCTGGTAGAGGCAAGCTGTTGTGAGATGAGATGGTTGTGAGGTCAGAGTTGTAGCGGGTGGGACACCGTCATGGCCAATTCCAGATGTGGCTTCCCCCGTCACTTATATATTCAATGACGGCAATTGAAGTCTGGCAGCTAGTCTCGAAAACCAGGAACCATATTATTAATAGCTATACGACCATGGCCTCGTCCAAGTGACGCATTTGCCGCGGCGAGTCTTGCCAAAATCGAATCTCGCCAGCATCTCCGGTCTCTGCCGCGCGGGCGCCCCACTTTAGCCCGAGGTGCAGCAACGCAGCTGGGGTGACTGTCGCCCCAAGCGCCCGTACGCGACAGAGAGCGCATCGCGGGCCTAACAAGCTGCCGGCGAAAAGGGCCGACTGGCCACTGGCGCGAGGGAAGGTCCAAGACGAAACGCCCGCCAAGGGACTCCAGCGAAATGGGGCTCTCCTCTCGTACTATTCCTCGTAGACTCTCGCGCAGTGGAGACGCGCCGTACCGCGCTGTCAATTATTAATAATTGCAGCACCCGGTCGCTCGGGCGTGTTCTTTCGTCTTCAAGTCCGCTCGGCCATTCGGCAGGGTGTCGGTCGCCCTGCGGCGGAATCGCAGATGAACGGAGCGCATGTCGAGTCGACGGGCTGACAATCATAATATCTCGGCGAGCCGATCGTGACTCACGCGTCAATCGACGTTGCGAGTGCCCCGGTGGCGGTTTCAGCAACCGCTCCCAAGCCCGAATGCCCAAACATGCACGGGTGAAGAAGGTCAACATGCACGGGTGAAGGTCAACATGCACGGAGAGCTAAACGCCTTTCGGTGAATTCGACCTCGCAACCGCGCCCTCCGCCGCCAGCCGTAGAGGGCGCGGTGTGCTCATACTGTACTCGTATGTGCTTGTACGGCAAGGCAAAGCGCTGCTTACAGGGCCACAGGCTGCCACGGCCAATGCACACACAAAGGCCGAGCGCAGTGGTTGTCGTGTAAGTCGTGAAGTGCGGATGATGCCGCCCTCTGGCCGCCTCGACTCTCCAGCGCAGAGTCGACTTCGCAGTAATTGGTAGAGCGATTCTGGCATGGCCAGTCCAAATACAACATCATTCATATGGTAACGAAGGTGCGAGGTATCAATGCTGACAGGGAAAACAGCGTCCCCATTGTTAAACTAAGAACGAATCGGCAAGCAAATGTGCCTGAAAAGTCTATGATAGACTATCTACCTGTAACTAGGTTCCCATCTACCCTTTTATGTCTCTTAGTCTCTGAAGCCTGCTGCTATTGCTCCGCGATCTTCTGTTTTTCCAATGTCTGAACTGGGGGCTGCACCATCCCCCCAACGAAATAAAACCTCGGTCTATCCCTTAGGAAAGCGAACGCTTACTATTAGAGTTGTCAATTATGTTACCTAATAAAATCAGATCCCAAGGCATCATAATTCCAGTAGCATCAATTACATGCTGTCCAGCAGCTACTATATTTGTCGAGCGAAAGAAATCAAGCTCTGGTAGTTGAATAGATATTGCGGGGAAATTGACCTTGACGCCGGTTCCTTTGTCATCGTACTTTTCCGGAGCCGTGTAGGACGGATTGTCTTCGGTGTAAAAGTCAAATTTCATGTCGACTTTATCCCCTTTCAAGGATGCAAAGTATCGAGGGTCCTAGCAGATAAGAGTTAAACTTTGCGCACTAATGTAAAGGATTCGGGCGTTTGGGGACACCACTCACAGTAGCAAGTAATAAATCATAGTGTCCAGTGTGGTCCTCTTCAATGGCGTTACGGTCCGCAGTAATATACGTATATCTTAAATCTTTCTGAGTCCAGTTCCAAGAGTAAGTAGCAGCGCATGAGTCGTTGTCAATGATAGTAAGTTTGAGTGGATTGCTTTCAAGATCGAGATCTTCATCCTTAAATTGTATCCCCATGCGGTTATTCGAGCTTTTTGTAGAAACCAAATCGTGTTTGTAAGGGAGCTCAAGAACGACGCCTTGTCCATTTCCATTCCCTCCTTCCGATTTCTTGTCCATGACACCAGTGTCCGTTATGTCTTTTGTGGTGCTCAATTCATCCTGGATAGCTTTCTTGATCTCGGGTTTCGCGAACTTGTCTACGAATAGAAAGCGGGATATCACAATTGCAGCTTCGTATCCCTTGGGGATTGGCGTGTAATCCTGATCGGACAATTTGAAGAGCCGAGAATCCGATCCAGGGTCTCTTCCACTGCCAGCAGTCTGGATGAAAACATTTAGAACCCCAGGCTGAGAGTTAAGTGAGAAGGACTTAGGTGTCAACAAGTCTGACGCTCTTTTAGCTTGTGTGTTCGTGATTTCGGCGATAGCAAGATCGATGTGATCGTCAGCAGATAGTTTTCCGAACCATTCTGCCAAACCTTCCTTAGAGCTTGAGAGTTCATTCCAAACGTCACCGGTCTCATCAGCTTTTTCCACCCCTTGTATCGTCCACTTAGCCTGGTCGACTAGCTGTCCGTTCTTGTCTTTTACCCCGTTGTAGAACTGGAAGACAATGTGATATTTGGAATCATCGCTATCGCCAAACGTTATAAGAGCTGTACCAGGCTACTTTCGCGTCAGTAACCCATGCTTTGCTCCAATTCGCAGAAATGTAAACGTTACCTGGAATTTTTTATCCCGAGGGTTTATTGCGGCAAGCGGTACCGTGCCAACAATTTCAAATTTGCCTTCCGGGATTTGCGGACGTTGATCTTCAGGTTGAGTAACAGTCGGATCCCAATATTCGCCGCCAGAGATTGGAATTGTCAAGGTACACGTTCCATCACCGAAGTTCATCAAAGGATCGCCTAGAAAGATCTTGAAGTTCGTCGTGAAATGGTGCAGCCCTTTATCGATTACGGGTATGTCGACTTCCTTCAAATCTTTATTTTTGCTCCACGCATTTTTCAAAAATGTATTGAGCTTCTCTTCAGAATAAGAAACAATAATGTCCCAAGAGTCCGTTGTTGCTTGGCCCCTCATGGCATTTTGAAGGTCGCTTTGGGCGGCTTGATGGTCGGACATGATGAAGAAACCTGCGAGAAGTCTGTCTAGGTCCAGTCTGTATTAGTGAGGAATTGTACTGTCAAGAGGATGGGTTCGATAATTATTTAGTAGCACAATCGCGCGATTGCGTGTGGATTATAACACAATGATTTGTAGACAAATGAGTCTAAGAGTGTAAGACTGTTTGGGCGTCTAGTGCGGCGCCTTACTGAAGTGGGTGACTCGACAGCAAGCGCGAACTACGGAGTACACTTACATGGATTGCCGATTGACTCGCATTTATGATGCATTGTCCTTGTGGTTCCTCTTTCGATTATGGGAGTGTACAGTCCTCTACATGATGGACTCCTTTGGAAAGCGCAAGGTGTCCGCACAACAGTACGACTCGGTAGAGTGTCAAGAAGTGCACAGTACAGTAGCGCAGTAGGGTACCGGCCGGCGACGTATGGATGTTCGGGGTGTACGGACGTGCTTGTCGATCCGTTAGGTTACCGAGCCCGTCACGCATGCATATGACAATCCGTGCACTCCGTATTCTTTGGGTCGTCACAGTATTAGGAAAAGAGGAGCTCAGCTCAGCCATGGTGTGCAAGGAGATGAGGCACTTTGTTCTCCGCAAGGTCTGAGGCGATAATCAGAGGTAAGGGTGCTTACTGTGCTCCATACTACACTGTAACTGTTGGTGAAGTCAGCCAGTGGCGTGTTCATACCTCGCAATAATTCTCACCGTAAGGGGCCACGAGGCTCCTCAGTCCTCATATTGCCGAGCTCTGATGCCGAGAACTTAACAGATTCCCCCTCCCCCCCCCC